>OX638274.1:4784824-5332324 GCA_951806755.1 Brenthis hecate
GCTATGTATAAATAATAAGTGTACAATAAATAGTGGCATTCATTTCGCAATTAAAACAAACGAAAAGGAATTTGCTGAGATGAGATCACCTATACAATGTTTATCAAGTATCTACATTTTAAAAAGTGGGTGTAAAATCTTCCATAAAATAAGCTCAATAATAAAGCTTTCTATACATGTATGAGACGAATCTTGATAAAAATAGCTAATACTATCTGGTGTAATGTTTAATAACACCATAAAAATTAACCACCAGTCTTTCACACGAACTCACTATTATTAAGGTATATAACATTTTATTTTTTAATAATCAGATCGAAACAAAAAAAAATAGCGAATATGCAACATCCATTACATTGCACCAATACATTGCAATAAAAACAGCTCGATAGAAACATAGTTTATACTTTATATTATAAACTTACGCTGGACAGTCAGGGTCGTGTATGATGAAGGTGATAGCGCTATGTGCCGCAATGAGCACGCCGGCTAGCACCCAACACCACACACAAGAGAGTACGTCCTTCAATGCCTGACCGCATGCTCCCTAGAATATAATATAATTTATAGAAGTGAATAAATCAATGACGTAAAAACTAAAACCTAATACAATATTCTTATTAGTGTTATTAGCATTTAGCGTAATACCTATACTTATCCATAATTAAAATAAACTGAATGATACATCACTCGGTTTATTTTAATTATGGATAAGTATAGGTACTACTCTTGCGGCTCGCACCCTCGCTTCGCTCGGGTTCCTCTCTAGGTACGTTTTGACGATTAATATGGAATTGATAGACTACGTATATATATCTAATATATTTAAACGAGCAATTCTTATATATATATATATATATATATATATATATATATAATCTGAATCTCGGAAACGGCTCCAACGATTTTCATGAAATTTAGTATACAAGGGGTTTCGGGGGCGATAAATCGATCTAGATTAATCTTATGTCTGGGAAAACGCGTGTTTTCGAATTTTCATGCGGTTTTCTTTTGCATTATTCCACGCAAAATATTATGTTCGATATTTTCGCACGCTCGGATTGAATGAGTGTCCGGGTTCGAATCCCGGTCGCATACAAAGGTATAATTTATTTGTTTTTTTTTTGGATAGAGGAGGTGATATTGAGGAAACGAAGGATTCAAAATTTATTGAGACTTAAAATTAGAACATTTCCATACATTTCTATGCATAAATAAGCCATTACAAAAGATAAACATACCTTTAACGAATAATAAATATCCTTTTTCGTGTAAAATCCATATTTTCATAACAAATAAGGGTTTATTGTATTAATATTTTGATAACTTCACTAAAAACAATAACCTAAACAAAATAAATAAATAAATATGTTGGGACATTAACACACAACACCGTCTAGTTCCATGGTAAGCTACGAGGCTTGTGTTATGGATACCAGATAGTTGATACACTACACATATATAAACTTTAAATACATACATATTATAAATATAAACATCCATGACTGGAGTACAAACATTCGTGCTCATCAAACAATGAATGCCCCCAGCGGGACTCGAACCCGCGACCGCTGGCACAGCAAGTAGGGTCACTACACACTGAGCCAAACGTGTCGTCAAACCATCTTAAATTTTGACAAATGACAGAACAGGTTATCGCTAATAATTAGTTAAGAGTTATGTATATTGAAAGTGACAATTGTCGTCAGATTACAAAGATTCTAAAATAGAAAGATGTTATTATCAATTCGTACACGAATTTTTATTTGATTTATGTAAAATATTGAGTTATATATACTTAATTTACATTAGCAAAATTTTTTAATTTTATTATCTGTGAATATTTTTTAAGATTTTTGGAGGGTAGTCACAAAATACCGTGAAGTTAAATATTCAATAGTGTATGTGAATACGATCTGTATTCATTAAACGCGTTTAAGTTTTCATATTTTTTGCTCTTTTTCATAGTTTCTTTCTCATATTATTGTTCAGTAGTTATTAGTTTTTGTTAATTTTCGTATACGTTCATTTCTAGTCTTTTGTTTTAATAGTATTACTATAGTTTTAAATGTTCTTAGTGTTTTAAGTGTACTCATGCAGTTTATAAACGTAAGTAGACTATTTTTTTAATCTAAGTGTATTATTTATTTTCGATTAAGTGACAGTCCGACTTGGATAATTAAGATTGAGATGGCGGAAGCGAAGCGTAGCGTAGCTACCGCCTTAGCCTTCTCGTTAGGTCTTTTTTTATTTCAAACACAGAACTCTGCTATCATTAGTGCTTTATGTTAATTTAAAATTTGGTGATAAATTTGACTCATTATTTGAAGATTATTTTGGCATTTGGAAGTAATATTTTGACATTTCCAAGTGTCAAAGTGCAGTAATGTCATAATAATGTATGGAAATGTTTTAACTTTGAATCTCAATAACTTTTGACTCTTTCGTCTCCTCAATACAAAATGTATATATTTGGACTCCCTGCCTCCGCTATCCAGAAATACCACCCACTTCTACTGCTACGGAAACAAGCATGACACGGATATATGCCCACTATACCGTACTGTACCGTATCATACCCGCGCATAACGATTTTAGTGACCGCAGCATCCGCGTATCATCCGCATGTCATATCCGTATGGTTACCGTTTTCTCAATTGTAGTAGTTCACCAGTGTTTTTGCGTTAGGCAGACGCATCAGGAAGAGCGAGTGAACATTTTTGTGGAAAAAATTATTTCCTAGACGTATATGATGGCTATTAGAAAATTGTCCAGAAAAGAATTAATAGATATATATTATATAGATAGATATATGTATATTAGAGAGATAGCCATTGTTTTAGACGATGAAGAAAGAGAAAACAATAACATCAGTCGATCAGGACGTTACAGGGTTCACGCCGCTTTAAATAAAAGAAAAGTCGACGAAAGTATCGTATAACGTCATTTCAATTTAATGAGTTATTGGAAAACATTGAAAATATTATCACTAGAAGAAGCATCACATTTTGAAAAAGTCTTCTACACCAAGAGAAAAAGTAGTAGTGCGTCTACGGTAAGTAAAATACAAAAATATTTATATTCATTTATTTTATTTAAAAATGTTGTATCTTTTTCTGTTGTCGCGACTTCCCTGCATTGGCGTTGCACTAGTACTTGATGACTGCGGCGACGGATTGAAAGCGTATGGAGATGAACTAGATGGGGCAAGTTGTTTTAATTCCATTTCAGACACCAGAGAAAATATCTGATTTTTTGCCAGTGCTTGTACATACGGTGAGAACTTCTTAACAGTATCAGAAATGTTTAAAAAAAAGCGATCTAACTCGTCATGTCTTCGGGGTGGTTCAAGTTTGTTTCGATCATCGAGCAATTTTGCCACTAATATGGCAGATGCTGATAGCTACGCTGCGTTAATCCAGAATAACGGCTTTTTTATTCTCTTCTGGCTCTATGCAATATCGACACATTATAAAATAAAAATTTCAATCATAAAAGCAATTAATTTACCAATATTTTAGGTATTTACTGCTTATACGATAAATTTTAGTTTATAAGTTTGATTACCCAAAAGGTTTACTCAGAACGAGTTTCTAAGTATTTAATAAGCATCTTTTGTGTTTGTTTTATCATAAAAACGTCACACGTCAATGTCAGTATAATATTAGTTAGTTCAAATTAAATTCGTGTCTTCCTCACAAAACGTGACACTGGCAGAATGGATTGCGTCTGTTAACGCAACTATAAGCCATTATAGAACAAAAAGTTCAAAATAAAAGAAATTAGTATGATAACAAATGATAAATCTTAGAAGCCACGAAGCTACAGAATTGAATTGAATCATATGTAATAAATAGTCAAGTGTCACACTAGGGATTTTACCCGGTTTAAATATTCGTTGATATTTATTGAGAAACAATAATCTTTGTTACTTCGGTACACTTTATAACTTTATTTTGTACTAACCCTTGGCGGTGTATAGTACTTCGGAGCGGTGAGCGCGTAGAAGCCGGCCGCGACGAGGTAAGCCACCGCCAGTCTCTGCAGGACGCCAAATATACGCAGCTCGTTCAGCATATTAGAGCCGTAGATCGTATTCAGGGATATTCCCAGCAAAAACATCATGCAGGACCGCTGAAATTAATTTAAAGTTAACATGTAATCGAGTAAATAGATAAATTCATTATTTTCTCGATACTATTTATACGCCTTAATTTCTTTTTTGCAAAGCACTATTATATTACTAGGATATTTTTTAATACAACAATTGTATCTTAATAACTAATCTTCGAAGATAAATATATGTATGATAATTAACATTGTTAGTGAGAAATTCAAACATACTCTGTCAATTATTCAAATTCACGCATTTGTTACAATATTATTTAATTATAATCTTCAAAATACAAAATATTATATAAAAACATTTTTTTTCTAGGAGATTTCATTTTATTAAAAATAATCTGAGATAAACCGCAATGGAAAGACACGCATCATGGACGACAGTTTCAATGAAAGTTAATTATAAAGAAAAGTATTTATAGAAGAAATATTAATTGCTTAACGGTTACGGGAAAATCTTTTAAAAATTCTGATTTAATGCGAATGAAGGAGTCGAATAAAAATATCCAATATAGTACCTACTAACGGCTAAGTCAATAATGCTAATTTTAAAACTAAGGTAAAAATTACTACTCAACAAGTACTACAATTTAATAACGCTACTTACTTAATATAAAAATGAAGTGTTCAGAAATCATAGAGCTATAAAGAGAAACCATATTTAGACAGTTCATAATATTTTACAATATACACCATATAAATTTTCTTTAACTATAGAGCTGAGAATTGACATACATTAATTACATACATACACTAAGATGTCATGCTGTAAATCGGCACATGAACACCTGACCGTCATTCGAAACTAAAGCAACCTCGTTAGTTGTAAACCAAACCAGGCCGAGATTTATTTACTCTAGATCGCTCTCGGACTAATAACCAGTGTATGTCCACAAATTATACAGTCCATCGAAGAAAGTGATTGCATACCTCATCTAACAACGAGAACTAATAATGAAGTGGATGAAAAGCGATACAATTTAAACGCTTGATAATTATCACGGGGGTTGTGAGAGCGCACGTTTTGCACGCAACCGTTGAATTTCCAATGAAATGTGTTGCAAAAACTTGCAATCACTCGATGTTTGTATCAAAAGCACGTCCGTAAGATATTGGTTCTTATAACTTTTGAATAAAAAGATAGTGTTACGTAATAACGTTTTCCGAAACCAAATTGAATCTAAGGAGTTATAAATATTATATCATTAGCATAACTAATTGTCACAATACAATGACTATACTCAACGCTTCATACTCTATTACCGGACAGCCGATAAGCCGGACATGTCAATAGCAATATGCAATTGGGGCATCCATTAATTCGAATGTTTATTGAGAATGTCAGTGTAAAACATATTTGCAATTTGCACTCTACATTAAATATGACGGATAACAATGCATCATTCATTTTGGTAGGCTTATGTAATAGTACTGGTTTTCAAAAGGTTAACCGACTCTTCTACTTTTATTGTAAACAAATAAGCGACTCGCTAAACCAGTCTGCTCGAGAGCCTCGTCCCGTTTACGTTTATGTAATCTTAGCGGTCGCGATTCGCGTCTGCGGTAGGTAGATTTCTCTTCAATAACCACCTTTATGGTATCTTTCTCTCGGTAACACTCCGTTTAAGCAAAATTCATTTCTTTTTTATCTACGTTTAAATAGGAATAAGTAGGTAATAGCGGATGCTGACAATTTGTAAAAATTTTATCATTTTTAAGTTGAATGTTCAATTTCAATATTTGTCTTTGAAACCAAAATAAACTTACCCTGATAATATGTAACACAATTTTCCATCTCGGCACGCCCTTAGCAAAAGCGCTCTTTACAGCTAGTGGTATGCAGACCCCCATGATCCACAGGAAGGCAGGGAACACTAGATCCCCTGCGGCCAGTCCGTTCCACGTCGCATGTTCCAGCCACCAATAGCCGCCGGCTCCGTCGTTCACAAATATCATGAAAACTATAGCCATCCTGCATACAAAAAACCGTAACTACCGTATCGCTAGCTAGTGTTTATTGAAATATTTTTTTATTAAAAAAGTATTTTCGCAATATAACCCTGATTAATGAAATACTTTTTACCAAATAAGGATTATTCTATTTATGGATAGATATTATGAGAATGTATTTTTTTAGCTTTTCGTATTAAGCTAACTAAATATCTATATGTGATACTTTTGTAAAGTTTTTAGAAAAAAATCTAGGTTATTGAATTATATATTTCTTATCGTTTTATTATTATAATAATTCTTCCATGTCAAAAAAAACTAGATTTTTATACACGACAATACACAAAATTACCCTCTAAACGTATCAAGAGCACGTAACCGCTGTTGAATTGCTAATTCCTTATCTCCATACCGCAGCTTGGCTGATCTCCTCACTCGTGACATAATAAGTCTCAGCACCCCATACAGCACCCATGCCCCGAGCAACACTCCCAACAGAAGGAGTAGAGCTATATAAGATAAAAACCAGATGTTAAACTTTAAAATGTTAAATGAATTTTTGCCATCATCAAAGTTTTATATTGGATTTTGGCAAAAAAATATAAATTTGTCCAAGTGGGATAAGCGTTAAGACAATTCATGCATAGCTTGGAATTTTTGCGAATTCTTTGCGTGTTTTTCCTTTAATTTATTACACACATGACATTTGTTATGATACCAGAAAATTGTAGTATTTATCGTTATCTATAATATTAATACGTGAAGAGAAAACTTTGAATCCCTTTTGAAGCATATTGCATGTACGGTGGAGGATGAGCTTTGGGATAGTTAAAGTTTATACAGAGAAGGAATGCAGAAAGCCAAAATTTATTGACTTTCTTTTACTTGCGAATCTGCTCGCACATTTTATTTATATATGTAATTACTTCAGTGCTAAAAGATAGTAGAGTAGCATGATGTAAGGTTACCTTCATCAATATTATGCGAGTATGTACATAATATAAAGATGAAAAGTTTGTTTGTCTGTACGTAAGAATCCCAGAATCTATGGGCCCATTTCAAAATTCTTTCGGATTTTATAGGCTATCTACCTATATAACTTTGAAAAAAGAATTTCAATATCGATCAAAGTTAATGAATTATGGTTGATTTTCAACCACGAGGCAATCACTAATCTAATAAAATTTTGTCTCAAGACAAAGCCATACTCGTCATCATTCAAGCATTCCTTGCATGGAGATGATATTCACGTTTATCTCAATGTTACGCGATTGGACCACTTCAGATATTTGATAAGGAGCTTAGCATTTTGCTTATATTAAATAATAGCTTAAAATAATATAAATAATAATTCATCAACAAAAAATATTAAATTAGTTTGTAGGAATTTGCACTTAAAGATGTGCAGAAGTGCGCCGTCAGTACATAAAAATAACAGAAGATTTTTGGAATAACACAAAATATGTGATAAATATTTATTGGTAACTATGTAACAAAAGAAAAAAACTTAACAGCTAATTATTAGACGATCATACATAATATATCTTTCCTAAAAAGTGAACTTGAGGATCTAATCAGTTACACTCTTTCATTCCTGTAAAAAAAATCATAGCAATTGTGAAATTATTTTGCTTTCTATCCGACCAGTTATCATATTTCTCTATTTACCTATGATTAGGTAAAAGACACCTGTGTTAGAATTTTGAATAATGCAGCGTTACCGGTTACCTTGCGGTATATTGTAGTTGTCATACATGTAATATAGAAAATTTGTAGTGATCAAGAAAATTGATTGATATATTAGATAAAAGAGCAGTAAATTCATCTCATCAAGATAGTCTGACGCCTATTTAGGATAAAATGTCTTATCTTTGATACATTATGAATGTCGTCTTGTGATAGAAATGTGGTGCTCGTACATTATTACAAATAATCTTATTTAAAAAGATTCGAAAATGTTGTTTTTTTTATTACTTAGTTATTGTGTAGTTTTCGTAAATGCCTCTCGATTGCGAGTCGATCCACTAGTTTTAATCGACCAAGGATTAGTTCGAGGATTGCGGTCAAGTGATGGGACATATTCATCTTTTCTAGGAATACCTTATGCTTCAGTAGACCTTGAAAATCCTTTTGGAGTAAGTAAATTTTTAAGTTATTAAAAAGCCCAAAATATAATATTTAAAATAATAATTCTTCTTTTAGCCTGCCTTAGAACATCCAGGATTTGGTGATGACGTATATAATGCTTATTACGGATCAATAAGATGTCCACAATTCACAACATCTGTATCGAGCAGCGGAGATGAAGTGTTGGACTGTCTTCGACTTAACATTTACTCCCCAACTTATGCGAGTGTTCTGAACCCCTTACCAGTGTTGGTATGGATACATGGAGGTGAATTTGGTACAGGGTATGGTGGTGAATATGGCCCGGAAAATTTAGTGAAACAAGGTATCATAGTTGTTACTATTAACTATCGTCTAGGACCTTATGGATTTATGTGTCTTGATATTCCCGCTGTCCCGGGTAATCAAGGTTTGAAAGATCAATATGAGGCATTAGTGTGGGTAAGGAACAACATCAAGTCTTTTGGCGGTAACCCTTATAATATAACTATAGCAGGTCAAGGAGCAGGATCTAGCTCAGTTTTATTACATTTGTATTCAGATAAGAAAAAGGTATATGGTAAAGTTATTGCGGAGAGCGGCACTCCCCAAAATATTGGAACATTCGTAGAAGCCGATACATATGCAGCAATCAAATTGGCCGCGCATTTAGGTTTTAACACTACTAGTACTGAAGATGCCTTGAGTTTTCTCAAGCAAACTTCACATGAATTAGTAACTGCAGCTGCTGTAGATTTAGATTTAAAACTTAGGCCTTGCAGAGAAAAATCTTTTAGTAGCATCAGTAACTTTATTGAAACTGATTCTAATTCACTGTCTAATGAAAAGAAAATTCGAAATACACCAGTACTAATCGGTCATACTAGAAGAGAAGTTTCAGATTTGACAAGTCTTTATGGAAATAATTATTACAAAAGGGATCCTTTTTATGAAAAAATAGAAGATAACTTCAATTTAAATGACGATCAATTAATCGAAGCATCGAATTTCGTTAGGCATTTTTATATAGGAGATGAACCTGTATCGAAAGCTCTTCATTCAGAATTGGAAACTTTTGACTCTGATATAGTCTATAATCATCCTATCCAAAGAACTATTAGTCATTTACTTAATGAGAATGCAAATCCCATATACGAGTATGAGTTCAGCTTTGTCGACAGCTCTGCAGAAAATAGAGACGCGAATTCCAATGAGCTGGGATATTTATTTAAAATGTCAACTAATAAGATAGACGCAAATGATAATAATAAGTTGATAACTGATCGTGTAGCTACTCTGTGGGCAAACTTCATCAAATATGGGTATAGATTAATGGATACATTTATTTGTTATATATTTTTTATAGAATACTTTGTAAAAAAATGAATCTTTTATCTGTTTTAGCAATCCTACCCCAGAAGTCAACGAGCTGTTGCCAGTGGTGTGGTCTCCGATCACTAAGAATACAAGACCTTACCTTGTAATTGATTTAGACCTCGACCTTAAGAGCAGAATATACAAGGATAGAATGGCTTTCTGGGACCTCTTCTATGTATTTTATGGGCGATACAACAAATATTTAAGAGAATGTATCTAATAATAAATATGGATATTATTTTCGGTATTTTTTATAAATAAATTGACAGCTGTTCATTTTATTTCTTTAAAAGTATATAATGTATAATAAACAAGTTTATAATGTTCACAATCCCTATCCATATAATACATCACAGCCATACTTTTAATTGGAAAGTGGGTGTTATTTGATTTTTTGCATAGAGACAGATTGTTCTTTTTTTTCTATAGGAGATTGAGTTTGGTTAAAGTAACATAGGTTTATTTTATTTATATCGTAAAAAGGTTGAAGAACGGGCAGGATACTGCGAGAGCGTGAGTACTTTATCGAATCCTCGATATCAAATAATTGACTGAGCTTATAATACTTTTTCCCTAAATGCTTAATAACTTATAAAAAATCTAACGGCACATTTTTTTAATTATACCCTAACAACCTCTCTTTGTAACAATCAGATTTAATAAAAGCATCCTCCAATCTTCAATAAATGTATACCACTTAAATCCTTCGCATTCTGGGTCACGCCTAACGGATGGCGATCATCAAACGATCCCAAGTCGACAAACAAAAGATTTAGCACAGCATTCATATGAACCTCCTTCTAACTGTATGCTAACTTAATACTAATAAGATCATATGAAAGTATTCACTTACAAGATAACAATTGACAATCACTTGTAATCTGCTTTGACGCTTAAAGTACACAATGTTCGAATTTCATACAACATGCCATGAATCTCTTTCCATAACTAAAGAAGGTCCAATGCTTCGATTTTTAGTCGTAAATGCAAGATGCATTGAGCTTCATATCAACACCTAGAGATTTTCTATTTTTACAGTAAGATATAGACCATAACGTCGTCTCAGCGCTTATTTGTCCAAACAACCAATTTACCGAAAGAATTTTTTATACTGAATTATTTACTTAAATGTGTAAAATGCACGTTTTAAACCAAAAACTGAAAAAATGTATTTTATCTTTATTTATAAAAAAGTTAGAAATAAAGATTTGTTCTTCAAATAGTGGAAAAAAACTCTCTACTGTAAAGCGTAACAAGTATTGGTGGTTTGAACAAATAAACACTATGATAAGAGATATATGTACGTAGGTATTACATACTAATAAATGCAAAATACTGATTAGAAGATTACGTATTTTCGTTTTAATTTTCCTCATGTTAGTAGTTGCCTGAATATGTTTTATATTTATTTATTTAGCATTGTTTATTTAATTAGCGTCAAAGGTAAAGTACCTATAAAAAAAATTGAATAGTAACGGGCGCAATACGAATCGATTTCGATGGAAATAGCGTAAGGACCATGGAATGCCTTCTGGAAATAGTTTAGATAGATTATTTTATTAAAAGAAGTGAGAAATTTCACTTAATATTTTTAGTTCCGCCAAATTTTCACAATTTCCGCTAACCTTTAGTGCGTGAGTTGAACCATCACAATCGATTGTCCCATTGTCTAATATACTCGTAGGTACACATTTTAGCAATTTGATTTAGCTCACGCAGGTACGGTGTGAATGGTCAAACTAGTTTTAAAACAAGTTTAGTTAAAGACAATTAATACCAGTATATACCTAATTTTTTTCAAAATATGAGACGTCCTTGTAAGTTGATCGATAATGATTTTATTAAATAAATATAAGTGTTATATTACGACACGTTTGACTCAGTTTGTAGTGACGTTACTTGCTGTGCTAGCGGTCGCGGGTTCGAGTCCCGCTGGGGGCATTCATTTGTGTGATGAGCGCGAATGTTTGTACTCTAGTCATGGGTGTTTATATTTATAATATGTATGTATTTAAAGTTACATATGTGTGTAGCGTATCAACTATCTGGTATCCATAACACAGGCCTCGTAGCTTACCATGGAACTAGATGGTGCTGTGTGTTAATGAAAAAAAAATTATAATGTTGCCTTAGAGACAACAGTTACATCACATAGTCAATCAACGCGTTTTACTTAAAAAGAGTGAAGAAAGATCAATTTGAAATTTTATTTACTAGAACACTCGATGTTTCTAATTTCTGTCAACGCCTTTGCGCTACATTAAAGTTATATGTGTTGACAGTGTACACATATGGTTTTAAAATATGTAATTTTATTCGTAAAAAGTAAATCATGGACGTAAGTAGGACTGGGATACGATTTAAGTATACATACGTCTAATGGCATTTTTAACATTAAAAATATATATATAAATAAAAATAAATATGTCGGGACATTAACACACAACACCATATAGTTCCATGGTAAGCTACGAGGCTTGCGTTATGGGTACCAGATAGTTGATATAATACACATATATAACTTTAAATACATACGTATTATAAATATAAACACCCATGACTGTAGGACAAACATTCGTGCACATCACACAAATGAATGGCCCCAGCGGGACTCGAACCCGCGACCGCTGGCACAGCAAGCAGGGTTACTACAAACTGAACCAAACGTGTCGTCTCGTTTATATTTTGTAAACAACCTTTTTGATGCGAGATCTTGAACATGCTGGCTTATTACATAAATAATGAATTTTACACAGGAAAAAGGATTTATTTATATATTAAGCAGATTGTTCTGAAGGCCGCCATTACGAGCAACTGTATTTGAACGCCTTGGCTGTTTAAATTAACATAAAGAAATAAAATGTCATATAGCACTTTATGTGGATGGCACTTTAAATGAACTTGAATACATATAAAAATGGCCATTTAAAGTAAATGAAGCAGATTATATAGGTACAATATTTTATTCGGATCGCTTAATATCAATCCCCATATGGCCAAAATATTCTGAGACACAATGAAAATGTCAATGATGTAAATTATTCCTTAGATTATCTTTTTCTAATTCAATTATGTATTTTTTCTATTTAAATTTATAATTTAAACGTTTATATTTAATAATTAATACTAATATAGGTATATCCACTTTAAGCAATGCAAATTAATTTGCTATAGATGACAGTGCCTGTACCGGGAATGTTAGTCATGCTTATTAAATAAAAGAAAATAAATCATGTGCAATTTAAAACGTTATACTTAATAGATTTATTATCTGGCAGATAAATGGGAGTGTCAGCGCGATAGTTAGAAAGTAAATGGTCGATCACTGCCAAGTTTAACTTCATATAACACCGAGGCGCATAAAAATATGAGCATATGAAATAGTACGGAACACTAGTGAAATACAATCAAAAAAATATCAAAACGACGACGAAATATTCTATAAACTAAGACGCACTTAAGATATAGATGATAAAAGGTACGATTGATTTCAAAACAAGGACGTCGATTATAATATTAGTGTCAAGGTTCACGCGCCAAATGCAGCAGGAAAATTATGATAATGCTAAATATGGTATTTTATTTTATTCCAATATCTGCATTGCTAATATATAACACCTTTGCAAAAAATTTTGGCTTAAAATACTGTTCAGGATATCGAAGTCACTTTTGGAGAAATAAAATAAATATTACGTAGATCTTAGTCTTCATCTGGAAGAGTAGCAAACCTTTAGAGAAGACCAGAATTTATGGTTTCTTAGCAAACGAAAACTTTTACACCAAAAATTCTAGCCCTAGGATTAAAGTTAATTCAATTAAAAATGTACAAAAATAAATAATTGGCGCAAATAAATAAAATAATATTTTCTATTCGGTAGGTACCTGCTGGAGCAGGACTTACCTTTAAGTAATACTCGAGGTATCTAGTTCACCACTTTGAACTTACATATTATTATGCACTTAGTTCATAAATATTCTAGTATTTTTATTCTTTTGTTTCTAAAATAATTTATTTTAAGTGTATTTTTAAGTCCATGAGAGTTTTGTTTATTTCTAGGTCTGCATCAAGTCTGATGGTAATGGGAAAAAATTACCCGTAAAAAAGTAAAATTAAGTAAAATTTGTCAAATTCGATATTAAATACTATTTAATTTAATACTTACGCATATAAATATCAACAGGTTCTCGCGTCGTGCGTATGTCGCAGCCGTCGCCGGTCGCATTTAGGGTGTACACCCCGAACTCTCCTAAATTCGGCCGCAGTTGGCATAGCAAGCCTCTGTAAGAAAAATGTAAAAGTAAATAACTTAATTACATATGAATTTTCATCAATATTCACTTCAAATGTGTTTTGTGAATAATTGCGACAGAATTCTATCTATTATTATATCACACTAGAAATAATCATAAAATAGTTGTGATCTCGTTATAATTTTAAATAATATTTTGAAAACTTCGTTAGTCCTTCTTGTTTACTTAAGTTAAAACACAAGGTATGAGATATTTCTAATATATAGGTCGTTTAAAGTTAATGTTCAACAACGACTCCCACACAACGGAAACCACGATCAGACAGACGAGTACTTGGCTAATAGAATCTTTAATCAAGGAAGCTATCGTTTGACCAAAGACCTAGAGAGCTGAGAAAAACACTATCTCTCAATCATATGTCATTGTTCGATTAAACAATGAATATGTACCTATCATTAATTTACAATCAAATCTTTATTGTTATAAGAATTAATTTATACAAGAAAAGTTATGGAAGAAATCTAATGTACAAATATGGGTTTTTGTTAATTTCATTTGTATTTTTAACCTTTAAAAAAAGGATTATAACAAAGATATTAGAAGAGAAAGACGTAATGGCGCTTATTTACAATTAGTGATTAGTTTCAAAGCTCTAAGTTAGCTTAATTCACATGATATGTAAGATTTTTTAAGCAATAATATTGTTATCAAAAATTATATAAGAAATAATTTATATATTACAAAATAGCATACACAATTTTTTTTCATTTGAACAAACTTATGTTATAGGGATGAGTTGAGATGATGAGAGTTCACATCCGATGTATATTTTTGTGTTATTTTTTTTAAAGAATGATTGTATGGCTTACACAAGGGTGTTTATATAGTTTTAAGATATGTACTCATATAATTTCATTTTATATGGCGTATAACATTAATAAAAAAACCTACCCCAAGTGTGGACTAGATGGACTACTTTTGAGATTATTATTAGGCATTTTGCAAATAAAAGCAAATTTAACTTTGCAATAATTATAATTTCAATTAACAAAATTGTTAAACCATTGTGTGATGTCTAGTAATCGTGGGCTAAAGTTGCTATTAAGAGATATTCTTAGTGATTACCGTTTCCTACTTACTCTTAGGCAGTCGCTGAGTCGATAAGAGAATGAAGGAGTTGCTACATTTTATTGGCCTAAATAAAGTGCTTCAGGTACAGATGACGTCGATACTCGTTTATAATTTTAATCAGTAGAAAGCCTTGTTTCATCTCGATTTCCTTTAAATTCAATATTGTTCAAATATTCAGGCCACGCTTTGAAGATAAAATGTTTGAATCTTTAAAACTACTTTCGAAGACTCTACTCTCTGACTAAGCAAGTAGATAGGTACTTATGTAATAATAGGAACTTTAAAAGTGAACACATTACCTGAGTGTAATAAATTTGGTTCAAATTAAAATAACGGAAAGTAATTTTCTATGATGAATTTTCAAAAATGATACGAATAGTACCTATTGAAAATGTCAAGTTTCTAAATGTCTATTAACTATAGTTTATGTAAATGTTATTTATCTTACTTACGTAGTATTCCTGATACTCATGTAATCTTCGCTGACACCAGCATATACCCGCCAAGTGGCTTTCCGTACAGTGCTCACGACCCACCAGCTCTCTGACTCCGCTGTCAAACTCTTCTGGAGCTCGAATGGGCACTAGAATAAAAATACATATTAAATAGGTATAAAGATTTACTATTTATATTTCAGTAAATTAAATATTGTAACAAAAAAAAAATTAATTATTTTCGCCAGCATTTAGGAACGTTATGTAAATATTTCATTGAGAATATAAATTCGACTTTGGAAAGAAAACCTAATGCAATATGCTTGATAGGCATAACGTTCTTCATTTTTTTAAAGATTTGTCTATGGATCGATATACATATTCTATAAGAAATAGGTACATATAACTAACATGTTAAGAAAATATAGGTTGGCTAAAATTATTACCTACCACGCATAAAATAAGGATGTTTGTCAAGGGTATGTTAAGTTTGCAAAAATATAAACATTTATACAATGAGTATTATTTATACATATAATAAAATTGTAACTACTGTACATGAAATATTTTTTGGAAAATATTATTGAAATAGACATAATTATCGATACAGAGGCCGAATCTATAGTTTTTAGAATTTTTGTCTATCTGTCTGTCTGTTACCGCATCACGGAAAAACCACTGGAGAGATTTTGATGAAATTTGGTATGGTGATAGCTGATCATCCGGGTCAACATATAGGATACTTTTTTTTACATTTCTGAGAAAAAATACAAAAACTGAAATGTAAGAGTAGACTAATATGTAAAACCTAAGAATTAGATTTTTGGTAATCTGAACGTGGGCGGAGCCGCGGGCAATGCTAGTAAAAAGGTATATAATAATTTTTATTATTCGTAGTTTACTCATAAAGCAAATATTCTGACTGCCCAAATTGATTTCTAACTGTTGGGCGAATGTACATAGATTTAAAGCGTAAACTTTGTGTATATAATAATATGCACGCAAACCTACGAGGTGGATAATCCTGTAAGGATATTATTATACCTCATATCCACAAGTGAATCAACTAAACCTAGTTTTGAATAATAGGAATAATTTTCTACAAAACAAAGTGTAATCTCGTCCAAAAAACATTCACTGTTGTTAGATTGCCAAACATTGCGGAGTGCAACGTTAATTGTTTGATTATGCAGTTTCACATTTGAACTATCTAAAGAAAGGTAAACTTATATAACAGGGCAATAAATGTTAGTGGTAATGCATATTATGCAAGTTTATGATAACATTTGTTTTAATGACATACAGACTTTTCTATTCTTGTCTCGTAAGCATCCACTTTAGTTATTGTTATATTCATGTAGTAAAGTCAAAAGTGCTTGTATAGGTCTATTATCTATTATATATCCAGTAACTAAATTCAGTAGTTTTAATTAAATTATGACTAATTTATTTTAGGTATAAATTAAAAAAAAACCATTTGAATTCGTCATTAATTTATGTAAATTGTATGTTAATTTTTCAAGGAAATGCCATTTTAAATGTTTTGCCTATTAAACTTTCACTTTTACATAACTGGACGTATAGAGCACTATAGTAAAATTTTGTCAATTGTGATTATGAGAAAGACCCTGAGTATTTTATACTGTAATACTACTAAATTTTTGTAGCTTAAAGTTGCTGTATTAACTTTGAAAGAATAGAACCGTATTAGCTATTATATGGGATGGCAATTAAGTTGTTAAATTCAATTTATAATTTAAATAAATTATAGACTAAGTCAGAGTACGGGATGGGTAAAAATAGGATAAAGACTTTTTAACAAAAAATAAAAACCGACTTCCAGGCACTAAAGTATAAAAAATAACTAAACGGAGGTTTTCATTTAGAATAGATACCTAATCAGATATTTTCGAAATCGGTGCCAGCCGATGCAAAGCAAATCTGATATATTTCGTTACGTAAAATACATATTTACCTATTAGATATTCATATCTTAAAATATTGTAGGCTATTATTTTTCCATTTTTAGTGTAAACGTAATAAGCAGGTAATTTGTAAGAAGAAAGTTGTTTAATAACATATTCGATTAAATAATTTATTTAAAGAAAAATATTGATTGTTGGTTTTTTAAAAAACCGCTCGACCGATTTCGATAAAATTTCTATGGGATCACCTGGGAAGTATAGTTTGAAACAAAAAAATATTTTCCAAATCGGTTCAGGCGTCTTCGAGTAATCGGTGAACATACATAAAAAAAAGATTCCAACGAATTGAGAGCCTCCTCCTTTTTGGAATTGGAAGTCGGTTAAAACAATTAAGATTGTAGAGTTTCTATATAGATGATGGAGCTTTTGGAAAATTGAAAATTATTATGTTATACCTAACGTTTGACAATATTAAGCTAGGTCACTTTGGTCCACTTTAAATGCAAATAAACACCGCTATAATTTGGCGTGCGTGTAATAGTTTATTGTAACAGTTACTCGTTCATTTCATCACCCGAGCGCACATACGAGTATCTCGATAACTAACGAAAGAGTAATTTCTCCCGAACAAGAACAATTGCATGTTTGGAATGCATGACATACATGCTGCGTCTAATAATTTTCTTTTATGACCTGATTGATGTTTGTTTAGTATAATAAATCGATTTCTTAAAAGACCTCTACCTTTTTTATGTCGTTTTCGTGATATAGATTAATGATATTCATACGGTAGAAAAAATAAATAAAATTATGATGTTTCGTTCAAATTATTTTACTTAAAAACCAGGATTTTATTCATATTGTAATAAATTATTATAGAAAATTTAATAAAAAAAAAAGAAAAGCAAATATTTGTTTCTGATATGGAGTAAAAAGAAATCAATTTCCATAATATATATTATAGTAAACGAATAAGAGAAAATAGTTGACTACACTCGCATTGATATTACTTCCTCGTGGCCTTTATTTTTAAATAAACCTGCAAAAGTACTTTAAAGTTTGAACACGATATCATGATATCCATATGTTATGGTTTTCCAACATGTTTCTGTTCCCCTAGAATATGGAAATCCCATGACACGTCAATCGGAAGCAATTATAGTTAGGTAATTAGGGGGCGATACTCTTTAAGTTTATGTACATATTATGTATATTGTATTGTACGTTACATATAAGTAGCGAAGGATTTTAATAAAGAATTTAGAAAGTTTTATAAAAAAATAATGTATAGCTAAGTTAGATACTCGTATAACATAATTAATGCATCCGTTAGTCATTTTTATTTTCGGTGAATATTGATCATGTTAATTTAAATTTTATATATTTGTTATTTTTTCCATTTCCACCATCATTTCTAAGCTGTCTCGCATACTGCCCTAGATTCCTGTAAAATTGTCGTCGGTCTCTTTCTTTAATAGGCTTAACTTTTTAAAGTTGTTAATATTATAATTTTTTTTCTTTTTTCCCTCATATTTGTGTCAGGTAGCAAAAGGAATCCAACAAAAGTATAGTATATATAAATAAAATCGACAATATTGCGGTTTGGAGTTTGACAAAACGGTACACACAATCGGAAATAAACATACGTAAAAAAACATACATACAGACGAACATACAACCTCCTTTTTGGAAGTCGGTTAAAAACTAATTCAATGTAAAATACTATTGAGTGTTGTATCTCATACGTGTAATATATGTAAATGCATTTAAAGTTATAATCATATTATTTATTGAATTCACATAATTCTAACCAGCTTTCAAAACCACACAAGCGTATCAAAGGATATTTGATGAAATCTTTAACGAGTAATTACTTAATAATTACGCCTAGGCATTGCTAACAGGATGTTATCACTCAACAAAGAATAATTTCTAAAAAACATATATTAATCGATAATTATTTGAAATAATACTATTTGTTTTTATACAACAACAATCTGACTCTACAAATTTTGGTGTTGCCAAATGCAGACATTATTTTAGAATTATTTTATAATTTTTTTTTCTATGTGGTTTCCGAAAGAAAATTCCGTTTCTTTATTAATCTTGATATAAATAACATTATAACTACCTTTTACATATAACAAACTAAATACTATAATATAAGTTTATAATGTATCTAATTATTTATCTTTATTGTAATTTTCATAAGAATTTTAGTAAACCTTTTCAGTTTTAATTTATTTTATTATAGTCTAAGATGTAGATTAAAGGATTGTATAAGTATTGTTGTCTTAGGGACTCAAATTTACATCATGTCAGTTTCGCGTGTAAGTCATTGTCATTGTAATACGTCAGGTTCGATTACCGCGTGAGGTATATTGCACATGTTATTAAGAACAAATATTTCGTGAGAATTAATAATAATAATAAATGAAATAATTGAAAACAAATAAATGACTTTTTGATTTAATACTTTTATCTACTGTCTTGTGTTTACGAGAAATTCGTGTATGAGTAAAATAAGTAAAATATTCTTGTATAGATACAAATTACACAGTATGCATTTCAAACCCAAATCAGAGGAAAAATAAAATATTTTTTGTCAGTCACTGTTGCACTCCTGAGTAAAAGTGTTCTGTGCTTTTGCAACTGATTATCATCTGAATTTATATCGGAATAAAAAGTATTCATATCACTAAAAACAGCCTGGAGAGTGTTCCAACCATAAAAAAATAATAATATAATTGGAATAAATTCATACCTATGTAACAAATAAGGTCAAATTTTATGTTAATCTAATAGAATAAAACAAGTCTCTATGTAAAAAAAACTAGATACGTTATACTATTAAATGTTACGTATTTTAATAACGTGTAAATTGTTAAATTAAGTTTAGTGATCGCGTTAATTCTTCTAGATATAACTGCAATAAAAGTACCATAGTATATTAAAAATTATAATTAATAGTAAATATGTGCACAATTAAACATACTTATTCTTAACTAGCGACTCACCTTCGCTCCGCTCGGGTTCGCCCCTACTTACGTTTTAACGTTTAGTATGGATTTTTCAGAGATGCGATATTTTCCTGCAATAAAAAATATCCTATATGTTGACCCGGATATCCAGCTATCACCATACCAAATTTCATCAAAATCCCTCCAGTAGTTTTTCTTTGATGCGGTAACAGACAGACAAACAAAAATTCTAAAAACTATAGATTCGGGCTCTGAATCGATCATATGTTACAATAATGAAATGAAAATATTTAATGTACAGCTTCGACTTAGAATTTTATTATATGTATAGATGTATAGATGTCTTTGACTTTAACTGTCAAGTTATTCTATAAATAATATTACTTTCACTGAGGCTCAATCATGAAAACCGATTAATGCACATAGCGTTTATATTGTTATTAATTAATAGATATTTGTTATTGATATTATATAATGTACCTAAGAAATACCTTCTCAAAGAAATAAGTTTTTAATCGTCTCAAAAAAAAATTAAATATTCCTTTAGTGTCAGTACATGAAAGATGATTAAAAAAATATATATCGCAAACTTAAAAAAGTGAAACCACATAATTAAGGTTTATTTTTTATGTCACGTTAATATATAGTTGTGACAAAATATTTAAACTGAACTTTACTTTTAATCTATACATATAATAAAATTGTAACTAAGCCGAATCTGTACATTAGATATTTTTTGGAAAATCTTATTGAAATAGACATTTTTATCGATACAGAGGCCGAATCTATAGTTTTTAGAATTTTTGTCTGTCTGTCTGTCTGTCTACCTGTCTGTTACCTCATCACAGAAAAACCACTGTAGGGGTTTTAATGAAATTTGGTATGCTGATAGCTGGTTATCCGGGTCAACATATAGGACTTTTTACCGCGGGAAAATATCTCATTTTTTAGAAAAAATATAAAAACTGCAATGTAAGAGTATAACTAATATGTAAAACCTAAGAATTTGGGTTTTGGTCATCTGAACGCGGGCGGAGCCGCGGGCAATGCTAGTAAGTCTATATAATTTGAAAATCTGATAACTAATATTAACCTTCACTTGTTACAATGATTAAAAACAAAGGCACTCGAGGGTGCCCGTTTTTGATACAAACAAACATGTTATGCTCGTCGAGTGTTGTCGATTGCGGCACTGAATCGAAGGTTACGGGTTGAAAACCCAGATATAAATAGATTAACGGTTCTTCACTTTAGATTGCACGATAGAATGAAATTTTTCATGAAAGATTAAATATTAAGTCGAAACATTAATGACACTGAACAAAAATTAAAATCCTCATATGATTAATTTATTTAATTGTGACCTTTTTATGCCTCAATTCGCGCTCGAATATGTTAATTATACTTACAAGTAAATTTAAATTTTAAAACTGTCCCAGTGTTACAAATTGTGATATTTTATAGAGTAAGTACTGTACCTTTAGTATAGAAAAGAACTTTATCATCATAGTGTATTAAACTTACCTAATAAAGGATAAACATTATAAATATGTACATATGTATAGGTAAAAATAAATTAACTTACTCTAAAACAATCATCAGAAACTTCATAAACGCTGACATCTCTGTCAGCGACTCCGACCACGTATGCCTGGTCCATCCTCAAGTTGCTCATGTTCAGACCCTGGAACTCCTCCACACCAGGGTCTTCCAGCCATGACTTCATTACATCACGGAGCCACATCCAAGCATCTTGATCCACGGTTTCATTCATTTTTTACGATTATTATTTACGAAAATAACACTGTATTCAAAAAACTTTTTGAAATATAACTGAAATCATCGTTACAAAGTCGCGGTGGGTTTTTGCATGTCCACGTCTTAGCGACGGGAGTTACAGACTTGCACTGCCTGCCGGTATAACCGGTGCTCGCGTCTCGCGCAACACATTAGTAAATAATTGGCTTTCTACCACTCGCCGGAAAAAAATGCTGCACACATTGAGATGAGGTTCATGATGCAAGTTTCCCGCGCAATGGAAAATAATCTGGTTCTACGACTGGTTTATGCCGATCGCAAAAAACTTAAATAGCATTACCACTATTAACGCAATGCTGTTTCTTAATTCTTAAATACTATTTACCACTTGAGTGAATTATCAAAAAGGTTGTATGTCAATGAATATTTTACTACATTACTATGTTATTTTATAAAACTGGCAGATTCGGTATCAATTAGTTAAAATGTTATCAGGTAATTTTCGTTAAGTTATATAAGAACTATCTATAAAATTTCTTAATGCATTTTATAGTCTATTTATTGAGGGAGACTAACATGATGGAACCACTCTTAGTAGCGAAGCAATCGTACATAAGTGAATAGGTTACTAGACGAGGGGGCCACGAGCAAAATGCTTGTGAGACAATGATCAATATATATTTTATTTTTCAATTAAAATAGCAATGAATCACATATTACAACAAGCTCATCTTCATTTTTTATAAAAAATCTTTTTTAAAGAGGCTTATGTGTTTGACGTATAGGTATGTGTGCATGTATGTATGTATGTTCCGTCGTAATCACAAAACGGCTTAACGGATTTCAAAGATTCATAGTCGTTAGATTCGTATTGTTAACGCGAGTGTCCATAGGATATTTAAAATTTATTACGTATATTATAATATTATCCTAAACTATTTTTAAACATATAAATTGTATATATTTTTGTAATCGCAAACCCCACTCGATTAATTAGAACGAAATAAACTTTTTTCGAGTCACACATATACTTATTTTCATAAAATTACATTTTCTTTTTAAATGTCATGAATACACGCAGGAAGGCTTGGAACTTCCCATTAAAAATTGTCTCGTATGTGACTTGAAACTACTATATAGAGTATTTTTTTATATTTATAATGTATTTAAATTAATTCTTTTCTCACTAGTTAACAGTGGTGTTAATATATTATTGCATATTTTTCGTTTTTATCTCGTAACAATCTCGGCACACTGACCTATTGTTCTCAAAGATATGGAGATTTATTCAAGCAACGAGTCATATGAAATTATATCAGCCGAGGTACGTAAATATATTTACTTAAATGAATTTGACATAAGATTATTGTATTTATTTTATTTTATCCTTATTCTAGTTGATACTACATATACCTATTCACATAATAAATATTATGATAGGTATAAATCCTTTTAGTAGAATAATATAATAATAATTATATTATTTCTAATTTATTATTCAAATGCAAAGATGTTTGTTAATTTTTGGTGTATATTTGAAGATTAATATCTATAAATATTAGAAATAAATTAGGGAACTTGCGTCCCCCCTCCCCCCTCCCCCAGGTTTTTAGGATTACGTGGCTGAAATTTAGGATTTCAAAAGACGCTTCTTAATACGGGCTACGAAATGCATTCTTTTTTTAAAAAAACTCAAAAACTTGTTTAAAAATCGAAAAAGTGTGAAAAATGCGGTTGTTTTTCGCACGGTTTCGGTCAGAAAAAATATCATTTATCTCGAACTCGAAATAAGATATCGAAAAAGGAAATAAAGAGGCTTTAGTATTATTGTTTATTATTTGAAGTTGGATTGGTTTTGCTGATATTTTTATACAACAGCTTCAACTTTTGGTTAACAATCTGTATTACTGAAGTGCCTATGTGTTATCCCAGGTCCAGTATATTTCAGGTGCTATCTGAGAATAAAATTTCATCTAAATCCTTCCAGCTGTTTCAGCGTGAAGCAGTTACATACATACAAACATTTGCATTTATACTCATAATGTGATTTCTAGAAAGCCTAGCTTATTAACATACATTATATATTTTTTTAAAATCAATAAGGGACGGAAAATTGGAGATTTAGAATTGTATATATGTAAGCATAAGATGGATTTAATTGGCATTGTTTTTTTTTTAAACATTAAATGTTTAGATAACTAGATATATATATATATATATATATATATATATATATATATATATATATATAGTTATCTAGCAAATATTAGGAAAAAAACTAGGTGCGTTATGAAGTTTCCTTCCCCAGAGAAGAAATAAAATAATAAATGCGTACATTTTTCTTTAATGAAATACGAAAAGGATTTTTTTAATAATGTTTTTAAACGTACCTACATCTATCCTATTTCTTAAAATTATATTTTTATGTTAATTGATGATTACACCGATTGCTAGAACATAATATGTGAAACTTAAATAATTAAACGAACGAATGAGGCAAAGTATCTTATCAAGTTGCGTATTGCATGCAAAGGTAGGCATTTAAACGAATGCTTGAGTTTCTGTTAAGAAGTTAGCCTTACGAAAATAACACACGACCTTCTGAGTTTAAGAAACCTCACAAGCAGTCAGTTTTGTGTCTTTTTGGTCAGCAGTCACTTGTTATGTATTTTTATTTAACGTCAAGATGAAATTAATAATTCTTTTGTTCTGTTTGGGAAAATTAAGTTTTGCTGGTCATAATATTGGATATCCAGTTGGACTCATGGCTGAGTGTACGTAATGTTTATTGTATGTTCAATTGAAATTAGTTAACGGTGAACCACAATGTTGGTATTTTTTTATTGATTTAAAAGAAAGATTAAATTCGGGTGTATATTTTTTGTATGCATTGTTAAAAATTTTCGCCAATTGCGAACCGAATTGCTTATACATAAATAGTGGTAGTAGTGATTGTAGCATATAATTCTAAAGAAAGTGCGAAATAAATACGTTCTAAGCAGTGCCGGATCTAACTTTATCGCCGCCCCTGGGCATAGTAAAAAATGCCGCCCAATTAGCGAAATTTTGCATAAAATGATTAGTTTTGATAAAGTTTATTTTTTTTTTTTTTTTATTAAAAATAATTTAAAAATGATATTAATTTTTCGTAAAATGTACCTACTAGTTAATCTTTTTTTATTTATTTATATTTCGTAAAATAAAAAAAGCATTTTCGATAACACGAAGAAAATTTTTCTTCCGCCCTCCGAATTTTGCCACCCCTAAAAATTTGCCGCCCTGGGCACTAGCCCCAAGTGTCCTAGTGTAAATGCAGCGCTAGTTCTAAATGTTTTTGAAGTCAGTTTATCTTTTATGTAAAAAAGTAATTACTTTTATATTCAATTATTTCATGCCCTAAAAAGGCCCCGGAATGACCAAAAATACAACACTATCAGAAAAAACGATGGATTCACTCAGAGTAGTACTGTTGAAGCCCAGTGACAGCTGGCTCGGTAGCAACGAGAAGGTGTGCCCACTGAGTATGGGCGGCGCGGTGTGCGCGGCAAAGCACCTGAGCTTTAAGAAAGGCAAAACATTGGTGAGAGTTTTATATACAATAGTAACACATATAACGTTTAACATAGTATTATTTAATAAATATTATATTTAGCTTCACTTCTATCAGTATAAGTTGACGTTTATATTTAACTTTATTAACTTAATTTAAATATGTTTACCAATAAATGAAATTAAAAATTTTGTTTATGTGAACCTTTTATATACACTTAAATGTTTGTCATCAATCAAATGACAAGATGCGTAAATAAATATATGAGATTTCTCAGAAATCAGATATAAAAAGAGAATAAAAAGTATCCTATATGTTGACCCGGATAACCAGCTATCATCATACCTCATCAAAATCTGTCCAGTGGTTTTCTCATGATGTGTTCCCAGACAGAGAGACAGACAAAATATCTAAAAACTATATATTCGGCCTCTGTATCGATAATAATGATTATTTCAGTAAGATTTTCTAAAAAATATTTAATGTACAGATTCGACTGAGTTAGAATTTTATCATATGTGCAGATTTATTTTTTTTAAAAGCAATAAACGTTTCACCAAGAAGAATTTAATATACATAGAACTTGAGTTTGCTAGTTAATATAAAACGTTTTTATTGTATCCAGTCCTTTATCTGGATATCTTAAGTTATAAACTAGGAATGTTGCTTTTAAAAATAGTGTACTTACCTATAAAAGTTATTTTTAAATATTCTTGTTTTCTCTACGACTTTGTATTTGACTTTGGTTATGTACCCTCATTTGACAGAAACGTTTATCATCATCCATGGCAGAGTTTCTAGTTATAAATAAGTTTTAATTTTTTCAGGTATTTATAAGCGGGTATTTGGATGCATCGTTTTCTCCTATTGTCCGAGCGGTAGCAATACCGTATGTTAAGCGCGGATATAACGTGATCATTATGGAAATATACCCTGTACTCCATAGGAGTTACCCGATGTAAGTATAAATAAATAAATATGTTGGGACATTACCACACAGCACCATCTAGTTCCATGGTAAGCTACGAGGCTTGTGTTATGGATACCAGATAGTTGATACTCTACACATATGTAACTTTAAAAACATACATATTATAGATATAAACACCCATGACTGGAGTACAAACATGCTCATCACACAAATGAATGCCCCCAGCGGGATTCGAACCCGCTACTGCTGGCACAGCAAGTAGGATCACTATAAACTGAGCTAAACGTGTCGTCGTATATGTACAATATATCATTAATATTTATATGAGCTTGTAAAGGTAATAGAATACTTTAAAAAAAATAATAGTTTAATTATCTTTTTATTTAATTTAAAATGAATCTCCAAGCTTGATCGAAGGCAAAGAATTTACTTTTATGCTAAGGGCTCTAACTAAGGCTATGGGGTAATTATGTCTCAAATAAAATAAATATGTAGGGTCTAGTTACATTTGTAATGAGGTGAAAGTTACAAATTGAGGTCTAAGTAGTTACCATTTTGTATAGATATAGTCTACATATTGTTATTTATTTTATATTTAAAAAAGCTATTTCTCCTAACACAAGTGCTTATGCGCTTAAATGGAGGTCCCAATCACTTATCAGCTATTGTAAAATTTTTGAGATACCGAATAAAGATTTTTATTTATTTATTATTTTATTATTTATAATATTAATCACACATAACATGAATGTCAAATTGTGTTTTATCGCTTACTATAAAACAC
Source organism: Brenthis hecate (assembly GCA_951806755.1). Classification (NCBI taxonomy): domain Eukaryota; kingdom Metazoa; phylum Arthropoda; class Insecta; order Lepidoptera; family Nymphalidae; genus Brenthis; species Brenthis hecate. The sequence goes on from OX638274.1 coordinate 4,812,125, forward strand.
AATTTCACATTAAGATCACCTTTCAAAACAGCGGATCAAAATCATAGGAAAAGCTGATTATTTTTACTTAGAGAGGTAGAGAGTGAATGTTCTGGAGAGTAACATAAGCAATTACATTCCTGGTACCTTAACTTATTCCCGTGGGATGATAGTGTTTGTTCAAAAGCACTTTGTGACGCGCATGAGCGACGCGAGTTTTTATAAGTTACTAGCATTGCCCGCGGCTCCGCCCGTATTCAGATTAACAAAAACCAAATTTTTAGGTGTTACATATTAGTACACTCTTACAATGCAGTTATTGTATTTTTTATCAGAAATGAGATATTTTCCCGCGATAAAAAGTATCCTATATGTTGACCCGGATATCCAGCTATCATCATACCAAATTTCATCAAAATCTGTCCAGTGGTTTTCTCGTGATGTGGTAAGAGACAGACAGACAGACAAAATTTTCTAAAAACTATGTATCAATAATAATGTCTTTTTCAATAAGATTTTCCAAAAAATATATAATGTACAGTTTCGGCTTAGTTAAAATTTTATTATATGTATAGATATTATGTGAGTTTTGTCTGCAAAAACAACAAATACAGCTTACAGTCTAAAAGTTCACCTACCAAGAATGCTGTTAAGGCATGTCTTGATTTATTTGGTCAGATAACATTTTTTAAATTTTTCTTCATACATTTAAAATTTTAACAACTTATTCTCTTTTCTTAATAGAGCGGCTCGCCTCACAAAGCCACTGGGCAAATTGCTAGGAGATTTCATAGCCCATTTAACACACAAAGGACTGCATCCCGATAAACTAGAGCTGCTCGGAGGAAGTTTGGGCGCACATATAGCGTACTATGCGGCAATGAGATACCACAAGCTAACGCATCTGAAACCGGCTAGACTCACTGGTATGATATAATTATTTTGTATCAGGTACTATAAGACTAGGCAGTGGTAGCCCAGTGGTAACGCGCTCGCTTGGGAAACCGAGTGAAGCGATTTCAAATCCCGGGTCTGGCAACTTTAATATTTTCATGTGCGAATCATTTCCAACATGATTACCACTTGTCTTAACGGTGAAGGAAACATCGTGAGGAAACCTGCATGTCTGAAAGAACCTAGCAAGTTTTCAAGACATGTGAAGTCCGCCAACCCGCACTTGGCCAGCGTGGTGGACTATGGCCTGATCCCCCTCGTACTGAAGGGAGGCCCGTGCCCAGCAGTGGGACGTTAAAAAGAGCTGAATACATACTATAAGACTACATGCTCGTTCTTTTTTAAATGACAGATTATTTTTTGTCGAATTTTATTTGGCATATAATGGAATAAAACAGCTCTACATTTTTAATACGTTATATACTTTTCAAATTAATTTATAATAGCATTTTTGAAGTACTTTGATATAATTTAGTTCTAAAATAATAAATAAGCAACCACTTCCTCTCTAGTTATTGTAATAACTTGTACTATTTAAGATGACCTCGATCAGATAGTAAGGTAGGTAAAAAAGATTTAGGAAGTATTATAATTTAACAGCTTTTATTCCAATTCAAAATTTGAATCATTTTTTGTGCAGTAGGTAAATTTATTATGATAATATTATTTGAACTATGCTAATGTACCTATATGAATTTAAAATCATACCATTTACACCGGAAGTCTGTTTTCGCTATATTTTTGTTACGACCTTTATAAGTATTAAATTACCGTCACTTTATAATTTTATCCAGTAACTTACATTATAATATATGATGTTCTCCTGACCGATTCCGGCCACGGCGGCCAATCTCATTGAGACTAGCCAACTGCGCAGGAGATATTATAGTGCACAAGTGTACGCGCAGACACAACGTGCACTCTATTCCTGCACTGCACTCTCATACTCCGGTGGGAAGACACGAGACACGACCGGTGAAAGTTAAGGCGCAGGAGTCAGGACCGACGGCTTTACGTGCTCTCCGAGGCACGGGGGTGAAACACCGCCGACTTCCCAACTCCGCACTGTTACTGAGGCTTAATATACAGAAAGACTCAATAACTAAACTTGGCCCGACCCGGGACTCGAACCCAGGACCTCCGGGTGTGCAGCCGTACATGCTAGCCACTACACCACCGAGGCAGTTGATTATAGATTATAATATATACGAATTATATATTCATACAACGTAATTTCTTACAGGTTTGGACCCGGCAGGGCCATGTTTCCGAACATTACCTCGTTCCGAGCGATTCAACTCGGACGCGGCACATAGAGTCGACGCAATTCATACAAATATTGATGGATTTGGTTTAGCCGACGCAGATGCTGATGTCGATTTCTATGTAAATGGAGGTAGGAAGAATGTCATTACTTGTTTTCTTAATATTGCACTAACAAAATAATTATATTATATACATCGGTGGGCCATGCCACAGATTTCAATCCCATTTAGTTTTAAGTTTTTCGCAAAGTGCTAAAGCCTAGTGAAAGTATTTTTTTTAAATATAAGAATTTGGCGTACATATATATGTACGTCTACAATTACCGTGCAGAACAGACAATGGCTTTTACTGGAGCACAAAATGTAATTAAGGGCGCACCGAGGCAATTACGAAATAATTGCGTTCGTTTGATCCCTTGCTGTATTGTTATTATAAAAACTTTAATTATGCAATTAATATGTAGGATATTTAAGGATTTATTCTAAATATCCTAGACTTTAGAAACACGATTATTTTTAGTTTCCTCGATAGAAAAAAAACCAAAATGATCTCTAAAAAACAAAATAAACCGTTAAATGTGTATTTGTTTTAATAATACGAAGGAAATGCCTAAATTCGCACGCGTTCAGTCCATACTAGCCATTACCCCCCCCCCCCCCCTCTTCTGCCCCCTGTCGTCTAAAACTAAAATAAAAAGCTCGGTGCCCTCTTAATACTAGCGACTTACACTTGCTTAAATAGATATAATTGCTTTTAAATAGATATAAATGGATGTTGCGAGTGAACCTTCGGAGATAAACATATAATATTGCAGACTATTCTGTACGCCTCTTTAAGACCTATAATTTTCTAGTGTATTGTTTTGATGTATTTCTTAAGATTTAGCCAGTGTTAGTCACATACATTTTAATAGACGACTAGAAAGAATCAGTTATGGTGTATTCTAGAGGGAATTAAAGATATTAACTAGAGTAAGAAAAGTAATATCGGTTCAGTACTTTTTGCGTGAAACGCACACAGACAGACATTTAACACAAAACACAGGGAGACATACAGACAAACAGTCAATTTTTTAATAACTATTATTTTGGAGTCGGCACTCAAGTTAGTGAGTGAGCATAATATATTTACATATTTATAGGTACTCACTTCACCTCGTCCTCTTTTAAAACAAGTTGTTTTAATAAATATGTCTTATTATTTATACTTCGAATGCTTTTAGGCGAGTTCCAGCCAGCGATGATGTTCGATCACCTGTTGCCATGCTTGCAATTTTGCAGTCATGTGCGATCTGCCATATATTGGTTTATCTCACATTATGAACCAACAAAATTCTTAGGATTCAAATGTCCTTCAGTCCATGCAGTAAGACATGGACATTGCTATCACGGAGAAAATGAAGTCAACGTTCTTGGACCGAACACAAATTTTAGCAGACCCGGTATTTATTACTTAGCTACGACAGCTAGTATGCCATATTACATGGGATCCGATGGGTTAAAAGAAAGAAAGCGCGGGGTAAATAATTATTTATATAGAATAACAGATGACGAAGATATTGTTGTATGACAAAAAAAAATATATTTTTAAGTGAAAAAGTCTGATAATATTAGGACCATTAGGTATAATCTCTAATATCATTTTAACGTATGACATGTTATATGTGTGTATGCTAATACGTTAAGCAATACTACTTGAACTTTGCTATATTTCAGACGTAATGAAATTAAGAATTTCATGCAAACGGTAGGGCCGCTTTAGATATCACACAAGGGTTCGAACATCGAACGTTTTTATATGGACGCTGGCAGCTGGCATTTGCCACTGCAGCCATTTAACTTTCTTTTTAAAAATAGCGGCGCACGATGTCACTATTGTTTAGATTGAGAACAATTAAATAAACAAAAAAATTAAGCAACTTAATGCTCTACTTTATCGTTCTCGCGATATTTTGAGAAAAAGATTGCCAATTAAGATCTATGGAATCTTTTATTTAAATACATTTAACAAATATATATACTACGAAATCAGTTTATTTTTAATGATTATCATCATTTTCATATAGCGATCTTTAACTTAAAATAGCTTTTAAGCGTGACACTGTCGTAAAGCATATTACCAATATTTTTTATTTCTTTAAATACCTTTTATGCCTTTTTACTACTTTGATTGTGCTTCGCAAATGAAGAAAAAATAAAAAATGGCGGGAAGTTAACAGCAGTTTCACCACCAATAATATCTTTATTCATTTAGAAGTTACATATTTTAAGGTAAAAGACAGGTTCTTTAAACGAAACAATCCATACATCGCAGAAATTTATTGAACATAAATACAAATAACATACAACAAATCGCTTATTATGTTTCCATTAGAAGATTTCATGCCGTATAAAACCTACTTATTATATACAGGAGCTACAAACACTCAGTCTAACGCAAAACTAATGCTCATATATAAATTTGAGCAATACTGGAAGCCTTGAAGTTATTAAAATGGCGGACGCCAAATAGTATAAAAAGCGGTAGGTTTACACTAGAATATTCTACATTATATTTAAGCTGGATATATGAAGAAATTATATAATAATAATAATAATAATATTTATTGTCCTCAATAGGAATATTATATTAAAACAATGCATGTACAACATACTAGCACTCATGTAGTGCAGTGGTAGTATGACGGGTTGCAATGTACAGATCTACAGAGTTCTACTTAGAGAAAATATTTGATCATACACAGTTAATTTTAATGAGTAAGTCTAGACTAACAACCGATTTCTCACACATATCCAGCACTAAATAAAATATATAAGACTTATCTAATAATGTGTAAAATACATATTACAAATCCAATAAATACTTCTAAAAATATATTCAATTCATAAAACAATATAAAATTATATATAGAACACGCGTAAATGTAATAACAATTGAAGTCTTATACTATGCAAACCAGTCAGATCTTCAAATGATATATTGGTGAATGCTGTAGAGTCAGCGGTTCCCAAACGGTTGTCCGCAGAACACTAGGGTTCCTTGTAAGGGTCACAGTAGTTCAGATCCGCCCCGAGAGTTAAATAAAACGTTGTCAGACATGACGCCTAATGAAACTATGAAAATAGGGTCGCGTTAAAAAAATTATGATCAATAAGGTTCCGTGGCTAAAAAAATGGGAACCGCTGCCCCAGCCAATCATAAACATAACCAAGATTCTATGCAAAAGTAGGCATATTTTATGACGCATTATAAGAATTTAAAATATTTGTCATTTATTTTCGAAATACTTAAATTTTCTTTACACGAAAAAAATATGGACAGTTTAACTGTTATGTAAACATTAAATTTCGGTTAGAAAAACATGTGCTATTCCACACACAATGAAAAACATCTCTACTATGAATTATCAATTGTGTCATATAAAATCCTAAGAGGAAACCACACTGAACACTAAAGCAGCAAACTATTAAGCACCAAAGATTATATAATGAATATTTAATTCAAGTAAATACAATAGAAAAAATTTGGAATGTAAGAATCAGCCAATTTATATAAAGAAATTAACCCCACACTTTGTAAAAGACATTCGGAAAAGATTGAATGAATGAATGACATTATAAACTTTCACTTCACTTTTCACTTTAACTTAAATACAACTTTATTCAAAAAGTAAAAACTTTTACATAATCAAAATGAATATAGCATATACTATTAAATAAACATACCGTCAGATTTATTTAAACATCTTTTAAATAAAATTTATGACACGTTAAATTCACAATCGTATTTTCTTTAAAATTGATCAGTAACATGTGAATTAATTTTAATATCGAACGAATTTTGGGCTATATCATATTAGGTAATTACAACTGTAATACACATATTTATGATAAAATAGGTCATATTATAGTACATACGATTATAATTATTATTATTAGAGGGTTGCAATAGTTGATATTTAGAGAATACAGGAACCATACAATATATCCAAGAAAGTTACATTTAGAAACACCACATTAAATATTTTTACGTATAAAGTGACATGTGCAATATTTTACATATAGATATTTATTATCAATAATGTGAATTAAATGTATTAAAAAACCAAAGAATTTTAAAAATCAATCCATTTATTGTTATCATTTTATTAATAAATAATAATGTGTAAATTGATTTTTGGCCTGACGCAGACCTAATTTTGTATTAAAATGTATGGATAATTGTTGAAATATATATATAAAACATGATATCTCTTTATTTGTGCCATATAGTGTTGCAATTTTATTTACCATTACCTATACATGTACGTGTTTAATTCAAAATCTGTGTATCTATTCTCACATATTATATATATCATATAGAAATAAACGTTTATATTACCCATGGACGTCGGGTGTAAGAGGCACTTGCACCCCCTGCCATGAAGAAAAATACACAGAAAAAGTTAAAGCAAAAAATTGATATAATGAAATCCTTGTTTAAATTTAGAAATAAGCGAAATAAAGAAGATATATAACATAGGAATAAAACTTACAAAATTAATAATTTAAAGATTAGTTAGTAGTTTAATTTGAAGAAGCAGATGCACTGCCCTAGAAAAAAATCTGGCGCCGCCCATATTATATACCTATAGTTATATACCTGATTGGATTTGACACTATTTAGTATTTATATTTATAATAAACTCATTTGGAAAATACTGCTTTTACACTTAGTGTTAAAACTAATCAAGTAGGTAGTTAAGTAAGTCACGTGACCAGTATTTAACTATTTTATTGGCTATAATTATTTTATTAGTATCGTTTAATTTGTACGAGGTATGAGTAGGATAATATATAGACATATATGAAAAAATTAAGAATGTTGTCTTAATAGACCCTGATACAATAAATTCAAGTAAGTATAAGTAAATTTCATAGTTGAAGTATTGAAATCAATAAAAAGTAATGTAGTTAGAGTAAAGGTGAAGTGGTCACTGAAAACGCCAAAATAATGATCGAATTTATTTAATACCAACCATCAAACTTTACAGGATCACACCCTAAGCTAATCTGAAGACTGCCAGAAAACTTTATCAAAATTGCTCCAGCCGTTTTGGGAGTGCATAGGTAACATTATATGTACATTGTACATATACTTCGATTTTTACATATATAGATTTTGGCACGTTGTGATTTATCAGTGACCCCATCACCTTTATTTTAGCTCCAAGGCCCTAATTATAAAAAAAGAACCATTATTTTATATTATAATGAAATCATATAATATGAACAAACGGAAAAGCAAAATTTAATCTAAACCTTTCTTTTTAATTTTAACAAATCGCGATATATATATATATATATATATATATATATATATATATATATATATATATAGTAAGATATAGTGTATAATAATACAAGTATAGAATACAACATCCAGTTCCCTACCACATTCACCATATAGATGACCATAAAAATGCCAAATGAAATGCAAGCCACATTTATCAATACATTAAAGCATTTCGTTTAGATGTACATAGTAATACTAAAGTTACAATGATATGCACGTTTTATATTGTGATTAAGAGATTAAGGTATATTTCACTAGAAAGCGGTATGTATCTGGGATTTCAATTACCTTGTAATTTTAAGGCAATATCGAGATTAATTTTTAAAATTAGTCTTTTAAATGTTTTAGAAACTCGATATTCACTAATAATTGAATTTGCTAAATTGTTCACTAACGAAGCCACAAAAATTCATGAGATGGCGAACGGTATCTCGACAAGGAACAACATTGTAACTCAGTACTGTACCCATTTTGAATTTGGATTAGGTGAGAAATTTATTTTATTATTAAATTATCTCATTACAAAGTTACAATGTTGTTCTTTGCAAGTGTCGATCTGTCTGTTCAAAACATTTTTTCCCCTGTATGTAACCGTTTTACAAAACTAATATTTGGACAGTTCGTTGTTGGTACCAGTGAAACGCGACAGCCCCACAGTCTCAAATAAAACAAAACATCTAATATATAAAATCGATTATACTTAAGTAGTTTAAAAAAATCGTACGACACAGCGACATCCGAAGATATGTTTATAATTACTTTCGAATCACATAATTCCCCGTTGTTTAATTTAACAGTCTTAAACAACTCGAAAACCAATTCCCAATATCCATTCAACTTTGGCAACAAATTTTTATTAGATAGAGTTAAACGAACTACATACAATACATATTTTGATTAGAATTTGCTAGACTACCGCCATATACGATATCATTACCGTTCATTCCTTAGACTTTGCATAATAAATTAAGGGGATTCAGTCTAAACTTAATTTGCTTATCTGAATGGTATATCAGTGCTCCATATGGCGGAGCGGGAAAGCAATAGTTACCGCGGTATGTACTCGAGGGGGTACCACGCGACTGTCTCTTGCCTTAATTGCAGAGAACCCATGGGGATCACAACACCTCCAAGAAACTGGTTCTCCTGTAACGAGTCGTAGTGCCACACTGTTGCCTGAAGGCTTCGATTCTTTATCACTTCTATGGGCAAGCGATATTCGAGCATCTCCATGAAAGACGGGTGGGAGTTGCGTTTGAGCACGCGCGTTTTACGTTTCGTCTCTTTGGTTGGATCTGGGACTAAATATACCTGAAAGATAAATTTGGATATTGTTTAGAATAAATTTTATATATTGTCCACTGAAAGGTAGTTTAATATTTCTGTCAGCATTTAAAACTATACAAAATCAAATATTCTGATACAAATTTATCTACTGTTTTTAACGCAATCGATTTGGGGCTATTGACTTTTTTGTATGAAATGAAGCTTTACATTGCCAGCGATATTCTTGTACATTATCGTAAGACACAGGAGACAATCTTATGATGTTATATATATCTAATTGGGTAATTGACACCATCACTCAATTGACAATTTTTATGAGTTGTTAAAACACTATTTCCCCATACATTTTATATGGCTTACTTGTCAACTCAGCTGACTTATTATTTATTTAAAATTCGTGTCTTCTCCACGTTGTGATGTAGACCAGTCTAAAGTAGCTACAAGGTAACCAGTACCAAGGCTAGTAAGAGGAACATAATAATAATAATATAATGCCCTCCTGACCGATTCCGTTCATGGCGGCCAATCTCATTGAGATTAGCCAACTGCGCAGGATATTATAGTGCAGCGCGTGTACGCGCAGACACTACGTGCACTCTCTGTTCCTGTCACTCTCATACTCCGGTGGGACGACGCGAGACACGACCGGTGAGAGTGTCAGCGCAGGACCGATGCTTTACGTACTCTCCGAGGCACGGGGGTGAAACACCGCCAACTTCCCAACTCTTGTCTGTAACTGAGGCATACTAAACAGAAAGACTAAATTTGGCCCGACCCGGGACTCGAACCCAGGACACCGTAGTGCAGCCGTACAAGCTAGCCACTACACCACCGAGGCAGTTGAACATAAAGTGTACCTTAACATAAGGGTTGGGCGGCAGGCCCTGCGGCGTGAGCGCGAGCGACTGCGCGTGCAGGATGAGCACGGACAGCACGCCGCCCGCGTACTGCACCGACAGCTTCAGCGACCCCGACCCGCTGCTCTCGGCTTCTACTGACTCGCCTGGAGATAATTTAATTTGATCATTTATTTCGGGCAATATTTACAAAAAGATCTTAAATATATAAACAGAGGCCCATAACATATATAGCTTACAGCTTAAAAACTAACATACGTATAAAAAAACGGTTTTTACTTAGGAATACTGGACTATATAGAAAGTTGCGTATGATAATTTATTTAATCTCTATCTTAAATTATATATAATCAAAAATATCTATATTATATATAATCTTTAATTATTAACCTTTATAAAAGTAAATATAGTCTTTTTACAATTTTAACTTACTTTTTAACCGACGGACACAGAACAACAGGTATATATATAGCGACAAATTACTAGCATAAAATAAATAACGACTTACAAAATATCGCAGAATTTTGTATTTGATTTTTTTGTCAGGGTATAATCCCACTTGTGCTCAAATGTGCCCGCTGTCGAAATTAATCTAATTATTATCCATACATACATATGAAACAAGGCTACAATATTTACCTTTCTTCATCCTCTGCGGCTCCACATCCTGCTGGTCTCTCAAAAGCGGATGGAAGAACGTGTACACGAGATCCGAATGCGCTATTTCATCCGCTAAGCTGAACAGCGAAGTGAGGAACGCCTGCACGTCGGCGAACCTCTTCTCTGCCACTTGCCGTATGTTCGATCTGCCCACGTGCAGCCCAGAAGGTAAGCTGGGAATTGAATAATACGCTAAGGTTAATAGAAATTCTACTCTTAATATCATCATCATCACTTTCATCCACTGCTGGACATAGGCCTCTCCCATGGCACGCCACTGAGCTCGATCTTCAGCTCTAGGCATCCAACCGCTGCCAGTCAGTTTACGTATATCGTCGCTCTACCTAGCTGGAGGGCGTACTACACTATGTTTGCCGATATTCTTGATATGTTGGCACATTATCATACAGCACCATCTTGTTCCATGGTAAGCTAAGAGGCTTGTGTTATGGATACCAGATAGTTGATACACTACATATATATAACTTTAAATACATACATACTATAAATACAAACATCTCACAAGTGAACGCCCCCAGCGGGTATTGCACCCGCGACCGCTGGCACAGAAAGTAGGGCCACTACAAACTGAGTCAAACGTGTCGTCAATAATGTTTAACGATTGAAAGTCACATGATATAATTCTATATAGCTGCTATTTTTCTTGGAACCTTATGATATTTACTAGTAGCTTACCCTCGCTTCGTTTGGGTGCAGCCTTAAACGTCTTTTGTATTTATAATATTCCCATACTCGCTTTCCTTGATCTTTATTATAAAATATTATTGTTTGTTTTGTATAAATCTAATATACCATAATGTATAACTTATCTTTATGTCTCCATTAGTAAAAACATAAGACTTTCATACTTTCTTTCCACCACTTTCTAAATTTTTTTTGGTACAAAAAGTAACCTATACCTTAGAGAAGGACTCCCAAGATAGATGGGCTATCTCTATACCAACATTAATCAAAATAGTTTCAACGGATTAGGTGTTAAAATGTAACAGACAGACAAACAGAGGCACTTTCACATTTATAATATTAAGTAATATAGCATAGTATGGATTATATAAGTTTATTTTAACGACATATATCCTTTACGTCTTCTATTCTACCTGACATCGGCGTAAAAATGTCCTGAACTTGCCCATTTAAAAGCGAATTAAACAGAACTAACTTTATTTGTTGTAAAATAAAAAAGTATCACTAAAATTTATATTAATAATAATACAGATAATTTAGTAATACGATGAGATAAATGTTACAAGGATGTACATATGTTATTAATCAATCTGATAAACGAAAATAAGAAATATATGTGAAAATCGATTAGCTAAAACGAGCGGTGATAAGATTGTTACATTACGTATTTTATTGTCGATACTTTGCACTATCTTATCTCACTGGAAACAAGTATCGATTCAGTATTAGAAAGGAAGTTTGATAAATGCAAACAAATATAATGTGTCATTAGTAAAACTAATGAAAGATTTTGATCAGTGAGTGTAAAAAAACCTGAATAAGTAGTATTTGTTTTGCGCTGACTACCGTTTTTTACCCGTTTTCATACATACGTTGTTGATTACAACTTGTTCAGTCTGATATGACGTATGCCATATTTACTCTGCATTGCGTTCCGCACTACTCTTTTATTGGTGAGTAAGCGAGATAAAGACAGTTTCTTCATAGATAAATTAATAATCCGCAAATTAATCATTCTTTTTAAAGGATATCGTGCTTTATTTTAGGCAAAAACTTCACTGATTGTAGTCACTTTCAAATTTATTAGTGATTACACGCTTAATAATGCTGCGTTTTATGAAAGGATTCAAAGCTTCTCTAAACGTGTCTTCAGGAAAACAGACAGACGTTGGTCACTATGACTCATCGCCGGGAGTAAGGGTCACTGGTGCATACAGAGTCAATAACAGCGAATTTGTCGGTAAGTCCAAATAACTTAAGTAGATACTAAGTGAACTTCTAAAGATGATTTCATATATATTTTAACTACTGTTTAAAGCATATTTTAGTTATTGATATTTCGTTTGAAAGTTGCAGTTTTTCTTTTAAAATTTCATAGTTGGTTACATTAATATGATATGGAAAAAGTAATGAGTCACCACTTTGTATAATTTATCCCCGACGCAAAAACGAAGGGGTGTTATAAGTTTGACGTGTCTGTGTGTGTGTCTGTCTGTAGCATCGTAGCTCCCGAACGGATGAACCGATTTTGTTTTTTTTTTATTTGAAAGGTGAATTAGTCAGGAGTGTTCTTAGCTATGTTTGATGAAAATCGGCCCAAGATGGTCGAGGTTTTTTTTTTTAATTTTTAATTTAATTTAGTTATTTAAAATATCTGTGATTCTTACGAAATTTCTCTTAAATTTAGACAAAATTCACAAGATTTTTAAGTCACTTCTAAAATTTTTCCATTTCAGGAAATCGTACAATTTTAGACGCCCCAAAGAAAATTACACCATCTATGGTCAAATTACCGAACTCGAACCCCATTGAAAGACAGTCGAAAAGCACCAGCGACTTAACAAGACCTCCGCCTGAATCGGTAAATTTAAGTAACAATTTAACTAAAAATGTAAATAGTAATAGCTCTCCTAATGTGCCGCAAGCGAATAACGGCCTAACACAAAATCAAATTAAAGAACAGAAAAAAATAGAGAAAAAACGTTTATTAGAACAGAAGAAACGCGACAAATTAGCAGCTCAAGAACAGAAAAAGCAAGAAAAGCTGAGAAGAGAACGAGAAAAGCAGATGCAAAAGACACAGCAAACGCCGGAAAGAAATAAAAAAGTTCGAAAACGAACCGCTCCACAACCAACACCTGCCCCGCCACCAGCCGTTCCTCAAACCAATACGGTTCAGGCGGCTCAAAATAACACAGTACAAGTGTCTCAAAACATTCCAATAAGACATCTTCAAAAGAATCCTGTACCAGTTTCTCAGAACCCTGCACCGCAGGCAACGTCTCAGTATTCAACGAACACTCTAGAAAGTTCCATAAGCAGGAGTAGTGGTCCACCGCCTTACTCCCCACCGGAAATCGTACCGAACAAACGTGACAATACCGGAAATATTAGTTTCGCAGCAGCCGAAGACACCGGCAGTTGGGACTTAATATCACAGCACAGACAGCAGATAAATCGCCCTAAAGTCACCAAAACCATGCCAAAGCAAACACATTTGGATTTACAGTATAATATTGCTACTTCCAAAACTAGAGAAGTTAATAGCGACGCTTAGATTTTTAATCAAAATATAAAGGCACAATAATTTTGACTGATTATGGGTAAAATTACATATAATATTTGTATTATATCGTAGACGTAAATTATACTTTCAGGTTATTATAATATATTATTAGTATAATTTAATAGATAATTAATATTTTGTTTTACTTAACACTTTAACAATAGAGTTAGATAGATAGAGATGGACTCTGAAAGAGATTTACCTGTGAACTTTGGCCAAAGGAAAATGCAAGCAGATCTTCTGGTAGAGCTCGGTGAAGTGTTTGTACGAGCGGTAGAGTACAGAGGGCGTGGCTTGTCCTTGCCGGTACACTTTCAACGCGTACACATAGTGCTTTTCTGGGTCATAACGCTTCTCGTAGCTTAAGCATTCCACTCGTACCAATCGACCTTCTTGAGCCATACTGTAGGTATAAGTTATAGGTAAAATTATACAATAGTTTTGAAGAAAAGAGCAATGGCGCCAGAGTATACGATATAAAAAAACTTCTTTTTTTTTAAGTGTAAGAAGCATCACAATGATAATAACATAAATATTTTAAATAAAACTGTCTTTTGGGATTTTTTCGCGAATTTATTTTGATTTTTGGTTCAAATTTAAATTGTAATAATTATAAAAAAGAATAGCAAAATTAAATAAATAATATTCCATATTCAATTATAATTAAAATTATAAAAATGTTTTAAAGTTAAAAAATATTGTAATGTAATTGGTGCAATTTTCATTTTGTTAATTGTGGGTAGGCTGTCTGTAACAACTATACATTCAAGACATGTAACACCTCAGTCTCTCCCGTGATCATGATTGCTGTAAAGCATTCGAAACGTCGGGAACCAAAAATCAAAATAAATTCACGAAAAAATCCGAAAAGATAGTTTTATTTAAAATGTCAAGTATTCGCGTAAATCTAAGAAAGTATTAACATAAATATTTTCAAATTGTATAACTATATGTAGTAGGTACTCTGGTGCCATGTCTCTTGTCTTTCAATTCTTAAGTAAGCTTTAGTAATTTATAAAATTAATTTTGTAATATAAAAATATGTTTTTTTTTTTTTAATTTTGATTTTATTTCTTTAATTTCACCATATGTCTATATGTATGATATACATGGTATATTAAAAGTTTATTTAGTAAAATATATTCTTAATTAAATGAACAAATTAACAATAGAAAAATACTCACGTATAAGTCCTGGACATGAAGGATAATAATTCAGACGTGTTGTTGCTCTGGTCCCCGCTCGCTCTTAGCTGTGCCAGGTTGTGAAGGAAGAAGTTTATGGGCGTGAACCTGTTTAATGTAAAATGCATTTGTTAATATCCAAATTCCTTTTATTAGTAAAATAAAAAAAATATGTGTAACTAATAGATAGATATTATACAACTTTTCACAACTATATCTATAGTTGTTCATCATGCTTACTTGTCAAGAATATGTAATGCGCCTTATAATAGTACATATTAAAATGTGAAAGTCTGTATGTATGTATGTATATTTGTTACTTCTTCACGTTGAAACGGCTAAAAGAATTTTGATGAAATTTAGTAAGCCTAATACAGATAAATTTATGTTACTCCAGTTCATAGACCTGTAACATATAGGCTACTGTTAAGACTGAACGAAGTGGGGTAAGAGACTGAAAAATTATGGAAAAAATTTAAATAAAGGAATACTATGAAAAAAATAAATGAAAAATGATTTATTTGAAAAACAAATAATATTTATAGCACAAGATTGAGAACCTCCTAGTAAGCCCAAAATATCGTATAACTGACATGTACATAAATTATATGTATCAAATCAAATCAAAATATACTTTATTCAAATAGACTTTTTACAAGCACCTTTAAATCGTCAATTTCACATTTTAAATTTAAATTAAATGTCGGTGTAGTCCGTGAGGAATCTACCACCGTCTCAGAAGGCAGTTCTGCTGAGAAAAGCCGGCGAGAAACTCGTTGCTCTATGTAGTATGTATATAAAAGAACTAGCAACTCACCTTCGCTTCGCTCGGGTTCATCCCTAGGTACGTTTTAATTTTTTTGAGCGGAACCCTAATTCTTTTTCTATAATACAAGTAGCCATGTTACTCCCTATAACATCAACTATCTTCCAGTGAAAGTTCCGTCAAAATCAGTCCAGCCGTTTCAGAGATTATCCGGAACAAACAGACAAACAGACAGACACAAAAATTAAAAAAAATGTGTTCTTCTTGTAAGTACCGTATATAATTTCATATGCATTTAGTAAAACACTGTTTTTTTTGACATAACGAGTACAAACAGACAGTATGTATAGATAAAGCGTTAGGCACCAACCAACTTAGCTACAATGGACCATAACTGGTCGACATAGCTAGGGCCGACCTCGGCACCACACCCAATAAAAAAATAATAATAAATAGGCACCAACTTGCTCTTGAGCGAGGAGTGTATGAGCCTGGCGAAGGCGGCGGCGGCCTCGGCGTTGGAGGCGGCGGGCAGCAGCGCGGCGCGCACGTACGCCACGGCCGCGCTCGACACGCCCGACACGCCCGACATCGCCATCTGACGGACACATACTTACATTTTTTAATATTTCTTATTACTAGAGTTCGCCGAGTGGTCGAACTTCGACCATGATTATATGTTATCATTTTTTCCTAAAAAGGAATACAAATGTTTAGTTCACGTGTTAATACATAATTCTCTATTTGACCACAGACTTTAACAATAAACAAAAGAGTATATATGCGGGTCTGTGTCAAATACATGGTAGTGTAATGTTTTTTTTTTTATTGACTTAATGTATTTTTTATGCATAATTTTTAAAAAAAATATTAGATTTCTGCACTCCTTCTCTATATAAACTATAAGTGTGGGAAATTTTATACTCCTCCGTCCGCGCAATTTTCGTAAAAAGGGGTACAAAGTTTTTGCTTCACGTATTAATATATAGATAAGTATTCAAATTCAAATCAAAATTTTAAATACTAAGATATGGGTTTAACTAACTGTATAATGTGTATCTTAACTTCCTAGGTGGTCTAGTGGCTAGTGTGTACGGCTGTAGATACGCGGGTCCTGGGTTTAAATCCTGCTCAAATTGAACCGACCACCTCAGTCGGATCATTTAATTCCGGACGGTAACCAAATTATTGTTATGAGTCGAATTTCACATACTTATAAAGTTAAAAATAGTTTAAAACCGCCTTTCAAATTTGACTACGTACATTGTCAATTATAATAGAACTTGATAGAAACAAATCGAATCAAAAAAAACTTTTTTTAATTAGACTTTCAAATGCGCTATTGAATCATCAATGTTAACGTAAATGTGAAAAGTAAATATTATCACTGCTCAGAATGTGTTTATTTTTGTTCTTGTCCACTCGATAGATGGCGTTATACTTATTCTGAATCGGGTACATAAGTATATAAGGCTGCTTTTTTATTGAATTTTGTTTCGCTCTGAAGTATGTACTGTAGTTTTAGTAGTTAATTTGGTACTTATAGTCTGTTTTTTGATCTCAGAGACTAAATTGACACATGCAAATGTTAAATTTACAAATAATGCTGCCAGCTCCTTTGTGCAGTGTTGTACCTACGATACCGGTTTGTTGAATCGTAACTTTTAATCTTTATTAGACGATTCGCTTCAAAGTTTTATATTCCAAAGTATATCATTAAAACTCACATTATTAATCCTAAATCATTAAATATCATATTTATTAATTTTAAATCATTAAGTATTATTAAAATCCACATTATTAAATTTAAATTTGCATTATTACGTTTTAAATAAGTACCTACACATTTTTTGAGGATAACTTATTATAAAAAAACACATCACTATTCACGAATTGCAAACTGGCAACCCACTCTCTCACTCTGAGATTAAAAAATAGACTATAGTGATGTTAATATACAATGACTAACCAAAGCGAACAAGTCGAGTATGTGGTCGTGGTGCGCCCTCACGATGTTGAAGGCCATGCAGCAGAGCTCCACGAAGTGCTGGAAGCGCTGCGTGGGGCGCTCGCCGCCGTTGATCACGTACACCATGTCGTGCGTCAGCACGAACGGCGCTCGGTCTCTGTGGACGGATGGATCTTACAATTATATTTAAACATATATTTGTTATCCTTTCACGCTGAAATTGGGCGGATTTAATATAAATGCGGTAATTATATAAATATTTATAATATTTATTACTAGCGTTTGTCTGTGGTTCTGCTCCTTGATAAAAACATCGGTAAAAATAAAGTCATAATATATCACGCACAGATACAAGCAGTCTAAACCATTTTCCGGCCCATTATCTGTTTTTCTAAATGCGAGAAATAAATAATAATTAAAGTTTCTTTTAAAATCTTTCACCAAATAAACTGATAATAGAAAAAAACAATTAATTATTATAAATACCTCTTAAAGTTGCCAAACATCTGCGCATCACCCAGAAACTTTCCAAAATCTATATGGAAGAGATGGCCGGAGGTCTTTAACATGATATTGTCGTTGTGTCGGTCGCAGATCCCCAGGAGGTATGTAGCCACGCTGTAGCCCGCGCATGACGCTGAAATAAAGATGTAACCTATAAAAACTTCACCAATTTAGAAGTTATACATTTTTGGGACGTTTAGAAAAAAAATTACGATGCACGCGCACACCGACAGCCAAAAAGCGACATGATGAAGTTAGCTTGATAACTGTTTGTTGCCATGGTAACTGTTTTTATTGTCAAAAATATACCTCATTTATTAATGAAATATCGAAAATACAGAACCAACAGTTAAAGAATAAGAACAATAAATCAATAAATTCTAATTACAAACCAGTGAAATTATCTCTAGCACGCTGATACTCCAGTTCAGAGGGATTGTGCTTGGCCAACCACTCCGCTATGGGCTTGTCTTTGAAGGAGCCGGTCAGACCCCACTCTGTTTGTATCGCCCGAAGAGTTTCCGCTTCTGATACTATCTCTATCATACCTAGAAATAATATTATTCTAATTATTATAAAATACTAGCGGACCCGACAGACTGTCCGAATATAGTTTTGACCATATTTGGTATTCACCATTGCCTTCACATAAAATTCTTCACCTAAAACCCGACTACCTAGCGGGTCCAGAAGTGAATCTAAGCCATCCAAGGACCCACTCAAACAAACACAAACAAATTCATCAAAATCGGTCTAGCCATTTAGGAGGAGTTCAGTGACATACAGACGTACAGAAGAATTATATATAAAGATATATTAATAATACAAATACTCGATCTTTACAGTTATGACAGTACACAGTGTTTGAAAATGATTATTAAATATATAGGTATTTTTAGTTCACTAATAAGGATTAAATTTTCTTCTATGTACCGTCTTAAATACGAGTATATATCACCTACCTCTTTTACTGCTAGTCGGTAGAGCCTGGAAGGTCACCATTCTCAAATCAAGGCCCGCCTTAAGCCACAGACTATCCATTACTTTAATAACTTGTAGCACTAAGGAGTCTTGTCTTAAATCATCTCCCACCTACAAACAGTGTTTAATTTACATTATTGATAAATATATAATGCGACATTAACGAATGTAAATAAGAAATTATAATAGAGATCTCACTTTGAACATGGCTGGTATAACTGCGTTGTCAACGCCAATGAAATTGATTTTCAGAGGCAACGTGTTTGATGAGAAATATGAGCAGGATCTAAAAATCAGAGATTGTATAAGCTTACAAATTATGACAATTTAAATATACATAACACATTTAGATGAATATATCTGATACTATGTAATGGATCGATTAACACTACTCATAATACAGTACAGTACAAAGGAACAACTAATAAAACGTACCATTTCTCTTTTAACTTTCTTGGATTTATGTGGTACACCACTCATGTGATTATAAAAAAAAAGTGTAAATCGTATTATAAAGTTAGTCATGTGTGGGCGCGCGCGTGTGCGTGTGTGCGTGCGCGTGTGCGTCGTGTCACTCACTTGACGTCGATGTCGTGCACGTATCGGTGCAGCGCGAAGGGCAGCGCGGCGGGCTCGCGGCGCAGCAGCGCGGCCAGCTGCTCGCCGCCGGCGCACAGCGCGCGCTGCCGCTGCGCCTCCTTCGCGCACTTCACCGACATCGCCACGTCGGCCACCGTCTGCGCACCGGGGGATATAACATGTTACTTTCTTTATTTAGCGGGGGCAGATCTATATGTAGGCTTTTTGGGCTTCAGCTCAGGGCCCCTAAGATACAACCCCCCCCCCCCCCCCCCCCCCCCCGTTGAGAACAATGAATAATGTTGTGAATTATAAAATAAAAAAAAAATATTTAAAATAATAAAACTTAAGACCCTAACATCAATTAAAAACAACAAAATAGTTGTCTTTTTCATTTAGTACTATCTATCATTATAGATTTTATAAAGACATAATAACAGTTAAGACCCAGGGGCCCCCAAATTCACAAGCCGCCCCTGTTATTTAGATTACATTTATTATATTTTAATATTAATTAATACTAAAACTTGATACATTAAATATAAAATATTTTGTTGCTTATCACAATTTGAGGTTTTCAAATCACAATATGTCAATTTATTTTAACGAGAACACAATTATGGAATTCTTATATACATAAATATTTTCATAATGCCCTCTACAATTTTTTCACTATTCGACTCATTTTATAATACATTCTTATTATTGTATAAATTATATAATATAGATTGTGATAAATAAAAGTATTTATAAAGATATAATAATTTTCTCACATATTAAAAAAACGTGTCTAAAAGTAAATTTTAAATAAAACTAACATATTATTCTACACTTATTGATCATTTTAAAACCAAATGTAGCTGAGAACAAGAAGCATAATTATGATTAAGTAAAAAATACTATTAATAGGAATATACCTAAATATTAAAAAATATTAGTAGAATCATTTAAAAATTAAACTAATCGCATTTTTTGCACAAGTATTATAAATATAGTAAATTACAATACCTTAACCAACAGCTGCTGCCTCAGTAGCGTCTTCGCGAGGTTCTCCCCGGTGACCGCGAGCAGAGCGCGCAGCAGCAGGCGGTGACGCCACGTCGCGGTCATACACGCGTCTAGTTCGACACACTCCCCACCGCTCTCGTCTAGGTTTATGCCTAGGAACTCTTGGTTTGGGGCCTAGGAATGAAAAGGTATTCACAAATTTTTTGAAAGATAAGCCCTTAAAGTGTTTAAAATTGCGTTGAGTGCGATAATTGTTACATGCAATTTATATAGAGAAAAGTAATGTAAATAAAAATTAAATATTAAGTAAACACGATGAGACAAGTAAAATCGAAAATTAAGTTATAATAACATTTTGGTAAAGAGCAAAAAATAATTTTAAAATCTTATATATTTAAACGAGCTATTCTTGTATATATATCTTATATATTTAAACGAGCTATTCTTGTATATATATATATATATATATATATCAATATATAATCTGAATCTCGGAAACGGCTCCAACGATTTTCATGAAATTTAGCATACAGGGGTTTTCGGGGGCGATAAATCGATCTAGATTAGTCTTATATCTGGAAAAACGCGAATTTTCGAATTTTCATGCGATTTTCTTTTGCATTTTCACAATTTTTGCATTGTCACTTATGGTGAGTAGGCGGCGCCACTGTGCAACTGTCAACATCGTGTCCGTATTTACATCAAGTTTAAATATATTTAAGTGAAAATAATCTAAAGAAAAATGGTAAATTTATAAATAAAACCTATGGGCAATATGTAAACATCACCAAGTCTTGATGTGTTGAAGAACAAATGGGCTTTTATAAATTCACCTACCAAACAAATACAAAAGTGACAAACATAACTTAAAGATACTATCAGTGCAAAACCATCTTTTCTGTGTGTGATGACAATAAAACAAAATAATTTGTGAAGTGAAAGCGTCAAATATTAAAACATAAGTTTATAACCTCAAAAACTAATAGGTACCTACTCGGTATAAAATTGCAATTCAACTAGGTATAATTGGTGCTCTTTTTCAATCAGCTTTTCTACTTCCAACTTCACACTTAAGATGGAGGACATAAAAAAGTTGCTAATAAACATGCAACAAGAAATAAGACAGCAGAAAACAGAAATGTTAGAAATGAAAGAAGACATTAAAAATACAATCAACAATAATATACTTAAATGAGAAATTTAAACAGTTAGAAATAAAAATTGAAGTTCTTGAGGAAAAAATCCAGGGACAAAGTACCTCAATAAATAATTTAGAAAGACATATTAGGCGCAAGAACTTGGTTATGTTCAGAGTAGAAGAAAGTGAAATTCCTATCATGAACTAGAGGAAAAAATAGTCTTAAACTAAACGGAAATAAAAAAGAAGTCTGCCTGTATCTCCAGAAACGCCTTACCTCAATTATAAACAAAAACTAACAAATAAACAACATACAAAGAAAACCATACCTGGTAATATTAAAGACTTTATATTACAAAAACCAAAATTAACTTTCAACCACACAAATGATAACCAGGAACAACTAAAAACAACACAGCAAGATACAGTATATTAAACACCGTAGGAACCTCCTCATCTTTATCCACCAGTACGGCCGGTCACTGTGGGGGAGTTCAACCGTAACCCTCCAAAGAAAAACAGACATACAATGAACAAAGGTATACATATCTTCACCAGAAAAACTTCTAGAATTAAAAGCAGCATTTCCTACAACAAATCAAAAGAACACAAAGATAAAATTATAAACTTTATAGGCATATCAGAAACAAATTATATATTGAAAACAAAATTTGAAAAGAAACCCTTTGCAATCATACAAGCATAATCTCCAACGGAGAACTCTATGCAGGACTACTTTGGAGGAGGCTTTTAACCGAGAGGGGTCTATACATGAAAAAGACATTTACTAAATAAATACATTTAATTATGAAATTAAATACTAATTTATAACTATTGTCAGAATTAATGTATGGAAAGAAATTTTATTTATATTTATTATTGTGAAATGTTTAGTATTTACTCAATTGAATTATTTAATTTATTGTGATTGTTTATTTATTTATTTGTTAATGATAATTTATATATATACAATATCATTTCAAATAATATGAAGATTTTTAAAATAATTTAATTCCAGATTACAAAATTATTAGTTAAAAAATTATAAGTTAATAAATAGTCACTAAATTATATAATTTTATATTTCAGCAATGTGATATAGACATTTTTTTTATTGTACAACTAAAATGGCTCCTTATATACTCTTAACCAAATAAAATTTTAATAGAATACTTTTATAAAAAGCTGTGCATACTTTTAAATTAAATTTAAATACAGATAGGTAAAATTATAATGTTAAATATATGTTTTTATGTAAATTCAGTTAGTAAGCCTTTATAATAAATAAATGAATAAATAAATAGAGCTTTATTATTATTATGATTTCTTTTGCATTATTTCAATAAATTAATAATTTCACGCAAAATATTATGTTCGATAATTTCGCACGCTCAGATATAAGCATTATAGTCAAGCGGCCAATGCGCAAGTTTGACAACCACAGGTATCTGGGTTCGTATCCCGGTCGGACACAAAGTTTTTAATTTTGTTTTTTTTTTGTATTTATTCAAATTCTTAGTTTGTTTTTTTTAATGTTTTTTTTTGGCCAAAAACTCCGAGCAAAGCTCGGTCGCCCAGGTACTATGTATATATATATATATATATATATATATATATATCAATATATAATCTGAATCTCGAAAACGGCTCCAACGATTTTCATGAAATTTAGTATACAAAGGGTTTCGGGGGTGATAAATCGATCTAGATTAGTCTTATGTCTGGAAAAACGCGAGTTTTCGAATTTTCATGCGGTTTTCTTTTGCATTTTCACAATTTTTGCATTGTCAGTTGTCACTTCTGGTGGTCGGGAGGCGCCACTGTGCAACTGTCAATATCGTGTCCGTATTTACATCAAGTTTAAAATATTTAAGTGGAAATAATCTAAAGAAAAATTCTAGATTTTAATTAATTTAATAATAATTTTAAGAAATTTTAATCGATAAAATCTATGGGCAATATGTAAACATCACCAAGTCTAGATGTGTTGAAGAACAAATGAGCTTTTAAAAATTCACCTACCAAACAAATACAAAAGTGACAAGTAACATAACATATAAATACTATCAGTGCAAAACCATCTTTTCTGTGTGTGATGACAATAAAACAAAATAATTTGTGAAGTGGAAGCGTAAAATATTAAAACAAGTTTATAACCTCAAAAACTAATACTCTGTATAAAATTGCAATTTAACTAGGTATAATTGGTGCTCTTTTTCAATCAGCTTTTCTACTTCCGACTTCACACTTAAGATGGAGGAGATAAAAAAGTTGCTAATAAACATGCCACAAGAAATAAGACAGCAGAAAACAGAAATGTTAGAAATGAAAGGAGACATTAAAAATACAATCAACAATAATATACTTAAATGAGAAATTTAAACACTTACAAATAAAAATTGAAGTTCTTGAGAAAAAAATCCAGGAACAAAGTACCTCAATAAATAATTTAGAAAGACATTAGGCGCAAGAATTTGGTTATGTTCAGAGTAGAAGAAGGTGAAAAATCCTATCATGAACTAGAGGAAAAAATAGTCTTAAACTAAACGGAAATAAAAAAGAAGTCTGCCTGTATCTCCAGAAACGCCTTACCTCAATTATAAACAAAAACTAACAAATAAACAACATACAAAGAAAACCATACCTGGTAATATAAAGACTTTATTTTACAAAAACCCAAATTAACTTTCAACCACACAAATGATAACCAGGAACAACTAAAAACAACACAGCAAGATACAGTATATTAAACACTGTAGGAACCTCCTCATCTTTATCCACCAGTACGGCCGGTCACTATGGGGGAGTTCGACCATAACCCTCCAAAGAAAAACAGACATACAATGAACAAAGGTATACATATCTTCACCAGAAAAACTTCTAGAATTAAAAGCAGCATTTCCTACAACAAATCAAAAGAACACAAAGATAAAATTATAAACTTTATAGGCATATCAGGAACAAATTATATATTGGAAACAAAATTTGAAAAGAAACCCTTTGCAATCATACAAGCATAATCTCCAACGGAGAGCTCTATGCAGGACTACTTTGGAGAAGGCTTTTAACCGAGAGGGGTCTATACATGAAAAAGACATTTACTAAATAAATACATTTAATTATGAAATTAAATACCTAATTTATAACTATTGTCAGAATTAATGTATGGAAAGAAATTTTATTTATATTTATTATTGTGAAATGTTTAGTATTTACTCAATTGAATTATTTAATTTATTGTGATTGTTTATTTATTTATTAATGATAATTTATATATATACAATATCATTTCAAATAATATTAAAGATTTTTAAAATAATTTAATTCCAGATTACAAAATTATTAGTTAAAAATTATAAGTTAAAAATTATAAGTTAATAAATAGTCCCTAACCAAAAATTGAAGTTAAATTAAGTATAATCAAATAAGTTATAAATATGATCTGTTAAAATACAATGCTTAAAATTGTTAATTAAGTAAGAGTAATTATAATTTAAAATTATAAGTAAGCATGTATACAATAAATAAAGCTTTATTATTATTATGATTTCTTTTGCATTATTCCACGCAAAATATTATAATCGATAATTTCGCACGCTCAGACATAAGCATTATGGTCAAGCAGCCAATGCGCAAGTTTGACAACCACAGGTATCTGGGTTCGTATCCCGGTCGGACACAAAGTTTTTAATTTTGTTTTTTTTTGTATTTATTCAAATTCTTAGTTTGTTTTTTTGTCCTAAAACTCCGAGCGAAGCTCGGTCACCCAGGTACTATATATTTATAAACCATTTATTTTATTATTATTAATATATATATATATATATATATATATATATATATATATATATATATATATATATATATATATATATATATATATATGTATGTAGTATAAAATGAAAATATTACCTGTGGTACATTAGGCAGAGAATGGACTAGGAGCCAAAACAATTTGTGCGCCACCGCAGGTGCTGATAGGGCGCGCGATAACAATAATTCTAAAAAAACATTATTGAATATTTAATTATACTACGTATTTATGTATTTCATTATATTACAATTATACTAAATAATAAAACAAATTCGTTATTAAATATAAGTTTAATGATGAAAACGTACCGGCTAGAGGGCTGGCTTCATAAGTTTCATACCGAAGCGCTTGTGTGAGTTGCGGCAACAATCGTATCAAATCGTCATCCGACATTCCGTTCGCTAAATCTGCTGCCAATTTACGAACTGCTGCGTCTGGAAAGCTACGCGAAATTTAAGAGTTTAGATTTAAAAGACAACCGTTGAAAGTTCCAATTATTTTCAATATGGCTGATATCTAATCAGAAAGCGAAAATTTAAAATGTGCACAATATCAGACTTTAGTTAAAACGAAATCACCCACCACGTCGGATTCACGAAGAATTGGAAAAATTTAAAACCCAAATTTTAACTTCCATTGCGGAAGAGATATTGAGTTTTATTTTTCTTTAAAATTATATCGTACCATAATATTATTTAATCATTGAATAATGATTAACCAATAATGATTAACCAATCGCCATATCTAAGTGGTTGGAAACGCAAACGTGTAGCGACTTATTTATTGGTCAATTCATGTGACATTCAAACTATGGTATAAAAATAAAACAGTCATATAAGAAACTAGCGAAAATCTATCTAAGGTAAAAGGATTTTTTTGAATCGGATTAGTAGTTCCTGAGATTATCGCGTTCAATCAAACAAACAAACTGCCTCTTTATAATAATTAAATAATATACATATCTCCGTGTCGCGGTGTTTGAGGACGCATTCCTCCTAAACGGCTCGACCAATTTTAATGTTTTTTTTGTATATTTGTTAGGTATGAGTATAGGTCTTAAAGTATTTTTTAGTCTCCTACCGCCACCCCCCATTTTTAATCGCTATTTTAGTATTTTTATTGGGACAATATTATATAAATACGTAAAGCGAAGCGAGGGTGAG
Organism: Brenthis hecate; assembly: GCA_951806755.1. Taxonomy (NCBI): domain Eukaryota; kingdom Metazoa; phylum Arthropoda; class Insecta; order Lepidoptera; family Nymphalidae; genus Brenthis; species Brenthis hecate. Next base: position 4,838,839 of record OX638274.1, read on the forward strand.
TCGCTGTATAACATAAAGCCAAAGAGTTTTTTTTTTGTGTAGATTGAACGCGGGCGTAGCCGTGGATTCTGCTAGTATTAGTATAGACTAGCGACTCGCACTCGCTTCGCTCGGGTTCGTCCCTAGGTACGTTTTAATTTTTTCGAGCGGAACCCTAATTCTTTTTCTAAAATAAAAGTAGCCTATGTTACTCTCTATAACTGTCTTCCAGCGTAAGTCCCGTCAAAATCAGTCCAGCCGTTTCAGAGTCAGAGATTATCCGGAACAGACAGACAGACAATTTTTTTTTTAAAATGTTTTTCTTATAAGTACCGTATATAATTTCATAGGCATGTAAATAGCTGTTATTTTGCCATAACAAACAGACACTTCACAATTTTATTTATCTGTATAGATATGAACATACCAGGGCAGCAGTAAATGCATGGAGTTGAGCGGCGTGGGGCGCTCCCAGCGCTGTATGAGCGCGGCCAGCTGCTCGCGCTGCTCGCCGCTCCACGTGGTGGCCGCCAGCAGCACCAGCGGCAGCGCGCCCGGCAACTCCACTAGATACTGACGTTTCTCCCATAGGATCTGTTACGTTCAGTTTTCTTTTAAGTTATAGTGACACTACTTTTTTAACCAATTAGATATAACGACTTTTCTAACTATTGCGATTTAAAAAAAAACATTGTTTTATATTTTTGTTCACAATAAATCCAAGATACAACTTCTTTAAAAATACCTTTTTTTGATTTGAAAACCTGATTAATTATAAATGTTGATTTTGTTATAAAATTAGTTTTATTCGCTTTGAAGTTAATAAATATATATAGCCAATTGAATTAGAAAATAAGTGACGTCATATGTTGCTATAAACGTACAAAACCTAAGAAGAAATCGCATTTTAACAGTTCCAAAAAACTTATACTTCTTTAGCGTAACAGAACAAAAATAGCTAAAGATTTTATGCCATGTATGTATGTAACAACTCTCTGTTTATAAGAGGAATGGAACTAACTTCATCATGTCGCTTTTTGGCTGTCGGTGTGCGCGCGCATCGTAAAAAATTTACTCTCATAATTTGTGTGTGCCAAAAGAAGTATAACCCCAAAAAGGTTTGTTTGGGTAGTTGACAACATGTACCCAATCTCATAATTACTGTAAATGTACAGATGTAACTAGTTTTAACATAATATTATGTGCATAACCTTACCTCTCGACCCTCAGTAGGCATTCTCTGATACGCTCCTTGTTCTATTAAATGCAAAAGCTGCGATTGTGTATGACCATCTAAAGAGTCAAATTTGGGTAAATCTTCTGGAGGTAGCTTCTGTTTGTCTTCCTCGCCACTCGTCCATTTAACGCCGGTACGGGTGTATATAGGAATTTCTGTAAAAAGTTCCAATTTCTAGATGTTTCTCGAAAAATAATAATTTTTTGAATGTTTCAAATGAAGGACAAATAATATGAAAAATAAACTTTTAGATGTATATTATCAATATGATTATTAAAAAAATAATATATTAAATACTTAAATCTTAGATTAAAATTTAAAAAATATCAATAATATAACTTATTAATATTAGTGCTCGAAACGGCGGTGTACAGTGTTCACACTACAAACTTCCAATTTCCTCTAGCGACTAAGACATTCTTGTCAGAAAAACCCAAAAACTATATATGGCCCGACCCAAAACATCGAACTCAAGGTCTCCGCATTTGTAGTTGTACATGCTAACCACTAAACCAAAGAGGCCGTCAGAAATAGCACACTAATTCATAGTCGCTTAACGAAAGAATCTAGATATGCCAATAGTACGGGGTGGACGAAGATGAGGTTTACCAACTGTCACTGTCGTCATTTATTAGACACTTGGGACTAGCTTGCCACGAGATTGCAGTGCAATGGCATAACTTCGAAGCCGTAAGTTATAAAAAAAATATTTCATCTATTATGTATAGTACTTTTATTTATTTAACGTTGGGAAATGCATTTACGCACGAGGTGTGGGACTCACGGGCAAAGCCAGTATTACCCACTAAAACCCAACAAAACCTTCCCCTGTCTTAATGGGGCGTAGCAGGATCGGTTACGCATGCAACTACGACGCCCAAATTACGTACAGTACCTGGGCGACCTGACTTCGTTCGGAGTTTTTGGCCAAAAGTACAATTTTCTTTTATTTATAAAAAAATATATAATACTTAAATAAATATTAAATACAAAAAAAAAACAAAAGTAAAAACTTACTATACGACCGGGATTCGAAACCGGACACCTTTGATTGTCAATCTTGTACCTTGGCCGCTTGACCACGATGCATATACCCGAGCGTGAGAAATTAACGACAATATTTTGCATGCGAAATAAAAGAGAAAACTAGAACTAGAAGCTTTCCCAGACTAATATAGATCGATTTTTCGCCCCCGAAACCCCCACATACCAAATTTCAGAGAAATCGTTAGAGCCATCTCCGAGATCGCCGGTATAAATAAATATACAAGAATTGCTCGTTTAAATATATCGAATAGATATTTATATTGTGGTAGTAGTATACCTGCCTACGTATAATAAAACAAACAACATACCAATATTGACGACAGGGTAGGGCTGCGGCGGCGCGTGCAGCGGGTGCGGCGCGGGCCCGATGCGGCGGTCGCAGCACGCCGGCCACAGCGGCAGCACGTAGTGCCCCGACGCTAGCATACTGCCGACAACGCAATAGTACTTTTATATTTTATATTATTATTTATACTGACGACTTGCATCCCTAGGTGCCTGATTGACGTCATATAGTCTTCTTCTTTCTTCTTCGGAAAAGGCCGTGCAGATGAAGAAGAAGGTCATATAGTCTATCTGTGTACTAAATTTCATCCAAATTCGTCCAGCCGCTTCTATGAGAAAGAGTAATAGACATACATATACACATTTTCACATTTATAATTGTAGTCCAATTAGGAAGAAACATCAAAACAGGAGTTGGCAATTTCAAGTGTATGTTATTGTATATGCTTAACAATACATGGGGCCCTATGAACCGACTTTAATATTTAAGTTAGTTGAGTACCCTCATTCATATTGAGTAAAAAAATTGAATAAATATATATTCAAGGTGATTATGAACTTTACACTATATTCAATTCAAGGGCCATTATTGTTATTATTATTCTAATGATTATTATAGATTATAGAAGCTTTTAAAACGTAAAAAAAACACTTAAAAAAATAATATTTACCCATCGTAGTCGAACAATTGTATTGCCGCCCATCCCAGCTCAACTTGCTCGAACTGTACATCCCTACTCTCTTCTCCTTCTTTGTTGTTCTGTTGGGCTTCTGCTAGGAGCTGTTCATCTGTTCTTTGTGTACGTCCATAAAATGTTAATACTAGACGAGATTCACGAGGCAGGGTGTTGACTGGTACATCTTCCAAATTCAGCCTATAAATAAGACCTAATTATTAATACTGTAACTAATATTATTTATCTTAAATATAAAAATGTATCTATAATGATTCGATGATCCTACTTGTAATAATAAGAAAATATTTGTTTGTTTATTTGTACTCTGTATAATTAGAAACAACTGAACTGATTTACATAATTCTTTAGCGATTAGAAAGCTACATTAGTCAAAAGAATATAGGCAAAGTAGCAGGTAAATATGCAATTAATAAAAATAATAGAAAGAAATACTGCGTCTCTAAAATATTGTTGCATTCGGTCAAACTTTGCCTTTAACTCATATTACCACTAAACCTCCCCAAGCACATCCACTCATTGTCATTCCCCCACCCATAAACATTTATAATATTACATTTATAATCACTCTTATGTGAACTTACTAGCGACTCACCCACGGTCCACTCGGACTCGTCCCTACTTACGTTTTAACGTTTAGCATAGATTTCTCAGAGATAGGATATTTTCCTGCAGTAAAAAGTATCCTAAGTGTTGACCCGAATAACCAGCTATCATCATACCAAATTTCATCAAAATCTATCCAGTGGTTTTTCCGTGATGCAGTCAGACAGACAGACAAAAATTCTAAAAACTATAGATTCAGCCTCTGTATCGATAATAATGTCTATTTCAATGAAATTTTCCAAAATATATTTAATGTGCAGATTCGGCTTAGTTACAATTTTATTATATGTACATATGTTTATATTTATCACAAACACAATCAAACAAAACTCACCAAGTATCAAATATAATCCTCGGATAGAAGCCGGCACACTCGATCTTGGATATATGCGTGAGATGCAGCACCTTCAGCGGGCGCGTGCCGTAGTAGACCTGCGCGTGGAACAGGTACTCGTCGTGCGCCCAGCACAGCGGCAGGCGGTGCACCGCCTCGATGCAGAACAGCATCGTCTCTGGCACCGTGCGCGCTGGCACCGCTTCTGTTTGTTGGGTGTTTCCAGCTTTTAGTTCATTTGTTTGGAACGCTTTATTTAGATTGTGTTAGATTAGTAAAAAAATATATTAAGGTCATGTTTTTTTATGTTTTGTCTGAGTTTGTTTCTTTTTAGTTTTTTCCTTTTTGATATTAATTATATTAGTAGTATGTTATTTTTGTTATTAATTATAACTACAGTATATAGTATGTATCAATCAACCTTTGGTATAATATGTTGTGATACCTTCAATTGTTAAACATTATTCTATATTTTGAACAGGTTTTTAGATAAGATGTTATAATGTTTTAACAACTGTGTGTCATGTACTGTGTGTTAAATAAATAAAAAAATTAATTTAAATTCTAAAGATTTCATTATTTAAATTACTCATGTATAGACTCCCACCACGCCCAGGCGACATATTTAAGACAATATAAAAAAAAGTGAAACAGCACTAACTAGTAGGGTCCGTCGCAACGATGGACGGCTCCGCCATGTGGAAGTCGAGCAGGCGCGCGCGCGTGTAGAGCGCGAGCAGCGCGCGCACGGCGTCGCGCACGCGCGCGCACTGCAGCGCCAGCGCCTCGCGCGCGCTGGCGGCGCGCAGCGACACCGCGCAGTACGGCCCGTTCTCCGACTGGATCTCGGGCCGGACCGCTGTTGTTACCTTTTGATGTCAAATGTTTGCCATGTATTGTAACAAAAATAATTTAAAAAGAAAAATTCTTCGGATTCATTGTTTTTGGTTCACGACGTTTCGAACGGTTTACAACAATAATGATCACGAGAGAGGCTGCTATAAATCAGATCGCATAAATCGAAGAAAGCGGTATATGTATATTAACGGTATAGTATATTTTAGTTAAGTTTATAGTATTAATAAAAAAATAACAATACTCCACTACTATCACTTATTTACCACTTGTTCTCTCTCTTTACAAATTTTACTCGAAGCTATTGAAGCTCCATTGCCATACTATAATTAATAAATGAAAAATTATATTTAGTAACTAGCGACTCACCCTCGCTCCGTTCGGGTTCGTCCTTAGTGAAAATTTAGGTTTGTATGTATTTTTTAATGCCGAATCATAACATTTTTATTTTGTTGTGGACCACCCTTATCACTTAGGGGTATGGAAAATAAATAGTAGTCGATTCTCAGACCTACTGAATACGCATATAAAATTTGGTAAAAATCGGTAAGGCCGTTTCGGAGGAGTACGGTAACTAACATTGTGACATGGAAATTTTATATATAAGATATTATTAATTTCAAATCAATACGACAGCTAAGTGCTATACAATATGTGTTACATAATTTTTGGTCTATATTTACTGAGCTAATTTTCATGACATATTTTAATGAACGGATATTTTCTCAAAAGTTCCCAATAAAAATAATCAAAATAAATTTCTTTCTAAGTATGGAAATAATAATAATATTCTAATGTTACATTAGTATACCTGGGCAGTGCAGGCCTTGGCGAACGCGTTGAGCGTGTGCGTGACGTGCAGCGTCTCCACGCCGCCGGCGAGCGCGCAGATGGCCTTCACCGCCTGGAACACGGCGCTGGGCGGCGCCGCGCCCTCCGCGCCCATCACGCCCACCGCGCGCGACAGCTCGCCCTCCAGCGTCTCTGCGGCACAACGATAACCACGATACAACCGCAGTCTAATTATACCACCATGGCGAAGCACCGCGACGCCGACTCGACACTCGCGATGAGAGATACAATATAATGAAAGTAAAAAAAATCTAATTCAAGCTAGCCTCGGTAAGCGCTAGCGCTGACAAATGAAAAAACAAAGGCATAACTATATCTATTGTATTTTATTTAAAATTATTATCTACAATATAAATAGCTCGTGTCAAAAGATTTGTGATCGCACTTCTCCGAAACGGCTCGACCGATTTTAATATTTTTGAATGAGCAATATTATATAAATAATAGCGAGCGAAGCGAGGGTGAGTCGCTGTATAACATAAAGTCTATTTTGTTTTGTAGATTGAACGCGAGCGTAGCCGCGGGTTCAGTTAGTAAAATATAAATTTTAATATAAACAAAATAAATTTTAACAAAAATTCAACTAGCAAAAAATATAAATATCGCAAAAATATAATTAATACACGTATTAAAAAGAACAGTTTAAAAAAAGTAAGTAACAAAGGAATAGAACTAAATTTCTACCATTCAATTGAAAATTCAATTTAAATAAATTCAAGCAACCACCCGCAGAATAATCGAAAGATTTAGTACAATCTTTTGTTTTTTAAAATCAAATATAGGCAAAAAAAAAATGTACAAAAATACATACAAAAAATTCAGCACTTACCAAGCAAAATGGATAAGTTATCGAACGACAACATCGGCAGGGAGCCCTGGGACGGTATCAGGTCATCCAAAGTGAGGTGCGAGTCCCGCGCGTCGTCCCGCTCCGTCCTCGCCAGCGACGCGTCGCCCTCGCTGAGGCACAGGCGGACGTCCTTCTCTAAACGCACGCACTCCCGAATGTAATCGTATTCGCTTAGTGAACTGCCGGCTGTTAAATATTCTTTTGCTCCCCATACCTATAAGTAGTTAAAGTATAAGTAAATTATGTGTTCTATCATTATTTACACCAATTTCATCGTAAGCCGCAGGCTTGGAAAATATCAATGCGGTTATCAGTGCCAAAAAGGTTCTGTCGGATATCCTATTCCAAACCAATAGATATGTATATTATAATAAGCCAAATCGTGAATACATATAAAATTAGCTTTTTGAAGTGAAACTTCTTTAGAATTAGAGAAAGAGACAAACACATAAATATATAGGATTAAAACGGCAGTGTTAGCCCAGTGGTAACGCGCTCGCTTGGGAAACCGAGTGAAGCGGGTTCAAATCCCGGGTCTCGCACCTCTGATATTTTTATGTGCGAATCATTTTCTAACATGATTACCACTTGCCTTACGGTGAAGGAAAACATCGTGAAGAAACCTGCATGTCTGAGAGAACCTAGCAAGTTTTCGAAAGACATGTGAAGTCCACCAACCCGCACTTGGCCAGCGTGGTGGACTATGGCCTGATCCCCCTCGTATGGGGAGGTCCGTGCCCAGCAGTGGGACGTCAAAAAAGGGCTGAATACAATACATATTTATTCACAGCCTTTATGATCATTAACTGTTAAAAGCTAGTTTGATGTTAGAATTTCTCACCCTTAACATATATTTGGACATATCTTCTCTCATATCTTCATCGAGAGAACACACCACTGTTAATATCACGTGTTCCACAGTCGATTCCACTGGAAACGAAACAGAATAACACTAAAATTTATAATAAATTGCAAAAAAACTTAAAAAAAATATCTTAACTGGGAAAAATGAACAAATATACTAAGTTTTTAACCACTTTTGCAAGATCGCCTATCCTTGTATTCTTTCACTTTCCAAGATTAGGCTTTAGTTCAAAATGTAAAGGTAAAAATATATAGTAAATATACTATGTAATATAGATATTACTATGAACACTTATTTAATTTTTTCCTTCGACCAATTATACATAAATGAAGTTATATAACAACACAGATTAAATTTAATGTATCACAGTAATAAACTTTGAAATGAGAACTTATTATAATAGTAATAAAATTTACATTCCCTTACCATCAGATGTGAATGTGATTGGCTCGTCAGTATGGGTGTTGTAGACTAGAATTTTAATGCTAGTGTTAGGTGGGTATCTCCCGCCCGAGCGCGCCGCGACCACGTGGCCGGGGTTCGTTTGTTCGTCTGTGTACGTGAACTTTTCTGAAATATCACATTAACATTATATATTTATTTAATTTATTTAATATCAGATAAAATCGTTATTTTTTTGGGAAATAAATCTCATCGTTTATCATCTAAAAGAGCAACTGTTGAGTTTCTCGCCAGCTCTTTTATTTTAAGCATGTAAAAAATTACCATGAAAAAGTGACAATTTTGATATGATTTGACTTTAACTCAACACGCTTTTATTAGCTACACTTATAACTAATTGTGTAATCAAATCTTGAGTGTCGATTTGAAGCTACTTATATTTGTAGTATTGATTTGCAACTTTATATATAAAATGTAGATGATAGTACAATAATTTGCTACCACCGAGCTAATCTGTTAATTAAATGGAGGTGAAAAGTAGATGTCTTTAATGACTAGAGTATAACCTTTGTTTGGGCTATTTAATTCATATTGACGAGTTGGTTATGAATTAATTATATTTAGTTGATAGTGCAAAGGTTGACACTAACCTTACCAACGTGCGTTCACTTTTTTGTGGTGGGGGCGGGGTAGGGATGGTGGGATCACAAGTCCGACAATCAAGACAAAAAGCAAGTTAAAAAAACGAGGCTTTAACACATCCCATATTTAATATATAATAATATGAAGATCCTTAAGAGATAAATGCATAATATACTTACTTCTTACATCAAGAACCATTTTTAAAAACGCTTTGTGCTCACTGTCGTAATTCTTGATGCGGGTTTTGACTATGCAATCATATAGTTTATTCTGTGGACAAACATTCACTATGTTAAATAAGCTATTTTTAATACATTCATAATTTTTCTTTCTCCAAATAGATACCAGGAATATAATATTCACGAGGATGGTGATGTTATAAAATTATTTTAATTAAAACCGGTCAAGTGCGAGTCGCACTTGTACACGAAAGATTCTGTTCCTTTTTTATTATTTACTGTTTTAGCGGAAATAGAAATATACACTCTGGAAATTTCAACTCTCTACCTTTTACGGTTTATGAGTTACAGCCAGAGCTCGCTGACAGACAGACGGACAGCGGAGGCTTAGTAATAGCATCCTGTTAGCACCCTTCGGGTGCGCAACCCGAAAAGACCGGTTACGTGTTATTTCATTAGAAGGACAAAGAGAAAAACAGTTTTATTCAATCAAGTTAAAAAAATTGTTAAAACAAGTATAAACAAGAAATTACATCAATTTAGTGACGCGACGTCATATACATATATTAATTCTTTATTTACCTTTCACAAAGGATCTCTAAAGTTTTCTAATTCAAAATTATTTACAAAGCCGGAAACATGTAAATGTTATTATATACAAATAAATTAAAAAAATCGATAACTAATGAATAAGTGTGCTCAGTTGATTGATACTACATAACAATGTGACTTTAGGGAATTGAATATTATTTTTGAATATTAGAATGTAAATTTTCATTCTTATTTTCTGAGGTGCGGCTGTGAGGTATCACTACGGTCATGTCTGGTATATTGTGATCAACATTTTTATCCTTGATATTTATATTAATATTTTAAACTGACTCGTTCATTTAATTCTAGTGGATGGCATATATGGTCGTAGAGAGACAATGAAGCACACTATCAGTGTATGTACTATGTATGCCTATTGGCATACACCCGGTTTGATGGTTTGAAAGTTGAACGGGTCCCAATGGTATTTCCATTGTAAAGGCCTTACATAGTATAAAATAAATTTTTGGCGGCGGCCAATCCTGTGGAAACTACCTAACTGTGGAAGATTTCAAATATACTGTCGTATTAATTAAAGTTAGTTGCCAACTGACCACACACACTAATATTATAAAGAGGTTAAATTTGTGAGTTTGTAACGTTGTAGGGGGTAATTTCTGGATCTACTAAACCGATTTAGATGAAATTTAGTAAGAAGATAGTTTGAGACCCTGTAAAGGACATAGAATACTTTTTATTCCGGAAATCATCCCTTAAGGGGGGTGAAAATGAGGATGAAAGTTTGTATGGGGAATCAAGCTAGGGACGAACCCGAGCGAAGCGAGGATGAGTCGCCAGTCCATTAAATAAAGACAGCCATACCGTAGTAGGTCTCTTAGCGACGGCAGGCACGCTTGGTATGTTCTTGGGGGGCGGAGACGGCACCATGGTGTTGTCTCGCTTGCTGATTGTCGCGTACACGGGCGCATCGCGGAGCTCCGTCTCGCCGTACAGGAAGTCCAGCGGGTCGTACTCTTCGTACACGCTACCCGAGCCCTCGCTTGGTACCGCATAGTCTAGGGAAATGTTGTGGAAATTACTATACCATCTTTTTTTTTAATTGATAATATTAACGTTTTTTCAAAACCAAACCATGATCATTATTAAGACATCACATAAGCGCATTTGTTATTGTGATTAACATAAAATGGAGGTGATTGTGTATTTTCGTCCCGTTAAACTACCTCTATGAATATTGTACTGACTAGTTCAACTAACACAAACCATAGCATTGTGAATATACATACATATAACTAAGTGAATATGTAAAGATAGTAATAATGAACGTTTTAGACCCAAAATGACAATGGCAAATTGTATTATAAAAATGTTTACTCTTAAAAAACCAGTTGTAAACGATGTTCTATCAGCCATCTGAAATTCCTCATATAGTTCATTACATGAAATTTACATTAAAAGAACTAGTTTTATTAAGAATATTTCACAAATTGAACAATCTGATATCAGCTGACAAATTACCAAAGAACAATAAATAAAGAGATAGTAATATAACATTTGCCATGAAGCTCAAACAATGAAAATGCGACACAAACCACTCACCCGAATGATTTTGTTCTGTTAGTAGCGGATCAAACGCCTCTAACACACTGACTCTTACGCTACCTTGACCGCTGCTAGACTTCCGCCCGAAGTCGATTAGATTCTCCGACTTTGGCAAGCTTTCCACTGTATCGTTTGACTCGTTTGACTGTAAAACGAAGATAAGCATATTTAATTTTCTCTATATTCAATTAGTTTCACAAAAAAAATCAAATAATATGTATTTAACTTTAACGACTTACCCTTGCTTCACACGGGTCTCTAGGTGGCGTTTTATTTGTAATATTAAGTACAGATAGAGCCACCTTTTGGCAAACTTTATAATTACAAGTAACCTATGTTACTCCAGATCTTAGTCTATATGTCTATATCTCAGCGTGAAAGAATAACAAACATACGCACTCACACACACATAAAAACTTTCACATTTATAATAGTAATTTGTGATAAGTATTTATATATATGATACTTACTTCTGAAGATTTCTGCGATGTGTTACTATCCACACTGTCTCTTATGGAATCACTCTTCACAACCGGTGGAGGGTTAACATTATTATTACTATTGTTATTGTTATTCACATTCTGATTTTGCGTTGACTTCGATGGTAATGGCGGATATGTGTGTATTTGATTTAATTGAGGGTACAAAGGTCTTGTTGGTCTCGTTATTAGATTGGTTGTATTGTAATTATATGTTGGTGGTGTTTGAATGTTTTGAGGGGGATATCCTACATAGGGGGTAGGCGTGGCCATTCTCGTTTGTGTATAAGGTACCGTTGGTGCATACATTGACGGGTTAGTGACTACATATGTCTGTTGATCGTGACTTGGTATTGGGGGGTAATAGCCATAATTCGGAACTGGTCCTGTAGGTGCAGGCATTCCGTATGGTGTGGAAGGTGGGTAAGGCAAGCCTGGATAAGGTGGAGGTTGATTGTAGTAATATTGGGCATTGTATGGATAACCCGGCCTTTGATTGTACTGGTTATTCATTGTTGTTGGTTCTGGGGTGTTTAATGTGATCTCCTCAGTCTGTTGACCCAATCTAAAAAAAAAGAAAGATTTAATATTTAGAAAAAATACTTAAAATATAAAGTAATCTGCAAAAAAAAATACCATTTATACATACTTGCTCATTTGCTCAATATATTCTTTGAGGAAGGCATGAGAGTCGTTTGACGGTGTCTTACTAGTGGGGCTAGCAAAAGATATGAGATTTACTTCACCACTTGTATTTCTTGTAGGACTAGTTCCTGTTGACCTGTAAATCGAAAATTGACCACTCTTGCAAATGTGTCAAAACTTAAAACAATTTCATTTATCATCACTTATCTAAAAATACAATGAATCATAGTGAAAAACTATAAGATTATTGACAAAAAAAAGAAAACTAAGATTTAAAATCAAAATATTAATTTAAAGACTTAGTTATTGTTCTAATTCTTATTATTATAATTACTATATCATCTTCTCCATTCTTTGGCGAAGTAGTCTGTGCCCAGCTGGCACGCCTAAAAGCCAAATATCAAAGAATTGAATTTACTATATCACACACATTAACTATACTAGAAGTTTATAGATATCTATTTAAACAAATTAACTTTCTACAATCTATATTGCTAACAGAAAACTTAAAAGTATATAGGAATCACTTATTCCCATTACTTGATACAATAACGATTAGCCATATATAATTTACCAAACATCTTTTAAGTTGTCTATTATCGTTTGTAGAATGCCATTTTGTGTAAGACCATAGAATAGAAGTGGGGGCCTTACCTAGAGCTCTCCGAGTTGGAACTACGCCGCGGTGGCTTTCGCGGAGGCGGCGGCAGAGCGGGCGGCGGACCGTCACAATCTTCTCGTCGGCGAACACTAGCATTGCCCGTATCGCGTACATTATCTACGAGATAATATCAATCCGATAACACACACCAATCACCAAACAATTCAAATACACTACTTATAATTATTTGGATTTGGATTCGAAATTATATCTGTATAGAGCATGGATAGCATTAATAACAACTGATGACTGCAAAAAACATAAGCAAAATAGAATTTAATAGTCCAAGCAAATAGTGCAAATAAATATCTTTTTTTAGATTAACCCTATGATGAAGTACCAGAAGTAACCAGCATGGTACGCTCCCACCGAAGTAAGCCACCTCCAAGTGCGGGTCTTGGTTTCGCGCCCGGCTGTATTGCCGGACGCTAATGAGCAGCCCTACCACGAAAAGGTAACGCACGTTAGGGGGATTGTATCTATATCTATATGTAAGTGAATTTCTGTAGATTGCAGAGAAAAAAGTGGGTGGATAGCTGTGTTTTTTAGTAATAATCAGGGCTTCGAACCAGTTTAAAAAAAACGGTTTATTTCGGTAATGTAATGGTTAATTCATCGCTCGTTCTTTAACCGGCTAATGAAAACGAATGGTTTAGTAAACCGAAATAATAATAATTATAAATAATAAATATATGGTTATTCTTAGAGAAAGGTTGGATGTCGGTTTTGATACCAAAATAAATTGTTTAATTCATTCATAAGTAAGAAACGTTGTATGTATCCTTCTACTAAGCAATTCACCATTAGCAAAGATTCGCCGAATGCAAAAACTCACAAAAACGCACAAACACTGATTTTAACTGCTTAATTTTAATCATAGTACCTAAATTCGTTAAAAGCCACTCTCCGGAATTTAACCGGTTAAAGAACGTAACCGAACCTTAAACCGAAAAGTCTTTCAGTTTGTGGTCAATAAACAAAACCCGGTTCAAAAATTTAATGGGTTTCTGAGCCCTGGCAATACATGCCACTTAGTCCGCCTTTTTTTTTCTATATGTAAATATATATTTTGCTTAAGCACTGAGAATGTTTTTTTTTTTTTTGGAGGAATTGAATCACCCTAATCCCACACTACATGATATACAAAATTCAATTTTTACAATATATAATTGTACCTATTGTAAGTAATCTTATTTTTAATATTTGTTTATCTAAACAGCTATCTTTGTCACATTTAATAATAACATGATGCCCAAAATAATACTATCTATTATAGGTTTATTAGAGAATATTAAAAATATAACAAAAACAATTACTGCCAGATGTATATAATATATAAATAACTTATCAATAAAATATTGTAATACATGCTCTATCTTACTTTTATAGAACAAAAGAAACTTTTTCTTCCGAATATATTGTATGTATAACGAATGTTTCACTGACATTCATACATAGAACATATAAAAAAGTAAATATTAGTCATTATACTCTAATGCAATATTTGTATATTAATAATATCTGGTTATACATTAATTCTTGTCTTACTACATATACTCGTAGTAATAATAAGTATAGAGTACTAAGCTGTTACTTAATAGGTTTTTATGCCAGAATATAATATTAAGTAATAGTCTAGATTAGATGCACCCAAGCAAAATATGAAATTTAACTCTATTTGTGACGCTTCTATTTTTAAGTTATAGTTAGTGTTTCTTTTTACATGTCATTTTTAATAATACATTTTAGTCATGGAGCATAGAAGTATTTAAGAGTCACTTATATGGGAGACAAGATGAAAAATTGTCCACCTGTATCCTAAAAATAGTAGATGGCGCTGGCTTTTGAAAAACTATGATAACAACAATATGAATTTAGCTATTGTAGGTGGAAGCGCCACCCATATTGGACGCGTTTTGACAGACACTTTTTCACACAAAGTGACTTCTTACTTCTATTCCATGAATTTAGTTTTCTTCAGATGTAAACCAGATCCTAGTTTAAATAAAAACCTGTTTTTTAAGTAGTGTGTCTTTAGTTGCTGGGGTTGAAATGTTTTTAACATACTAAATATAAAAATTAGAATTACAATCGGTATAGTCTCAGAATTAGATATTATAGATTGAATTACTGTTAGACTAGTAATTAAAAAAGTAATTTATATAAAACTAGCATAGCCCGTGGCTCCACCCGCGTTCAGATGACCAAAAAACAAATTTCTTAGGTTTTACAATTAGTACACTCTTACATTGTATTTATCTTATTTTGTATTTTTTCTCAGAAATGAGATATTTTCCCGCAGTAAATAGTATCCTATATGTTGACCCGGATAACCAGCTATCACCATACCAAATTTCATCAAAATCCCTCCAGTGGCTTTTCTGTGATGCGGTAACAGACAGACAGACAGGCAGACAGACAGCAGACAAAAATTCTAAAAACTATAGATTCGGCCTCTGTATCCATAATAATATTTATTTCAATAAGATTTTCCAAAAAATATTTAATGTACAGATTCGGCTTGGTTACAATTTTATTATATGTATAGATATTTCTTATAAAACATAATAAGTTAATTATAATTCCAAAAATATAACAATATAAGATATATAATATAGGCCCACAGAGAAAATATAGTGACACATTTCTCTGTTCTATGCTTTCTACAAATATTCCAGACATTAGAAAGATACATTTATTTCTTTTATATAAATTTAAACAAGAGTAATGAACTTTACTTCCTTTTGAAATGATAACCTTGTTATCAATTATACTGTTCAATTGGGTATATTACAACAACATAATTTGTCTTCTTGCCAAGTTAAATGGGATAAACGAGTGTTTTGAAAACAAAAACATTAAATGACTTGTGATAGGTGTCAATGAAAATAGTGAAACACATCATTGATAATACCAAGACAAAGTAAATTAATTTACCTACATAATTTAGAATTTTCAATATTAGTATGATCATCACATAAAAGTTATGTGACATGAGGTTTATTACATACTATTGTTTATGTACACTTTCTTATAAATTGAAATATCTACATAGAAAAAGATTTCAAAGTGTCAATATGACAATAGATTTACATGTATTCTTTCAGAAAATATGTCTGATGCGATTAAACTGCATAAAATTTAAGACCTTGGATCATCTTATCTAGTGGAGTAAACAAAATTACGTCAGTTACCTGAACTAGATATTTGCTTCTGCCTTCGAAATTGTTCCAATGCCAAACTTTCTAAACTAAGTGCCTGAGCCTTTTCTAGATCGGCTTGGAACTGAAGATCGTATTCAGACATTATTGTTCAGTCTTCAAGTATCATCTAAAAAATAATACCGGAAAGAGCCTGAGAATATCATTTATATTTTACTGTTTTGATCACAACATTTTAACACCATCACTAACACTCCGGCGTATGTCAAACTAACAATTTGATCACAAATAGTCGATTGTTGGATATCAAAAACTTTGCTATTGTCTTACCGAAAATAACTTCCTGTTAACGCACTATTTATTTTTATTTTTAATACATTTTACGCGATAAAATTTTGTTCAGCTGTGTTAGTGTTAACTTCAGAATCTCATCATGCAACAGACTAAAAAGTAAAATTTAAATAAGATAAAACTCAAAAGGCCGCTTCACACGCTCGCCGAAACTTTTTATCCAAATGTCTTTTTGATTGAGTTCTGGTTGTATAAAGATATGTCACATAATATTATATCTCATAAATTTTCTTTTAACTGATTAGGTTTTGCTGATGATTGACTTTAATTTGAGTCTTTTTACTAATGTCTAAAAACTCGCTCATTACAGAAACATTGCGTTGCGAAGCAAACTTACACACATACCAAGGACTCTATCACATATGTATACAAATAGTTCACTTATTATGTGTTAATAATTTGACTATTGTAACGCGGGGTTTTTAGAAACAACGGTGATCGCGGGGTATCGTGTCGGAACATGTACGATCCTGTAGAGCCGTGTTTTCGTGCGATCGTATAGTTTAGATGCCCGCGCCCCCCCCGTCTCCCGCGAACCCGTGAGCGACGGCGTGGCTCGACCAGGCAGAGAGCCGCGAGCGCCGAACGCGTAAACATCCGTATCATAACAATCCTCCACGACTCTCATTTTCGCGCAGTTGTAAGATTTTATGTAATTTCTTTGTGTAACTTCCGTAACCATAAGTTTTCTTGTCAAACCTCAAGTGAAATAAATATATTTTAATAGACTTGTGTGAAAGTACCTATTAAACTGGCGCCCAACGTGGGGCTCGAACTTTAAACTTATATACTAGTGCGTGAAGATGCCTATGACGAGGAGAGGGGAAACGCTTCGGCAGCAGCGAGGGGATGATGTCACAGAGGGAGAGGAGAGCATCATCGAGCACGGCCACGTGGACGGAGCTGCGCGAGCCGGCTCGACACAGCAACCAGCACCCCAGCTCCCCGAACACTTCCTATCCACGCTGATGGAAACGATCACGCGTGCGCAAGTGGAAGCAAATAGAAGCCTTATTAATTCTCTGATGACGTCCAGCAGTGAATTTAGGGCTTCCACCCCAGTCGTGGCCTCTCAAACAAATAATGTGAACAGCGGGAGTGGTACTGCTGCCAGCGTCGCGAGTGTCGACGCCAATTTTACTAAATGCACGGCGCGGTTCAACGGGTCGTCCCAGGACGCCGAGGTATTAGAAGCGTTCCTGGATGCCGTCGAGATATTTAAGGAGTGTGCGGCCGTGAGTGACGAGCTCGCACTCCGCGGATTGCCGATGTTGCTGGAGGGTGAAGCGGCAGTATGGTGGCGCGGCGTTAAGGCGTCGGTGACTACATGGGCGGACGCGGTCGCCCGCCTACGCGCGGCCTATGGCGTGGCGCAGCCCGCGCATCAGATTCTACGGCAGATCTTCGCTACGGAGCAGCAAGAAGAAGAACGCGCCGAGTCGTTTTTGTGTAAAGTGCGAGCGTTAATTGCAAAGTTACCGTATAAGCTCGATGAAATAGTGCAAGTTGATATGTGTTACGGGTTATTACACCGACGTATTGTTAAAAGAGTTTCCCGCGATAATGTTCGTAGTTTAGATGACTTAATGTATAAAACGAGGATCGCGGAGGATATGTATAAAACTCTTAAGGTAAATAAGGATAACAATAATAGTAGTAAAAACGCGATTTCACGAACATTGGTCACTACTACCGGTCGCGATCTCACTCGATCGAGTTTTGATAGTACGAACGCGATCACTCCGCGTAGTAATAAAAACAATAGGCCCCGATGTAGTTATTGTAAATTATTTGGGCATATTAGTGAAGAATGTCGCAATCGTGAGAAGGTTATGATTAATAATAATAATGATAAACATTTGTATAGCGATAGCACGCGTAAAAGTATACGTTGTTACGGTTGTGGTAAGGAAGGTGTCGTGAGGTCGAAATGTGATATTTGTGTGAAAACTTTAACGAATTCGGATAGTAAAACTTCATTCAATAATTTGGATGTAGATTTTAATAATCACGATAATTGCGTTAATAATAATAATAGTAGTATAGGTAATACAAGTGCGTCATGTATTAAGTTAACTAACGTGAGTACGCGTGAATCGTATCCTATGGTTAATATATCCATTATGGGTCGTACCGGAGTGGCGATAGTGGATACGGGCGCTACGCATAGTATTGCGAGTCCTTTATTATATAAAATTTTAGTAGACTTGGGAGTACACTTTAGTAAAGTTAAACGATTTGTACACCTGGCTGACGGTACACAAGGGTGGAGAGACTTGTTGACGGCCGAGGTAGGTATAGATATCGAAGGCCATAGTGTAATGTGTCAATTACTAGTGTTGCCAGGTTGTGACACTAGAACACTCCTAGGTATAGATTTCTTGTCTCGGGCCGGATTGGTAATAAACGTTGCCCATCGCACTTGGACATTTAAGGATAGTCCCGGACAGTGCTTTAATTTTATTTATTCGTACACACTTGACCCTGCAGGTACAGATTTATTGCACGCCGCATCTGATGAGCTGATGTTGCGCGCAGACGAAGGATCTAAGTTAACCCAGGAGCAACAGAATAGACTTAATGCTTTTATTGAGGAGCGCGCGCCGCAATTTGCACGCGATGGACCGGCGACTGAGTTCGCCACGCATCGAATTAAGGTGAGTCCACAGCAAGAACCTATTGCTTGTCCACCATATAGAATGTCACAGAGTAAGAAGGAGGCCTTGCAGAAGGAGCTTGAAAAGCTGCTGCGAGATGACATCATTGAAGAGTGTGAGTCGCCGTGGGCCTCTAACGTGGTATTGGTGGGGAAGAAGGACGGTAATGTAAGGCTCTGTATTGATTACCGGAAATTGAACGCGGTGACCGAGCCAGACCGATACCCGCTTCCACGTATCGAGGACATTCTGCATGCAGCTAAGTCCAGTGAATATATGACTACTCTGGACCTTCGTTCAGGTTACCATCAGGTAAGTGTCTGCCCAGAGGACCAAGATAAGACGGCGTTTACGACGCCACTTGGTACCTTTAGATTTAAGAGGATGCCTATGGGACTGCGGAATTCCGGAGCAACCTTTCAGAGGTTGATGGACCGATTCCGGTCCAACGTGAAAGAAGTAGCGCTCCTAGCGTATTTAGACGATCTGATACTGCTGTCGCCGGGACCTTTTGAGAGACACCTGGCTGACCTGGAGGCGGTCTTTGATCGGTTGGCTATGTTTAACTTAAGAGTGAACAGAGGTAAGAGTTTTTTTGCGAGAGAATCTGTTAAGTTTTTAGGACATATTATTGTACCAGGCGGAATCCAGGTGGATCCTGACAAGACGGCGGCTATTGATAATATGCCCGCCCCTCAGAACGTTAAACACTTAAAATGTTTCTTACAAACGGCGAGTTGGTATCGCCGCTTTATTAATAATTATGCTGAGATCGCGAGACCTCTTACAACACTCCTGAAGAAATCAAGTGCCTGGCGATGGGACGCCGAGCATCAGGAGGCGTTTGAGCGGATAAAGCGTCTCCTCGTATCCGCTCCCATTCTGCGTCAGGCGGATGAGTCGAAGCCATTCGTTCTCTGCACCGACAGTAGCGCTTACTGCCTTGGGGCTGTTTTAATGCAGGGGGAGGGACACGATGAGAGACCGATCGAGTACGCAAGTCGTCTTCTCACTAGTGCAGAGAAGAATTATTCCACGACGGAGCGAGAGGCACTCGCCGTCGTGTGGGCGTTAGGTAAGTTCCGCGGTTACGTAGATACGGCGAAGGTAACGGTTAGGACGGACCACCAGCCTTTGCGATGGCTAATGAGTCAGAGGTCACCTAGTGGTCGGCTGGCTAGGTGGGCCCTAACATTGCAAGAGTTCGACCTCAACATCCAATACACACCGGGACGCTCGAACGTGGTTGCGGATACGCTTTCGCGACCAGTTTGTGCTGAGAACCAAGGTGAGTGCGAATTAGGTATGACAGTCGTTGACTTACCAAAGAGGAGTAGTGGTGATATCCGCACCAATCAACTGCTAGATCCAGAGATTCGCAAAATCATTGAGGACATGGAGTCTGACGAACCTTCTAGGGGGAGGCCATGGTCCGATCGTGGGTACACTATTTCCGATGGTATACTTTATAGATATAGCTTAGAGTCAGACGATGGAGAAGAATGCTGTATTGTTGTGCCAGAACACGAACGCAGGCAAGTGATGGCTGAACTCCACGACGCGCCTACGGCAGGACATTTCGGCGTGGAGCGCACGTTAAGCCGTGTTCGCGCTAGATATTATTGGCCAGGTATGCGCACATTCATTACTAACTATATAAAGGAGTGTATGCCGTGTCAAAGGTATAAAGCTGACAATCGCAAACCTGCAGGTCTGCTGCAAACGCCTGCTGTGTCAAGGCGGTTTGAAGTAGTCTCCGTAGACTTATTTGGTCCGCTCGTAGAAACACCAAGGAAGAATAGGTGGGTGTTAGTCGTAGAGGATGTGTGTTCGCGCTGGGTGGAATTGTTTCCATTAGAGAACGCAACCAGTGCAGAGTGTGCACAAATACTGGCGAACGAGGTGTTCCTTCGATATGGAGTTCCTCGACGGCTCATCAGTGACAACGGTGTGCAATTTGTGAGCGAGGTCATGCAACAGGTTTGTCATGTTTTAGGTATAAGCCAAGCACTTACGCCTTTTTATCACCCAGAAGCTAATCCCATAGAGCGGAAAAATAGAGATATTAAGCCTCAGTTGGCTATGCTTGTAGGACACGACCACTCTACCTGGGATTTGCATCTAGCGTCTATTAGGTTCGCCATGAACTCTGCTGTTACCAGCAGTACAGGGTTTACGCCAGCATATCTTACTTTCGGTAGAGAACTGCGAGCTCCGTCCGATTCTGCGAGGGATATGAGGGCCATAGTCGAAAACGACAATTTTGTATCTAATATTACCCCATACCTAAAGAAGATGGCCGCGACCTTAGATGAAGCTAGGGATATCCACGAAAAAGCGCAGGCCGTTCAGAAGGAGGCTGCCGACCAGCGACGACGGTCGCCGCCAGAGTATAAGGTAGGCGATATGGTGCTACTTAAAACGCAGGGGCCGAACGATGCAGGACGTGGACAGACGGCAAAGTTAATCCCACGCCGGGACGGCCCATACAAGATAGGTAAGGTAGTTAGTCCTACTACGTACGGGTTAGAGAACGTACAGACCGGAAGAGATATAGGGAAATATCACGTTTCGCACCTCACGCCATTTACTGGCCAGATAGAGCCTCCCGTTAGGGAAAAACGTAAACGTGGTAGGCCGCGTAGGTACCTAGACTAGCCCAACTGTGGGGACACTTAGTTAGGCTAGAGGGGGAGAGTGTAACGCGGGGTTTTTAGAAACAACGGTGATCGCGGGGTATCGTGTCGGAACATGTACGATCCTGTAGAGCCGTGTTTTCGTGCGATCGTATAGTTTAGATGCCCGCGCCCCCCCGTCTCCCGCGAACCCGTGAGCGACGGCGTGGCTCGACCAGGCAGAGAGCCGCGAGCGCCGAACGCGTAAACATCCGTATCATAACAATCCTCCACGACTCTCATTTTCGCGCAGTTGTAAGATTTTATGTAATTTCTTTGTGTAACTTCCGTAACCATAAGTTTTCTTGTCAAACCTCAAGTGAAATAAATATATTTTAATAGACTTGTGTGAAAGTACCTATTAAACTATTGTAATATTAATTAAAGTATCGGTAAGTATATATAATAGGGAATAAGTATATATAATAGTGTGTGATTTAAATAACGGTGAAATATTTTTTATAACCTTTATTACTTTTGAACGAGGAAGAATTTTGCCTTTCAGTCCCGCCAGATATCGCGAGCACTATAACCCTTAGTATATTGTTAAGTTCTATGGCGCGGCATGGATAGATTTTTTTTCCATTTTAAAGGCACGGAAAAAGAGTATGTGGTGTGCGCATACTCATTTTAAAAAAACATTCTCTCTGAGGCGTTCTTTGAGGTGAGATTCTGTGAGGTGAAGAACTTCACAGAAAAACTCAATGCTTATTATACTTGGCCCATGCTAGGACTCGAACACAGGATATTTTCAAAAATACATATTTTCAATTTTATACTAACTAAAGTTAATAATGAAAAAACCGATCAGTAATTGCAAAAATGATGCAAAACATTTGCTATTTGTTTTAAATAATTTTTCATTCTTTAATTAAGATAAATATTGTGCAATAAAATAATCGTGCAGCCTCTAGCAAGTAGCAACATAGTATACCTTATACTTCTTATCACACTGTGTATAGGTTGCATGTTTATTTTTTTGGTACGAATAAATATAACTGTGTTTTGCACCTTTTCCACTCTTATGCCTCTTGCGTACAAAGATTCGCCCAGGGCGGAACGGTTTTTGTTTTTAAATAATCATTATTAGCCTACGAGCCTTCATGTTGGTACACAATATTTGTGAAATTTTGCCGCCCTTAAAAAATTCCGTCCGGGGCGGGCCGCCCCCATGCCCCCTCCCCCTCCCCCCCCCCCCGCTACGCCTCTGACGCACGCCATTGGTCAGACCGAATATGATGTCAAAGTATTATTATTAATTATTATCATAATAACCAGCGCGATAAGCGATTTTGTCGCTATAAATGAAGTCGTCACTTTTCTGTTTATATCATAGTGTGACATCACGCCAAGCGCGCGAAATGGCGGACGTTTAAAGTATCCTTTAATTATTTTAAAATTCTTTTTATACTAAATTTTAGTTTTTTGGAGCTGTTTCTTTTTACAATTGTATAACGATGTTAGCTATTGTATAAAAAATTAAAGAAAAATCACGCATATTACCTATTACTTGTAACCTACGAATGAAATATGTACTTATTACCTATTAATTCGTAGTACATATACTGGACCTCCACTGGATCTCGAAAGAGAATAAATGTTTTATTTTGAATTGATATTGTGCTTGATATTAATTCGTCAATTAATATTTTTCTTTGAGATTTTACCCTGAAAATCTTTATTGGTAAATTGGATTGGATTAAATATTGGGGCATTTCATATGAAGCAGACAGGAAAAAAAGTGACGTTAGGAAATTTGTTCATATGCGGGTTATTTATACCTGTAGTAGGTATGAACGTGTATACGTCATATTTTTTTTTTACGATGTTTATTTTTAAAGTTATGGGCCTTTGAAAAATAATCGTAATCCAAATGTCGATGTTATAGATTTAGTTTTTCGAATGGAGAAAATATACAAACTACTATTAAACATGGCGTTTTATGTAGGTTTTTCTTTTTATTAAGAAATAATTTTTTGAAACTAAAAATAAAATTATGTACAAAACCGGAAGTGAAAATTTCAAAACAATTTTTTGATCACATCGACCATTTTTTTTAATTTTTTTTTTACACCCAAATATAGCTTATAGTATTATTAAAACACACTAGAAGTTTCATAGTGGAATCTCTATTACTTAGAAATATGGGTAAATTAATGTACATGCATGTCGCTCTGAGCGTGATGCTTCATACTAATCTATGTCAGTTACTTGGCGAAATTTGAAGTGTAATCACATGTATCATTGTATTCAAGCGAGTTTAAGCTCTGAAAA
The DNA here is from genome assembly GCA_951806755.1 of Brenthis hecate. Lineage (NCBI taxonomy): Eukaryota > Metazoa > Arthropoda > Insecta > Lepidoptera > Nymphalidae > Brenthis > Brenthis hecate. The sequence goes on from OX638274.1 coordinate 4,862,724, forward strand.
CTTTGGGTTTATTACTTGCTATTTTTTAGAAGCTTGTGTTACTAGTCAATGCCTGGTCTAACGTTAAATATAGCTAACTTTGATCTTAACAGTTAAAGCTTTCGATTAAAACAAACTGCACTCGGATGCACGCGTTTGAGCAATACGAAGCCATACTACAGATAGACATACCACACATATACACACAAGAAACCTTTAACACCTCTCTTTTTTGTCGTGGGTTAAACTGAAAATACAATTATGAAAATTAACGTGATATCAAATCAAAACATTTTATCTTATATTTTTTACTATCTTACAATTAGAATCTATACTACAACTTGTTCTTTTTATAAGAAGGCCTTCTGTTGTTAGAATAAATGCATGAAACTTTTTAGTTCCTGTAATGAGGACTGCAGAATCAAACCTAGGTTGCACAAAAATCCTCTGCCATTGAATTTCTTCTTTAGAGCAGTAGTAAATCGCTGTTTGTTTTAAAGAAGATTTTGCCCATTCGTATAAACGCATTGGTGAAATGATTGATCGACTTGGAGGTAATTGTAGACTTGCACGAGTCGCCAAACGTTTGAGGTTCCCTCCAAGACCATCGCAGGGCCCCTTACCATGAGATGTTGCATGAAAGTGTGCCTCTGCTTTCGTATTAAAATCACCCTCAAAATGACTAAGATTAATAAAGTTTAATCTATTTTTAAAACGTTGTGAGGCACCTTCGGTTATATAAATAATTTTTGACGCTACTATTCCATTTCCTAATAGGTGCTTGTGAAAGATTTTTTGGTAAGCGTAATATGTTGCTGTATCATGTTTCAAGTCGTCTGAAATCATAACAATGCTGCCGTGTTTCATTTCTATTCCAACTCTATAATAAAAAACCGAAGTCAGGAGTGTCGCTTGATCCTTGTTCCAGTGAAACGACTGGGCAGCATCTTGGACAATAAAACTGTAATTTTCATCAATAGTCTGCTTAAGCTGTTTAAAATAAAGCCCCTGGGCCTCTGCAACGTAAGCATGTGGTTTCAAGTTATCCAGGGCATCACACAAGCTTTCAACAAAATTATCCGAAGACAATATTTGAGTGGGTATTGTGAAGCGGTCTGTGCCAAGCCATTTCTCAAACCGCACTTCTCTCACGTGATTGTTGTCGAATATGTTTCTAAGATGTTCACGAATTGCGCTTAAGCCAGGGCAAGACTCACAACGTTCACTTGTCGGTGTTTTTGAGGTCATAAAATGACACTTCGGTGTTGGATCGGGACATATCATCTGACGAAGGCAATCTTTATAATTCATAATTTCCATGTCAGTGCCCGCTGTAAGATTAGCAATATCTCCACCATTCAACATCAACTTCACATTCTGGTGGTAGATACAGACACATACCATGTGTGTTCCAGGGTCACCCGCAAGGATACATTGTTTTGGTCTTAATGTAAAAAACTTCGTTAAACCTACCTTAACGGTCGGATGTTCATCTTTGAACTTCTGATATAATTCATCGATATTGCACATCAGAAGTTGTTTCTGCATGTGGGTTCTCTTACCATCATCTAATTTAATAGATATGCAATCTTTTTTCCCTGGCATAATCCGACTAATGTCTTCTCGGAGATAAAAACATTTTATCAAGTTTTCTACCTCGATTGGGAGTTTACGGCTAACCCCCACGCGGAATTAGGAGAAGACAAGATACCAAACTGCTCTACAAGTAATTGAGCTTTTTTGCCTGTCGTCTAGATGTTCCAAACTCTTCGGCAAGTTTATTTTCACTCCATCACACGGGTGCTATCGTCAATATCATTGTTTTCATCGAAGTAGGAGTCAACGGATCATTAAATTTCTCCTTTAACTGCTTCAAAATTTCTTCGCTGTATTCTATGACTCTGTCAGTTTGGGTTGAACTATGTTTGAATTTATCTTCTGGAATGAATGGATCACCTTGAGTGTTATGCGAAAGTTCACTTGATGTTTGACTACATTGCACAATATCTTCATGAGTTACTGGAGGTGTTTCATTTAAAAGTCGTATTCTGCAGGATCCACATACATAAACATTTGCTGGACATCCCCACTTTTGTACTAGAGATGCAGAAATTTTTCTTATAGTCTTAAACTCTCGATGATTTACTAGATGAAACGGGTTAAAACATCGATCACCATACGGAGCCATTACAAAATTGTTAACTTTCGTAAAATGAACACCACTTGCTGCAATGTTCGAGTAAGAACTAAAACAAACGGACGGAAAAATAAAATAACGCGGCGTCATATACCTATCTCTTTCTTGCATGTGTTATTGGTTTTTCACTCCGCTAAGAGATGACGCTACAGTCGCGTTTCATTTCATTATCGCTGTCAAACAAATTCCACTTCTCAGTAGTGCGACATGAATGTACATTAATTTACCTATCTTTCTAAATAATAGAGATTCCACTATAAAACTTTTAGTCATTTTTATTAATACTATATTTTGGTGTAAAAAAAATGGTCGAAGTGATCAAAAAATTGTTTTGAAATATTCACTACCGGTTTTGTACATAATTTAATTTGTAATTTCAAAAAATTATTTCTTTATTAAAAAGAGCAACCAAAAATCTATACAAAACGCCAAGTTTAATAGTTGTTTGTATATTTTCTCCATTCGAAGATTAAATCTAAAACATTGAAATTTGGATTATGATTATTTTTCAAAGGCCCATAATTTTAAAAATAAACATCGTAGAAAAAAAATATTACGTATACACTTTCATACCTACTAGAGGTATAAATAACCCGCGTATGAACAAATTTCCTAAGCTCACTTTTTTTTTCTGTCCGCTTCATATGAAATGCCCCTATTGTCAGTTCCCAATTCATAAGGTACTGACACATGTCACCCGCAAAATCTATACCTACCTTTAATAAAATTCTAACGGAGTTGAAACTATACATTAAATAGTTTTTGGACCTTATTGAAATATGATTATTGATACAGAGGCCGAATATGAACTTTTTAGAATTTTTGTCTGTCTGTCTGTCTGGGAATGCATCACGAGAAAACCACTGCATCAACAACTTTTTTTTTTTTTTTTTACTGTCGGGAAATGCATTTACGCATACCACCTGATACCCCAGGTGGCTATGTGGGGCTCACCGGCTAGAAGAGCCGGTACTACCCACTAAAACCCGACATCCCTTCCCCCCGCCTTAGTGGGACGCCGCAGGATCGCTTGCGCATAACTACTACGGCGCCCCGGCGGCAGGTCTGCCTAAACGCTAGGCAGACCACCAAACCAATGGGGCTGCTCCACAGTCAACTCTGCTACACCAGAGAGGTACCCGGAGCAGCCCCATTAAACCTACCACCGCCCACCGAAGTGGGCCACCTCCAATCGGCTGCAGAGGACAGGGAGAGCGGCAACGCAACACCGACACTCCTCTTCCCCTGCAGCCCCACCGCGTCCGCCATCAAACGGTGGCGGCCCCGCTAGGCCGCGGGAGATAGGGACGAGCGGCGCATCGCCATACCGACACTCCCCTTCCCCCGCGGCCCCCCTACCGTCGGCCCACCTCCGGACCAAGATGGCTGCCGACACCCCACGCCAGACGCAGGACCAGAACTGGCCCCGCTCCAGCCGCCGCACCGACGGGCTAGTCCCGGCAGCGCGGCCCGCGCAGCGCCTCCTACCGCGAAACGGCCGGAGACACCGCACTACCTCCAAGAAGGAGACGGCGCCCTCCTGACGCCGCTCCCCCCTCCCCTCCTGGCTGTTGGTCCGCGCCGGATTGCTCCGGTACCACAAGCTCCTGTCGGGTCCAGACAGTCGCGAGTGGTGTTCCCCTATCCGCCACCCGGGGGACGCGTCCGGTAGCAGTCAGCCTCTGCCCCGGACTGCATCAACAACTACGTCAACATATGGGATACTTTTTACAGCGGGAAAATATCTCATACCTGTGAAATTAATATTATAAACGTAAACGTAACTTGGGACGAACCCGAGCGGGACGAGGGTGAATCGGTAGGAATAAAAATACTAGGTACAGTTTGGCAGGTTTTTAGTTGCAGCACGAAAATTAAACATATTGGAATATTAAATATGTATATTAAGCCTACGATAAAAATAAAAGAATGTATAATCAGAATGTTTCTGATTTTATTGCCGTTTTGAGGTTTTCTTACTACTTATTGGGTTTTCCGCTAACCGACACGCACTGACTTTGACGACAGACTAGCAGCAGAGAAAGCAAGAATGTACGAAAATGTCATTTTTATTTGCTGCCTGTCTGCTGGCTGATGTTATCGCCGATGCCGTTGCTGAGCCAGCTTTTTGTTAAACTTATATTAATACTGTAAATATATAAATGAAATGCAGACTATAAAAGATATATAAGTAACGATTGGTACTAAATATTCACTTTATGAATTTGTAGAAGCTTTTCTGTCGGTTGTAAGATGTTATCAAGTTTATAGAGTATTTTAGGACCTGCAACCACAAAGCTCAATAAACCGACAATATTACGAACATATATTATTTTACAGAAAATGTCTATCATAATATATGAGTAGTACCTGTAGATCCCATATTTTTCAAGTCTGAAGAATTATTTTTCTTATTACTGTTCTTTTTAAATACTTTTTTTCCGATTTATTTGCTAAAATTTTAGTAGCCTCTGGTGTAAAATATCTCTTTGATGAAAATGCAACGTATGTTCGATTGATATTTATATTTCATGCTTTTCTAGAGATCGATGTTGTAGCTTTGTTTAAATCATCTCTCATCTCTGACGTGGCAATGTTTGCTAACACAGTAGCATTTATAGTTGGATGCATACTTTTAGCTTTCTTTACTTTCTTCTTTCCTTTTATTGTCTTTTTTTTACATAATCTTAATTCTACTGTTTGCAGTGGGGGCTCTTTGCCTTCGGCTACCATCTGAAATGATAAAGGAAAGTGTATGGAATTTACTATTTCTCAATAATTAATAATCAATCAATAATTATATGAATAGTTAAAAAATACTTAATTAACCTGCTCATAAAATTTATCATCCGCATCTTGACGATCGCAGAAATCTAATAGTTTGTTACAGACGGTTCGAAGATTTTTTATCCTTTGCTTCTTCTTTTTACCAACTAAACAGCGATCCATTTCATCCAAACGTAGAGTCCTAAGTTACATAAAATAATTTAAGATAAAATAATTGATGTTGTTATTATTATTAATAAAGAAATATACATTAAAAAATACGTAAGTATGTATTATAACACGTGTAACTCGATGTGACCTCTAAATAAAATATGTATAGTAAGCTTTAACCACTTATCCTATGAGCTTTTTATAGATATGACGTACACTAAAGCTTAGAAAATACTTTGTGAAATATATTTTTTCTTTTTTGAATTAGTAGGTAGGAGTTTAATGGTCCGTGAGGACTTTTTAATGTTTTAAATATACATAATATATATAAATATACATAATATATTGTAGAAATTTTCTCTCTAGCGTAAACTTTCTATAAGTATGGGTTTTATGAGTCAGATGCTATATCTCTACTTTTATGTACGTACGTATGTAAAAAGTATAATAATATACTAACTTAGTGTAATTTTTTTATAATTATTTTGAGGCATACGCACTTAATCACTTTAGGTTTACTGAAAACATCCTCTTTTTCATCTACATGCATAGAAGTATCCCAAATATTTTTAAAAAGTTTTCTTCGATCTGCATAGCTTTCTTCCTTTGACATTAAGTGATCCATGTTTGTATATTATTTCGCCATCATACTCCTAAGATTCATTTTAAACTTTTAAATGGATGTTTTTATATTTCATATAAAAAGATACTGTTTTACTTCATTTTTTAAGTTTTACTTTAAGATTTTGTTGTGTTATTTATGGTAATCATGTCATGATTGACAATTTTTGTTTTTAAATCTATACATCTATACATATAATAAATTTCTAACTGAGTCGAATCTGTACATTAAATATCTTTTGGAAAATCTTATTGAAATAAACATTATGATCGATACAGAGGCCGAATCTATAGTTTTTAGAATTTTTGTCTGTCTGTCTGTCTGTTATCGCATCACAAAAAAACCACTGGAGGGATTTTGATGAAATTTGGTATGGTGATAGCTGGTCATCCGGGTCAACATATAGGATAAAATACAAAAATACAAAAAATACAAAAAATACAAAAATTGCAATGTAAGAGTATACTAATATGTAAAACCTAAGAATATGGTTTTTGGTCATCTGAACGCGGGCGGAGCCGCGGGCAATGCTAGTATACATTATAAATTTTGTTAGATAATTCAAACAAGACAGTTTAAATACCCAGCTTTTATAATCCTAAGCAACAATATTTCATTTTGAAAAATATAGCGACTATGCAACAGGTTGAGTTTCGAAAGAATTGCTTACAAGTCTCGATTTGTCTTCAGTAGGCGGGCGGCGTTCAAACAAATAACGTACTTTATTTCTGAATCCTCCTTGATATGCTTTTCTCGTAAAAGTTTATCAAGAAAATGTACAAGTACTTTATATTTGTTTATGAACACTTAAAAATAATAACAATAAATTACGATTGGTCTGGTTTACATATCCACTTTAGAACTAATGTGTGAGTTCGTGTTAGTAAAATGTTAAATAGATATGACCCTAATGCATTGTGGGTGGCACTCAGCGAATGTAGCGATGGAAATCTCTTTAACGTTTACCCAAAGCTATTGGCCGAACTTCTCATACAAGAAGATGCGGCGAGACTGGAAGGCGACACTAGTGAAGCGGAAAAGCTGGTCCTGCCGAGTGATAAAGAGTGGAGACTCACTCAGTATTTCCATCTTGTCGCAATGCAAAAGACTTTGGATGTTGATCAGCAAGTATTCTGTACAAACTTATAGTACAAAAAAATATAAGTACCTACACTTAGATATTTAAAAATATATTTTATCGAAATAAAAAAAACACTTCATTAAGACACTCTATTTCTAACAACATTTTAAAAAAATCTTTTCCAAACATATAAATTAATATTTCCATTGATATTAAACAACACATATACACCAGGTATACAGTATACAGTGATGTACAAAAGATAGAAATATTAAAACAACTCACGCAAACTCATATTAGCGCTTAAAGTTACACAGAATATATATAAATCGAGGAATGTATGAACAAAAGCCATTGAGTAAGTTAATTTTAGTTGGTAAGTTAATTACCTACATGGTGACCGTGAACTTTCGCCATATATAGCTTCCCAAGTGTGTTTTGCAATAATTACTCTTACTATTCTGCTAATATATGTATCTACTGGTAAATTTTTTATTTCATGTGATAATTTTATTCAAAATACTTAGTTATGATAAATGTTTATTACAAAATATTTATTATGTTGTCACGTTGTGAGTGAATTACGCCTTCGATTCTTGTAAGAGAGGAAAAATTAAGATAAATACATTAAATCAAACAACCATTGTCAAGGAGGAGATTGATTGCTAGTTATAAAGCTTTCGAAATGTCGAGAACCAAAAATCATAATAAATCCGCAAAGAAATCTAAAAAGATAATTTTATTTAAAATATGAAATATTCGCGTAAATCTAAGAAACTTGTCGAAGTAATTTTATACCGGGTAGGTTACTTGACTTACCATAGTATTTTTCGAAAAACACCGGTCCGCTGCTGCATGAGACGTGAACAAACCAACAAACACATTCATATTTATAATTTGGGTTAAAAAACCCCTTATTAAAAAAACTGTTATTAAAGATTTTTTAAATAAAGATTTTGGTAAAAATTGACTTTATTATTAAGATTTTACCATTGCATAATTCAAAATTCCATTCCTTTGTTCTGATAAACCTTTATTCGTTACGTTAGAAGTAATAAATATTACTTTTGTAACTGTTAGCTATTTAAATTGTACTATAATAATATCTAGCTTGCGTGCCTCATATCAGTATGGTTACATACAATAAGTTAGGTGATTGCGTGAACCAATTTCACGAGGCAAGAAAGTGTTATAGAGTTGATGTTGGAGGCCGTTGGGTAATTGAAAGTTAAACGTTTTTGAATTAATTTCTCAGTAATAGAGATGCATGTTCTAAATTCAAATGAACTAACTATATATTATTAACAAATGCAGACAAGAGGCTAAGGAATGTTCATGAAATGTACTTAGTTATCTTGCCAATCAAACAATCAATGTCTTATAATACGATGGTCTTGTGGCATATCACTTACTAAGGTTCTTAGGAAAAAACTTCATCGCACTAATAGGTACCTATGTATTATCTGTATGTGTTTTCTTAAAAACTATAAAGAATATGTTAATAATAACTATAAAGAATAGTTTTTAGAAGCCAAGGGTTTATGCCAACTGATCTGCGATCACCCAAATCTTGAAGAAACATATTAAATGTCTATAATATTTAAAAAGCTATACTTACGTAAAATCACATTTAAAGTCTATATCAGTGCGTAAAACAGTATTGAAAATATTTACTGTGGAGACCACTTAATTTATACGCAATTACATTTAACTAAGCCTGTACTACACTACAATTTTTAACTATAAACTTACGTCTTCAATCAAAATTATTTCTTGCATTTTCTTTGGCACCTTTAAAGTGTTACATGCGAAAGATTTCTCAGATTTTGTAAAATTAAGATTAAAGAAGTTTTACCTACATTCTAGATTTATAGGCTACTTTTTATCTATCTATACCACGAGTTATTTAATAATTATAATTTTATGTCAAAATTTATGAAAAAAATTGGAATGTAATTTAAACGTACCTATTGTCCAATTTTAAGTTTTGATTTCAATAAAATATACCTAACATTACACTTATCTACTTATCATAATATTTTTTTCGCAAACAATAGATAATAATCCTAATATAACAGGCTGATTTGGCTTTTTTTAAAATAGATACCTATCTGTCAATTGGTTTTCAAATTATACAAAAAACGAAAGTCGAAGTTTGTTTAATACAATAAATAAATTATACATACATTGAGAAAGTATTTTACCTGCTAAAATGAAATTATTTAAATCTTACTAATAAATACTTTTTACATTGCTTAAATAATGGCCTCTTATACTTTTTATGGATAAAAGAAATGATTGATGGACCTAACAGGATAATCAAGTAAATATTATTTTTAAGTTTGACGATTCTTTATTTTCGACACCAGATGATTTTATCGCTTAATAGTTGATAATAAACTGACGCTGATAACACCAATATTTGTATAAATTACTATTATAGTAGTATAACTTATACATTTATTAAAATAAATCATTAGGACTTAGCGAAATCACCATCACTGCGCACGGGTGTTAGTTGCGCGTGCTAGAATTTCTTTTGTATTTGTTAAATTATATATATTTTACAGGTAACGCCACCTTCTGGTAATTTTTCGTACTAACTGTAGCCTGTGTGTTACTATAGATCGTAATCTATCCATCCCTGTCTGTATGTTACAGGTAGTATGCGTAAATGCATTTCCCAACGTTAAAAAGAAAAGGTGTATCAATCGTTGTACTAAATTCCATCCAAATTTGTCCAACCGATTTAGCGTAAAACTCTAGTATAGTATTATATGATCTGTGGTAAAACGTAAGGGAATCATAAGCATAGACATACACATACAAACTTTCGCATTGATAATAATTAATTATCATTATAATGGTAATGTGATAAAAATACAAAACATATTTGTGAATCTACATACATTCTTGTAAACTTTATAACTTTCTGTTCGCTCTTAGAGAAGAAGATGTTAAAAAAGAAAACAACATTATCGTGGAGATTGCCGAAGAATGGGCACCTTGGAGTTTGGTTGTGTCAACTAAGAACCCGAATGCTCCCCCACCGGTCTCTGTCAAAACTACCACAGGTCCGGCTTGGGATATCGGGCAGGTAAAAGTATTTTTTTAAATTGCATTTATATTTATTTTTATTTATTTTGAGCCAAATTGAGCCATTTAAAAGTATGGCAATTATAGATTTTTTATGCCTTTAACATATGTAGCTACCTTATATTATGTTGAATTCGTCTTTTATATTTACTAAAAGTAATTTAATTATTCCAAAAATATTTAGATGATATTTGTTTTCTATTATAAGGTCCTAAAAGCAGCTCGTCTCCTGTGCAAGCCCCCATTAGATGTAGACTTCGAAGATGAACAGGAAATGCGTTGTGTTTATTCTCTCATCTACGACGTTTTCAGATGTAAGTTATAATTTATTAATTGAATAGGAACGAATGGTATTTATTCAACAAATAAAATATTCATAGGCAGTTTTCTGAATTACTACAAAATACAAACAAAAAAATAATAATATGACTTACTAAAACACAGGGTAGCTATAAATATAAATCATAAAAAATTTAGTATGCAGCCATAAAGTGACGATGTTTTTACTGTCGCGTTGTTTGAATATCGTTCGTGACTTTTTTGTCGTAAATCACTGAACACGATGATCGTAAAGCTCTGAATGCCCTCCTCCTGATAAAGTGGCTTGAAATGTGAGTTCCGGATAGCGAACATTTCCAAGTGAGTGTCATGATAGTAAAGCCGCGCGTGAACCGTAACTGCTGCAAATTACCTCACGCGAAGTTTGAAACTAGTTTACGAGGCTTCGTAAGCTTTATTTAACTTTTATCACAAACGCCTTTTGCGATCATGTCGCGATAAGACTAGCGTGTATTATTACTGAACCTATTTGAATGTTATTAGTTCTGTTAAATTGTAATTCCATATGGAACAATATTATCTACTTATTCCAACTTAAAAGTAATAAATTGAAGAATGTCAAGTTATGAAAACCTAGATGGTTTTGAATATTGAACATTAATGATGTGGAAATACTATTTCTTCGGGAAGTACTGATAAACTCCCGTTTTTTAGTGTAACAGAATGCCTGAAAAATAACACTTCACCAATAACACTTCACTATAATAAATCTCTATCACAACGTCAATCTGTTATTTCATTGCTGCGGAAAAGGATGATGAAGCCAACAAACCAACAAAACACTTTAAATTCAGTTTACTATTTTCTTTCTCCATCGCGATTGCTTTTGTATAAATTCATTTACTGATATCTTATTGAACGAAATAAAGGCCTACGCTATGTTTAACAGATTGTAAACAAAACAAGAGGCTATATTTTGAATCATATATTTAAAAAATTATCCGATTATGATAAAACTTTATATTTAATTCGAATAAGTTTTATACTTAAAAATACTGAATATCTAAAAACTTTATTTCAGACAAATCAGTATTGGACCAAGCTATTGAAGATATTGACTTTTTCGGTGACTTTCCACAGGTAAATTATATTTATGACGTTTTTAAAGCATGCACTTAACATTAAAAACTAATCTCCTTCGTGTCTTCTCCATTCTACGTTTACTTTAGCGAATTAACAGCCAGTTTGGTAATACCACGGTAATATTACATATTACATTACGGTGGTAATACCATGGGGCGATACCGATACAGCTAGATACAGGTAAGGTGTAGGACAAAAGGCGACATATAGCTGTCAAGTCTTCCAGACACTTCCTTGACGTGTATCACAACGTACATCCCATTTCCAAGCTGCTAATTCTTTAAGTTATTTACTAGGCAAAACAACGCAATACTAGCAAGGTCTTTATAGTATACTAGGCATTGTCAATAATAATACCCTATAATAATGCTTTTGAAAATAGATAATACTAGCAGAACCCGCTCTTGCTAAAACTACGAAGAAATCTCTAAAAATGTAGTTTCATACGAACTTTGATCCTCTATTTACCCTCTTATATGATGAATTTTTAACCCCTGACGCAAAAAGAGGGGTGTCTGTTTGTCTGTGTGTGTGTGTGTGTGTGTGTGTGTCTGTCTGTGGCATCGTATCTCTTAAACTTATGGACCGATTTCGATGCGGTTTTTATCATTTGAAATCCAGTTTCCTTGCGGTGGTTCTTAGCTATGTATGGTTAATATCGGTCCAGCAGTATAAGAGTATCAGCTCTTTTCCAAAATGATATAAGGCATTTTGGCGTATGATTACTCGATTAAGTGCATCACGCGTGCCAATGTAATCTAACGATTATACAATTACGAATGACAATTAATTTGCGTAGGGGGTTTTTAAATTTTTAATTTATAATGAAAATTGCTAATACTCGTAGGTATTTGAATAATTTTATTGAAGAGTATAAAGTTTCCACTAATTCTGATAATAAATATTTTTTGCATTGTATTATAACGTGTTTTCCCGTGGGAATTAAGTAATCTGCCGCGATAAAAAGTAGCTTATGTCACTCTCCAGCCCTCCAACTATATCCACACAAAAAATCACGCCAATCCGTTACTCCGTTTCGGCGTGAAAGAAGGACAGACAAACAAACAAACACACTTTCACATTTATAATATTAGTATGGAAGTATGGATATCTTCAGTAAATGTATGCCTGTTAGTAGTTCTCTGTGGTAGAGTACACATAGATGGATAAATCGCGCGATGTAAGGAGTAGGTAGTAATTTAAGTTTCAAGTTGTAATATAAAATAATAGCTTGCTTCATTGTTTCAGTAGGCCAATCTCCAATCAATCAACTTCGTGCTGCATTTTGTAACCAATACGAATAGGAATACTAAACTAGAAATCAAAGCATTTATGATAATGACTGATGATTGCAAACGTTTATTAACTCTACAAATTTCGATAATGTCACCGTCCTCATTCTAAATGTTATATTTAATGTTATACGTGCAAGGCATAAAACAGTACCTATGTGTAATGTCGTTTTAATAGGAATTAGGAAAAAAGGTAGATATAGCTTGTCTCGTTAACTCTTCAAGAATAAATAAATAAATTAAAATAAAATGTTGGGACATTAACACACAGCGCCATCTAGTTCCATGGTAAGCTACGAGGCTTGTGTTATGGATACCAGATAGTTGATACACTACACATATATAACTTTTAAATACATACATATTATAAATACAAACACCCATGACTGGAGTACAAACATTCGTGCTTATCACACAAATGAATGCTCCCAGCGGGACTCGAACCCGCGACCGCTGGCACAGCAACTAGGGTCACTACAAACTGAAAAAAAAAACAATCGTCAAAAGAATAACGTGAACATCGTATTTATAACTTCTGCGTATACCTACGAGTTTGTTTGACCCAATGACCTCAAAATCCGTGTATTGGAAATTCAGTTACATTGTATAGCACTCTTGACCTTGTTTATATTTTTTATCGAGGGTTATTTATTGAGTTTATCTTCCAAGGTCACGATTCACAAAGAAATGTCATTACCGAAAGGCAATAACTTTTGCGAAAGCAGATTCGACAAGATGTAACAACAAAAAGTATAACCCATCTAACTCATAGTATGGCATTCTCGTGACCAAAACCATTTCTTTTTCTTTGAGGACGCTCACGTAAACGAGCTTTGTATATATGAGGGCTTATTTTTGCAAAAAAATTGGCATTGGTAGCTTTCAAAAATGAGTTCGATAAATAATAACACGATGCTGCGTGTTAAACGACATCGAAGTTTCGATGCGATCGCTTGGATAAAGCACCTCACGTGCCACGGCAATTAATACATAAATAGATATTAATCATATACCATTATAGTATTCTGTAAGGAAATTTTGATTTGTAAAGTTCTCCGCTACCATTAGGTACCTTAAAAACACAGCAGCTTAAAAATTTTGTTTTCATATTTTGAGTTTGTTTTATAGGTACGCGGTCGGGATTTTTTATTTTTATAATTATTTTTATGTACAACTTTTTAGTTTTGGCCAGTTAGGCATTTGGAGTTTTATTTAACAACTTATTGACGCAAATTATTTATAAACACATAAGTTGTATATATTTTTGTGAGCGACTTTTATAATTCTTTATATTAATTTCCCATCTCAATAGGTTTTGAAGAAAAAAATTTTCAAGGCACACAAAACGGCGCTTGAAATCAGCCATTTTGATTTTTAATAATATCCATATAGCTTCTAACACTCGCGTTACCCATACTAATCTATCGACGTATGAATCATTAAAATCGGTTAAGCCGTTTAATAGTTACGAGGGAAAATTGGAGCGGACATATATATAAATATCAGTTCAATCACATATCCCTCTCCTTCGGGCTTTGCCACAGTCGCGTAAAAAGCCTTTATAATATTTTTCTTTCTTCGTATTATAAATATCTACAGTTAATAGAGCATCGTCACACAACATGGCTATTTCTAATGGAGCTTGCCCGTCGTCGCTGGATGGCCCGAGCTCGAAGCGAGGTGGAACGAGCAACGCGGCTGTTGAATGAAGCTGGTTACCCCTTCAAAGACGTGGAAAATATAATTTGGGAACAGAGAATTCACTTTGCCGCTGCTATTGCTAGGATACGCATCAAAAATAAAGCGTTCACGTAAATATCAGCTCCTTTTAAAGTTAAAAAATTACTTGAATAATAAGTAATCAATTAATAATCGATCTTACGTTCAATTATATATTTTCAGTTTATCAGATCTCTTACCGAATCACTTACGTGAAGAGAGGATATCTGCGTGCGTAAATAAAGATACAGTTACGGGTTGGGTTAACACTTTTAAAGCCAAGTAAATATAGTAAAATTACTTTGTTGAGTTGAGTAATACATTAGTATCAATAATAATAGATTTAACAAATAATATTTAACTTTCAGAAAAGTGGCACTGCTAGTGAAAAGGCTGTCTGATCTTGGATATTCTTATAGTAACTCTCGTCAACTATGCGCTGGTGAATATAGATTTGATCGTGTTTGTCCAAGGTTTGTTACGTCTTCTTTACATAGTATAAAATGATGTCGCTTTCGCTGTTCGCTTAGATCTTTTAAGCTACTTAACGGATTTTAATGCAGTTTTCAGCTATAGATAGAATGATTACAGAAAAGCCGAGAAATTCAAAGGTTTGAATTTCATACTAACGGTTAAAACGTACCTATGGACGAACTCGAACGAAGCGAGAGTGAGTCGCTAGTTTTATTATAAAATTAAGATGGTCATACAATTTTACCCACAGTATTGATTTCTTTCAGATTTATAACGCTGCGTCCCCCAGACAATATAAGCGTTGGTCAAATAGATTTAGTCAAGGAAGGAGTCATCGTTCTTCAGGTAATCTCTCTACATATAATCTTACATACTCTACATCAACGCTACGTAGGTACTTTTTATGTATTTGAATTATTATTAATCCAATGCCCGCGATCAGATTAGATTTAAATATGCAAGAAATATCTACGGTTTAGTTCATTATTATTTGTAGTATATCTTCTTCATGAGTTATAATTTCAAATATTACCAGTTTTGAGTAATAAGAAATTGAATATATATTCACCACAGTATAGATATTTGAAAAAAGTTTTAATGCTTTTCACTTGATGTATTATTATAGTAATCTTATAAATTATGATTACATAGAAAAATACCTACTAGCTACAATCAAAAGGTTCATAAATACAAATGTGTCTTAATATGTATATAATATATATTATGTATAAAAATAACAATCAATTACTGTATTAGGAACGCGAATTCTGTGAAGGCGCATCGACGCTATGCCGAGCTCTACGCGCGAACGCTCTACGTGGCGTGGTAGCGCAAACGCACGCATCATCCCCTCGATGTTCTGCGTACTTAGCTGCTCAGCTGAAGGAGTTAGCTGCTGTACTAAAAGCAGAGACTCCTGCAGCACCCGCCACGCCAGAGCTGGGCAAATTAGTTGTATTCGGCGCCGGGGATAAGTATGAAAATAATAAAGAATTTCGCAGTACGTTTTTTTAACATATAAAAGGAAGGGTATCATTTCGACCCCAGAATAACCAAAAAGATTATGTAATATACGATTTGATCTTTTCTTTACATATTCTGAAAGTAAGCTGTGTGCCTGGTAAATATATTTATGAGGGAAAAAACTACAATTAATACTACTTGTCGCCAAAGTTTGGTCTAACTGGAATAGAAATTTATGTACTTACACATATGTATAAACACATCTGATAATAATTAAATCAAATTGATTATGATTTCACATAATTTTATAAATATAGGTACTATTTATTATTTTATAAGCTTTATATATAAATTGTAGAGTAGAAAGCTACGTATGCGCATTACGCGAGCTCGGCATTGAGGCGTCAGAGTTGCCTCAATCTACTGCAGCAGTGTGCGTAATCAGTGACCCCGTGCATGGAGACACGCCGCTGGTGGCCAGCGCGCTGGACGGAGTCGTGGCGGTGTTGGCCACACCACCCAACTCTTACTCAGCAGTCACCGATCCAATTGATCTGGTATGTGGAAGAGGAGGGGACTTAGCTATGCTTGAGGTGAGTACAAATACTCACTTATGAATAACATGAATATCTATATTAATATTACAAAGAGGTAAAGTTTGTGAATTGTGAGTTTGTGACGTTGTAGGGGGTAATCTCTGGATCTACTGAACCGATATAGATGAAATTTGGTAAGAAGATAGTTTGAGACCCTGGGAAGGACATAGAATACTTTTTATCCCAGAAATCATCCTTTGAGAGGGTGAAAATGGGGATGAAAGTTTGTATGGGGAATCAATCCAGGGACTAACCCGAGCGAAGCGAAGGTGAGTCGCTAGTACTAAAATAAGTACAAATACTTATTGAATGCTTTTCAAAGATTAATATTGTAAAGGTATTTTTATGTATATTATTTTCTAGATTTTGACTGAATCTGAAATAGATTCTAACGGAAAGGCGCGAGTGCAATCCATATTGGAAGAACAAAAGAAAACATTAAAGACACTTTTGTCAAAACCGCAGGTGAGAATTCAAGAGGAAATAATATATATTACAAAATTTTGACAACCTAATAATGTCCATGTTTTTTACCAGATTCAGTTAATTTTATATGAAACACATTCAGCTCTAGAAGCAGAGAATCAGGCTCAAGTGACTCGTGCAGTGGCTGAAGCCAACAGACTCGCCAGAGAAAGACACGCGTTGCTCAAAAAGAAACATAGAGATCATGTTAGTGTGCTTATATGACTTTTAATATTTTATTTTATTGTAAATAAAAAACTTTCTTAGATTTACGCGAATATTTGACATTTTAAATAAATAT
The DNA here is from genome assembly GCA_951806755.1 of Brenthis hecate. Taxonomy (NCBI): domain Eukaryota; kingdom Metazoa; phylum Arthropoda; class Insecta; order Lepidoptera; family Nymphalidae; genus Brenthis; species Brenthis hecate. The sequence goes on from OX638274.1 coordinate 4,879,868, forward strand.
TTTATTCCTTAGACACCAAAACATAAAGAGCCAACTGAAGCAGCAATAACTGATTCTTGTACATCATTGGAACAATCTGAGGATCTTGATAAGGAGGATAACGAAGAGGACTGTTCTACTTATCGCTCTCAGAAGAGACCAATGTCTTCCCCTCCAACTACTGCAAGGACAATGTCGGAGAGTGGAGAGACTGTTCTAAAGAAACGGGCAGAGAGTGCGGACGTCGCCTGGCGCCCAGGGTACAATAAGGCTCGACCGATTCCTGAAATGAAAGTTGTTGAAACCGAACCGTTTCCTAGAGATCCAGATAAAGACAGCCCCAATGTTATTGTAAGTCGACATTTTGTTTTACATGTATGGTATAGATATATAAGTTATATTTTTGCAATTATTTACAGATTCGTAGTTATAACAGCAGTTGAAAACACGAAAGGATTTCATTTTTTATAAAGTTATATAAAATTAATTACGAATACGTACAATTTATTTTAGGTGCCGGACTGTGATTTGTTTGAAATTCAAATGCTACCAAGCCTTGGGAACGGTCTAGATATCAATTACATACTCGACCGTGACGGATGTTACTTGGGGCTTATACAACGAAAGGTTAGCCCCATGTAGTTTTATTAAAGAAACTAAAATATGATATCTTGTCTTAACAAAATCATAATTTTTCAAGCAAGCATCATATCTAAATATACATATAATCTATGGATGTTTTCTTTTTTATGATAATAAATAATAATTAAGTAGGCTCATGTAATAATATTTAAAAAATTTAATGCGGCATAGCCAACTACCAACCTACTCCACGCCTCTATTGAGAGCGCAGCAACATCCTACAGTCTACACTAACACGACACGACTACACAAAACGGTATGATATAAATTACGTCAGGCGTCACGCAGGAGATCACTCGGCTAGACGCCAAGTACATGATACGAGTGGCGGAGGAGCGCGGTCTCTTCGGCAGCGCGCCCACGCAGCGGCGCAAGCGCAACGAGCAGCCTGTCGTCGCGCCGAGGAGACGGCGGAAAAAGAATATCACTTTTGAGGGTAGTTTTAAATACTTTATCTATTTTTATAATACAGGGTCATTTTTAATTTACTGAAGACTTTTTGAGAATATACTATTTAGTATTTACATCACAGCAACAACGTCTGTAAGAGAAAAAAATATATTTCTCCAAATTTTACAAAAATAAAAATATTTTTATTTTTGTATGAAAATAAAGATTTATGAAATATATATATCTTTTCTTACGAATATTGTTGTTATGATGTAAATGGTATATTCCCAAAAGACCTTCAGTAAATTAAAAATTACCCTGTATATATTTTTTTTGGAATTGTGAGACAGTTTCTTGGGTGGGTGTCATCGCCTTCGTGGAAAATTTCGGATTTGATTCTTTAGCTATGCGGCTTACTTTGGTCTAAAGTTGCTTGTCTCATTTAAGATAATGGCTGGTGGTGAAGGTATGACTTAGCAATTACTTTTTGTACTTAGCGAAAAGTTGAAAATAGAATTAGTTACATCAGAGTAAGATTTAGTAAAATGTTTTACGTTCTCTCCGTCTAGAAGAGATATCATTCCATATATTTTTAGTGAGTGAAATATAATATAGGTACTTTGTATAACAACAGGTGGAACGTGTAGCAGCCCCTACATACGCCTCGCTCTGCCGATCCACCCGGCGCGGCTCTGCCCCCGCCTGCCTGCACGAGGCCGGCGAGGGCGCCGCGCCGGCGCGCGTGTGCTCCAAGCACGCCCGCCGACACGCCGCCGCCGCAGCGTACACTGCTGCCTGCACTTGTGACGCTAGACATCGGTATGTGTTCTGTTGTCGGACTAATATATAATTGCGAAACTTTGTTTGATTGTGTGTGTGTATTTTTTACTAATTACGATGAAATCTAAAAGGAGGGTTATGTGTTTGACCTGTATGTCTGTATGTCCGAACATATCAGTTTCCGCGTAATTACTGAACGGCCAAACCGATATTAATGAACTACACGTGGTCCGAATTGTCTTGATAGCGCGAGTGTCATAGGAGATATGGAAATGATTAAAAACCAAATTGGCTGATTTATGTGATTGTTGGCAGGCGGCTAATTTGTGTTATGAAATTATATTTTTTTCCAAACGTATCGAGTAAAAGCGTATTAAAAGGATAAAAAAAAGTTGACGAAGGAACAAAGTATTATACAGTCGGTAGATATACATACATACATGTTTTATACTTGCTACAAGTGTTGCTACAACCTAGTATTGTATGACCTGTGCTACAACTTGTTTATATTGAAAATTACAATGTTGTGTTTTAATCCTGTCACAATATTTCGACCTAAGTACATATATAGTATAGTAACTACAATGAACAGCAAACGAATAACCAATTTGCAGGCACCAAAACAAGCCGCGTCGCGCGTCTGCTGACGTGACCATACAGCGCCCCTTCTCCCCGCCGTGCCGCCGGCCCTTTCCACTCGTAGTGCACGACCTGCGACTCAAAGACGTTTTCCCACACAAAGTTGTTGTATAGTGATGTAGCTATGTAGATACTATATCGATGATTTGGCTCAATTTAAAAAGAATTATTTGAATGACTTCAAAAAAAGTGGTAGTGCTTAATTGAGATGTTTTAATTTATTGGAAAAAAAATTCACCCCTGTAGATGGATTTCGCTGTGGTTGAAGTCGGTGTACTTTTTTAGTTAAGATATAAACACCACTAAAATTATAATATATAGAAATTTTTTATAGTAGTTTTAACCGTCTTGCTAATTATCCGGATGTATATGAAATTAAAAATAATATATAAAATATATGAAAATATGTTGGATATGCATCGGACTCGATTGCAAAACTCTTTTTTTTTTTAATTATAAGTATTTGTAATTAAAGAATATTTTTTACTTCTTTAACATAATCAAGTCATCGATGTTACATCTCCATTACAACTTTAGATGGCACGTGCATTGCTTCCCGATTCGATTTCCAAATACGGGTACTTTCCAAACAGAAAACATAAGAAAGTGTAGACATTGATTATGTATAAATGCATTCAGGTGCCCGAAATTGTAAACCTTTTTGGATTAAATCAGGACATTGCGTGCATGTGCGACTACCTTATATGTGAGAAAAAAAAATCGAATTTTGTATTATATGTTATTTCATTATTCACATTAGAGAATTACGAAGTATAAATTATTACACTAAAAATACTATTTGTAACTAGCTTATATGTGAAAAATGAATATTAATAAATTTCAAGTTAAGTTTTCATAAATGTACAATATAAAATGAAATATATTTTTAATAAAAAAAAAAACAGTTCCTATTAGCAATAAATAATTAAATTATACAAATAAACAATTATAATAAAACAAAACGTGTGTATAAATAAAACAAACTTTATTCATTAATGTTACAAGGCGCCAAATAGTGGCTAACAATAGGCTAAGGACGTTAAAGCATCCCGAAACCTTTGGAATAGCTAATGGCTTTCATCAGTCTGTCTTCTAGTTTTTCTTTGTTTTCGTATTCGGGCAAAAGTAGTACATTGAAGCAGGTATGGGCAGCGGGGAGGCGGTCACAGTCTGGGCCGTTTCTGGCTATAACTAGCTTCAAATGACTCAACCCCCCCACTGGCACACGATCAGAACCGGTAGTGAATTGTAAAAGTTTTCGTTTGTCCTCTAAAGAAAAGCTGTGCACGATACTCCAAAAGTCCTTTATAGTCTGAGAGTCGGCCGTGTAACCGCCATCGTATTCCGTTGATTTCTCTAATTCGTTGAAGTCGAAATTCTGTAATTGAATTTTCTTAATATAGCTGCACTGTAATGACTTATGTGATGTTTAGAGAGTGACAACAACTTTTTTACAGAAAAACTCAATAAAATAACTAGTCACTATTATGGAAAACAATTTGGATAGACGGCAATCGAACCCAGGACCTCCATTTCCCGATTTGCAGTCGTACATGCTAGACTATACCATCGTGGCATTCAAAATAGTAAAAAGAACATTCAAAGGACAAAAGACCATATCCCCGTCAGTATCCATATTATTTTAGTGAATCAAATTGACCTTAATAATTCGTATTCATCATATATTTTTTACGATCCGGCACATCACTAGTACACATACATATATGTCTATCTGTATATCTGTGTATGTCTTATTAGGAGGTTAAGGTACCACAAAAGAAAGCAAGGAACTTACAAATGGTTAATTCAATTAATTATTAAGAACACTGTTATAATTACTGAAGCTTCGGTATGATCTCCATTTGTACTTATCTTCATAAATAATACAGAGTGTGTCATAGACAAAAACAAACAGTCAACATACACTACAAAATGCTAGCTGCACACTCGATCTATATCATTGCTCTATTGATATTATTAACAATATGTATGTCTGTTTGTGTGCGCGTGTGGGTGTATGTGTGTGCGTGTGTATGTACCTTGCTCCCGCAGACGAGCGTCTCGACCTCCTCGGGGCGGAAGAGCGCGCCGAGCTGGCTCTCGTCCGTCACCATCACGAAGCCGCGCCGGAACGCGCGGAACTGCGTCTCCACAGACTTGTTCAGGAGGAAGTCCGCGTACATGTCTACGAATTCCTGAAACATATACATTATCATATTATATTAGATATTAGATGACTCTACAGACATCTTAGTCGATTGCAATTTTATAGAATTTTGAATTATTATCTATACTAATATTATAGAGAGGTGAAGTTTTTGAATTTTTGATATTGTGAGTTTGTGACGTTGTAGGGGGTAATCTCTGGAACAACTGAACCGATTTAGATGACATTTGGTAAGAAGATAGTTTGAGACCCTGAAAAGGACATAGGATACTTTTTATCCCGGAAATCATCCCTCAATGGGGTGAAAATGGGGATGAAAGTTTGAATGGGGAATCAAGGGACGAACCCGAGCGAAGCGAAAGTGAGTCGTTAGTTATGATGATGTTCTCCTAGCCGATTCCGGCTACGGCGGCCAATCTCATTGAGACTAGCCAACTGCGCAGGAGATATTATAGTGCAGCGCGTGTGAGGGAGAGCGCAGACACAACGTGCACTCTCTGTTCCTGTCACTCTCATACTCCGGTGGGACGACGCGAGACACGACCGGTGAGTGTCGGCGCAGGACCGACGGCTTTACGTGCTCTCCGAGGCACGGGGGTGAAACACCGCCGACTTCCCAACTCCGGGCTGTTACTGAGACTTACGGTACAGAAAGACTCGATAACTAAACTTGGCCCGACCCGGGACTCGAACCCAGGACCTCCGAGTGTGCAGCCGTACATGCTAGCCACTACACCACCGAGGCAGTTTATTAATATATATATATATATATATATATATATATATATATATATATATATATATATATATATATATATATATATATATATATAATATATATATATTTGTAAGTGATACAAAATATACACCTTTTTATCAATTTAAATTTACCTGTTTATTTTCCTGCGTCACAAAAATGTTATCAGCATTTTCTTTTAAATCGTGGAAAATATTGTTGCCGAATACATCCGTGTAACATATTCTGAACGTTTGGTAATATGCTTCTTCTAAATCATTGCCTGTGTATTCTAACATGTCTTTTAAACCGTTATATAAAGTCTGAAAAAGAAAAGTTATTTCTTTTTAAATATTAAATTCTTTTCGTATGAGTTCTATTCAAATATATCAATATATTAATAGGCAAAGACAAAACAGTTTAAAACCTTTTTCACTTTTGTTCGTCAATCGATTTTCTTTTTTATTTGTTTTGTGGTTAACTATTGACGAGCTTTAGTGTTATAAAAAAAATTATTATGGCAGCATTTCAACCAATGGGCAAGCACTAGTATTTGGAAATCTTTTTTTGAAACAGAGTAGATCTCTAAAAGCGGTTTTTAAACATATATTTTATTCAAAAAAGGTTCAGAAATTTCGCTATATAATGATATCAGACCAACAAGCTTTTCAACAACATTATCCCTTATAAAAAAACTTAAAACCTATATCAAAGAAATGATGAGGTTCACTCACCGCATTCCAGTCAGCTAAGTCTTCAAAGGAGCCCTTCTTTCCCATAAGCTTCCTATACACGACCATAGGGAAATTGACGGCTAATATTATATTGTTATAAATTGCGAGTCCTAACACTATACCAATCAATGTGAACTGTGCTTCTGTTTCGAACGACGTCGGGTTGAACCTGTAATCACCAAAATAACAAAGGGTTCACTATTATTATTAGTGAGAACCTAAAGGCTTATACACACCACGTTTTATAAACGCGCGGTTGACAGACATTTATCATGAGTGTACGCCGTTAGCCCATATAATTGTTAAAAAAATTAAAAAATACAGATTTCTTGCTTTCATATAGATACAAAACCGCGAAAAGCGTCGACAGCGAGATAAGAATTGGTTGTGTGTATGGGTCCTAATATTTTATCAAGTCTTACGTTTTCTTTTAAAAGAATAATTATATCAGATTCGTTATTAACAATTATTTTTTGGTAATTTTCATTATTATAACCCTATATAGCCAGCATCATTTTTGTCAAAAAATCTACAAGGACAATGCTTTGGTTATTTTTATCACAATTCATTGGAGGCAGGTTGAACAATATAATATTTCATCCCACTCACCAAACGGTACTCTCATCAGGTCTCTGCGTGAACATGCCATAGTCCGGGTTGAATATCTGTTCCACTACAAGCTGGAAGAACTCCTTACTGACGCCACCCTCATCCACGCCCTGTTCGCCCTCGAACTCCACCACGAGCTGCTTCTTGAGATCCAGAGCGCGCTCCATTGCTATCATCTCCAGCTGGAAATGTGTTAATGGGCATTAATGTCCATATTCTTTCTTCTGATTCTAAGATTCAGCTTAAGAACAATAATGTTTAATATCGGAATTATAAAAATTTCACTATAGTTCATTCGCGTTAAGAAAATAGTGAGTCATCGGTGTCTACCGGCCTAGCCAGGTTGCTAAAATTATAAAATCAACTTTCACAATGACCAGTTGAAGGCAGACTTAAATATATTATTAATGACTTTATTTTGATTTCAGATAATTAGGTTTATTAATTATCTCAAATCAAAATAAAGTCATTATCATCTTAAATCAAGATTTGAGATAAGTAGGATAAAGAAGTTGATTTTTATCCAATTAAACTTAATCTTTTGAAATATTGAATTTGAATTGAATTTTACTCCCGCTTTGTATACACCTTTACCTGCCGTTGCACTTGATGACTCACTATTTTCTTAAGGCGAATGGACTATAGTATCCTTTAAGAGACAATCATAGTAATGGGGGCAAATAGCAGGCTATTGGACACAATGTTGCCACAATGAAAATCAGTTTAGGCTATTTGACTGGTTTCTAGAAACCGCCTCAAATTATTTAGTGGTGTTTATCAATTCCATAAAAAGTGTTTATTTTTAATACTTTTAAGTATTTCTTCAAAACAGCAATTAAAAAAGCACAGTTTAAATAGTTGGCCGTCATTGACGTCACAGTGAAGTGTCATAAGCAAGCAAGCATACACAAGTTGAGTTAGCATTTATTTTTATTACTATTTACTATTACTGAATAAAGAAAACGTACAAATGATGTTTAGCGTCAGATTGCACAAATACAAGGAATTAGGAATGGTAATGACAGTGTGTCAATACTCATTGGCAGGCATGTTGTTTGACAGTTTACTTCTCTGTAACGTGATTGCACATTCAGCCAATCCAGGTCATTTTCGATCACGTGGTAATACAGAAAAATAAATTAAGTGTTCAAGGGCTTTATGGCACATTCAATAAAATATATTTTTGTCCAATGAATATACATATATCGCTTTTAAACCCCTACCCTATACAATGCCAATAAATTTTAATAATAATAATAATATTATTATTATTATTAAATTTCTCGGCTTTTATTTATAATATGCATGTATTATATATATAAACCTTCCTCTTAAAACACTCTATCTATTAAAAAAATTGCATCGAAATCCGTTGCGTAGTTTCAAAGATCTAAGCATATATGGGACAGACAGACAGCGGGAAGCGACTTTGTTTTATACTATGTAGTGATTGTCATCTTTATAATCATCACAAAAAACAAAAAAATATCTCACAAGTACCAGGACAACATAACACACAAGGAGCACTTCACTCACCTCGACCAGCGCGTCGTCTATTATATGGGAGCGCCTCACTTTGAGCCTGAGGAAGGGCATGGGCGGAGCAGCCCCTACCACCGCATGCAGTAACGACACGCGTCTCTCCGAGTACATCCGTATACGGTTCTCGTAGTAGAGGCCTAGGGATTTGGTCGCCGCGGTCAGTATGAACGGGTATTTGAGGAACGAGAATTTTTTACCTGTTCAAATATATAAATTGTTCATTGTAATATTAGATTTTGCTGTAAAAGAACTATTTTCATTGTACTGTTATTCTAAGACTTTTAATATATTCACTTATTAGGTATACACAACACTGTGAAGCTCATCTAATTTGTACATGTTTTTCAATTTTAGTAATATTTAAAATATTTTTATTACATTTTTTCAATTTACAAGTAAAAAAAGAAATGTTTCTATGTGAATGTGAATATTTAGTTTCAGATCTTACTTAATAAAAAACTCACCATTACCTATTTCAGTTTTACAATTAGCTAAGTCTATATCCATTTCTATAGTATCACTAAGAGGTTCGTTGTAGAACTCTTCAAATGGCAAAAACGGTTTTCTAGCGTCTAATACATTGATATCTAATTCAATTGCTGGAATAAAAGAATATATATATTAAAAATATTACATGATTTAGTAATTTGGTCGAAATTCTGTGATTTTCCGTGACCAGTGATTGGAATAGGCTGAATCTATTTACTTAAACTTTTCGCCGATACATGACATATAGTTATTATAATCACAAAATTCCCAGGAATTTTTAGTTCGAAGTCTCGGAAATTTATAGTTTAATTTTCTTTATGTTCTGAATTTAACAATTATAATCTAATTTCACATTTATATTATAAGTATATATGTATATAATTGTGCATAAGCATTCAAAAAATAAATCGTCTAAGAAACTTACCTAAAGGATCATCCTGTTGAGCTTGTTTAGAGTTTTTGATAGAGGACAAGGGATATAAATGGTCCAACGCGTCGCCGAGCGGGTCGAGCTGGTTAGCTATCACCACCGGCTCTTCCCGCAGCGTGTTAGGCTCGATCGCTCCCGCTAACATATTCGCGTAGTATACTATCTGAAATTATTGTTTTTGAGATAAATTATTTTGTTTATAATATATAGCAAAGGCAAAGCCCAGATAAAATCCTGTTTCATGTGCGAATCATTTTTAACATGATTACCACTTGTCTGACCGTGAATGAAAACATCGCAAAGCAACTTCTCGATAGACATGTGAGGTTTAAAAGTCATGTGGACTATGGTCTGATCCCCCTGGTATTGTAGGGAGGCTCGTGCCCAGCGGTGGGACGTTAAAAAGAGGTAAATGGTTTATGAAATTGATATGTACTAAAAATTTGCTAAAAAAACTAACAAACTATTTCGCGGTAATTATTTTTCTTTCTGTCTATAAATACTGAGTCAAATATTATGTGAAAAAATATACAATTTTCTAGATGATTTGTTATTTTGGAAAATAAAGTATAAAAGTAAATGAAATAAGAGTAATACCTTCATGAGTTTCGTAGCCATGGTAACGCTCTCATCGTCTTGAACTTGGAAATTTCTAGAATAATTTGTCGATATAACTCTTAGTGTTATAAGCTGTTGTAGTGTTTCTAATATATGGCGAAGACTTTCTTTACAATGCTGGGCCCATACTCGAGCTAATTTCGCTTGAGCTGAAAAACAGTTTATGTAAGTTAATATTTTTATATTTTTTTCGCAGTTAGTATGGATATCCCTAGGGAACCGTAAATATTTTCGGGATAAAAAGTAACCTATATGCTATCCCAAACTATAATTTGTCTTTGTGCTAAATTTCATCCAGATCCATTCAGCAGTACTGGCGAGATTGAGTAACAAACGCACATCCATTCAAACTTTATAATATTTATGGGATATGGGATGCCATTAAATTCTTATTCGTTTCATTGACGGCTTAGCTCTCATAATAGTTTCACTCAAATCCTTTTGAGCTATTAAAGCAAAAATGAAACAAATTTTAATAACTAAATTAAACTAAATAGTATAAATGTATAATATTTCTAAGCAAATTGAACTGGGGTATACTTCCGAAAAGCGTATACGCTGCTGTACACACACACACACATACCCTTTTTGGGGAAAGCTAAAATAGTCTTAAATCGGTTAGGAATGCGCGATTATGCACACCAAACGAAAAGAGGTTCTCATATATATATATATATTATATATATATATATATATATATATATATATATATATATATATATATATATATATATATATAGATGATATTCATGATTAGGAGGTCAAAACACCATTTACCTACCTTTAACAGGCAAATGTTCAGCGGCGTGGCACAGCGCGGGCAGCGCTATCTCCAGGTAGTCGCTGCAGCCCAGGTCCGGCACCTCGAAGGCTATCACGAAGCAGTTGACCGCGTCCTCCATGCTCATGTTCCTAGCTATCCGGAGATCTATCTCCAGATTTTCAGCAAGCGTCGTGAGAGCTGTCACTAATGCGGAACTGTAGTATTCTGATGGCACCTTTTGAAATTTTGTATTTGTAGTAGGGTGTTTATATATTTTAGAAAAAAATTGACAGCGTCAGTTTTAACGTTTTTTGTACTACAGAATATAATATTAAGTAAAGTTTCAAGTTTTATTATTATATACTTGTAAGAAATTTATTAAATATTTTAGTAACAAATGAATTACAAAAAAACTCACTTTGGCAAGGTACTGAAAGGCCCTCCGACACGAGGCGACATCGAGGCCTGGCCCCGTCACGCTGTCCACATCTTTATCTGGGTCACTTGATGAGCACATTGCTTTTAATTCCTTTTCTATAAATAAACATAAATAATAACAATTTTATAAGTGGCTAACCAATTTGATATATTGTTAGAAATATAATGTTTATTTTGTGAGAGCAATAGCATGATATAGTCGTAATAATACATAAGTACGGTAGCATGTCCTTTAATCTAAACAGAATCGCAAAAAAAAACAATTTTTATGGAGAATATATTTGAAATTAAAACCTATAACCTAACCGTTGTATCTAATGATATGTTACAGTTACACACGTTAACCATAAAAACGTCTCTTAACTTAAATATAGCCCTAGATCCAAGTCTAGCCCTGTACAGATTGGTAGGAGAATGCCATACTTTTTTTATTTCGTAAATTCGATACCTACTCGTCTTGGTTGTTCTTGATAAATAAAAAAACGTGTGTATGTACTTATGTACGCACGTAAGAAGGTATACTTCTTGGCGTAACAGAACAAAAATAGCTAAAGATCTCATCCCGTATGTCACAACTCTCTGTTTGCAAAAGGAATGCAGCTAACTTAATCATGTTGCTTTTTGACTGTCGGTGTGCGCGCATCGTAAAAATTTACTCTCATATTTTGTTCCAAACGTCCCAAACTAAGTATAACTTCAATAATATACTTTAAAATTTGAGATTGACATAATACAGCTCAATAAAGTTTTTGTTTCACTAGCAATAGTTAGATAAAATAATCTGGTAGGGAGGAGGCATATACCACTACAGAACATGAATTGTGAAAATTCCGAAGTCTGGAAAAGACTGGTTTGTACAATGTTCATATTCAATTATTAACATAATGACAAAGCTTATATATGTATATATTAGTGGCTCACCCTCGCTTCGTTCGGGTTCGTCTCTAGCAAAACAAAAACAAACCTATCCCACGGGAACCGTACAGTTTTCCGCGATAAAAAATAGATTGTGTTATTCCAGACTATAATCTATCTCTGTGCCAAATTTAACAAATATACATACTCACAAACTTTCACATTTATAATATTAATTAATAATACGGATGTAATAATTAACATCACACATCTTGATCTTTTTAATGTCTTGTTTGCTTTTTTATGTATAAAAAAATCTCAGTAGGTAATTTAAGGTGGTTTGTTTAGCACCTTCCTTCTACCTCTCAAATGAATTGATAATTTCATTGACTGATGATGTTCTCCAGACCGATTCCGGCCACGGCGGCCAATCTCATTGACACTAGCCAACTGCGCAGGAGATATTATAGAGCACAAGTGTACGCGCAGACACAACGTGCACTTTCTATGTCTGTCACTCTCATACTCCGGTGGGATGACGCGAGACACGACCAGTGAGAGTGTCGGCGCAGGACCGACGGCTTTACGTGCTCTCCGAGGCACGGGGGTGAAACACCGCCAACTTCCCAACTCCGGGCTGTTACTGAGGCTTACTTATACAGAAAGACTCGATAACTAAACTTGGCCCGACCCGGGACTCGAACCCAGGACCTCCGGGTGTGCAGCCGTACATGCTAGCCACTACACCACCGAGGCAGTTAGTACTGACTACATAATATATCTATATATGGTCTATAATTGATACAATTCAGCTTTTTAATGTGCCACTGCTGGGCACGGGCCTCCCTTCAGTATAAGGGGACAAGGCCATACTCTACCACGCAAGTGCGGTTTGACCAAGTGCGGTTTGACGGACTTCACATATCTTCGAAAACTTGTTAGGATCTCTCAGACATGCAGGTTTCCTCACGATATTTTCCTTCACCGTAAAACAAGTGGTAGTCATGTTGGAAATGATTCACACATAAAAATATTAGAGGTGTGAGAACCGGGATTTGAACTGGCTTCACTTGGTTTCCAAGCGAGCGCGTTACCACTGGGCTACCACTGCTTTGTAATTGATATCACCTCTAAAATGCAATGTTTTGAGAATGGCTAAAATTGGATAGATGGCATCACTATTCTTCCATGAAGTGTAAAATGTTTATACATTAAGTATAGTACAGCATAATATAGTATAGCATTAGTATAGCGATAGTATAACATTAAGTCCTACTTTAGTAAATAACTCATATATAATCCATATAATATGGTCGACCACCCACTAAGCTAAGTTTCATTGTAAGTATACTTAAGATATTATGATTATTAAATATGTCTCCAACTGAAGAAGACATTTATCTTTAAAACCTTCAAAACATAACACATTTGATGGCAACCCTGCCAGGATATGACAAGAAAAAAAAGTATGACAATGAGATAGAATAGATAGAATTCAAGATATACATACCTGACTTTTTCTCTCCGGTACTATAGTTTTCATTATCAAGCACTTTCCTTTGAAAACATCTAGCTAGTATTAGTGGTTGTGTAAACGCTTCACCTAATGCCCTTATTAGGGTCTGTGGTTTTTTGCTTTGAAGACATTCATTGCATAGCTCATATATACGATCTTCAGTCAACGGGACACCATCTATAAGTAATGACAAAAGTAAATCATCTAAAGTTTCAATTAACAATTTAGATCTTAGCTTATAATCCAATTGTATTTCACTGGACATGTTCCTTGAATATTTGAATATCAAATAGTTATATTTTTATATGCATTAACAAGTGATTAGGTAATGATTTTCTATGTACAATTAATTATTAGCTTCTATATTAGTTTTTGCTTAATTATCATAATGCTTGCTACAAATACAATTCAAATTGTTATTACAACTCATTTAAAAAATTACAAAAAAAATGTCATTTACATTGATTTAAATAATTATGTCAATGGGTCAGTTACTTGCACTATCTCATTACACTTGAACAAACTAGAGGCTCACCCTCGCTTCAATCAGGTTCATCCCTAGGAATGTTTTAACAGTTAGTATAAAATATATAAGACTATATATTAAATTACTGCTCCGCTCCCTTGGGTAGCAGCATGATGATATATAGCCTATAACCTTCCTCAATAAACGGGCTATCTAATGCAAAAAGATTTTTTCAAATCAAATTCCCAAGATTAATGCATTCAAACAAACAATCATACTCTGCTTCTTTATAATATTAGCATAGATAATCATAGACCAAATAAAGCTGATGTTCAGAGAAAAAAGAAGTACTACATTTTCAAATATTAACTGTCAATTTATTTTTCTTATATAAATTAATATGTCATATTATTTTTGTTCTTATCAAATGGAAATAGAAGAAATAATAATGCTATATTATGTCTTGGTACAAAGACAAAAGATATGACTTACTATTATGACTTAGAGTTTTATATTCCTCTTGAGATACATTATGACTAGCTTCAGTATGTGTCTCTGCCTTATTCTCTGTTGGTGATGTACTGCAGCATGCCGAATCAGACTTTTTCTCCTTTTCAATTGATTTGTCTTTTAAGCTTGAAGTTGTACAAGTTGTGCTGAAAATAGTAATTAAATATAAAACTAAAATAAATATTTTTCAAATAAGTTTAAAGTTTTCATAAGTTTTATTTAAATCTATTTATGTTTATGCAACATTGCCTGTACATAATTATACCTATATTGGCACACATTTTAAGCTAAGAAAATATTAGCTGCATCATAATAAAATTCTACACAGAAATTATCTTTTACATGAATATTTTATTAACATTGTATTCATTACACTGCCATAGATTTCTTAGAAATTTAATTAATTTCTTAGAAATTTACCTAGAGGTGATAATTATTTTTTACATTTTTTTTATTTTGATACATTTCAATGACATTATCAGGTTTAATGAGAGATATCACTATCTTGATTAGATTTATAAGCTTTGGTTCTAGACTTTAAGAGTACTTTCTAAGGTTTTTAGGTTTAAGTCTTTCTAAAGTAAGTTCTAAGGTCTTTCTAAAACCTTCATTTAAACTCACCTTGCACTGGAGTCACAAGTGCTTGCTTCTGTCCTTGGCACCTTGTTAGGTAAAGTATCACAAAGACGGGCTTCTTTATAGAAAAGTTTTATTGCTTCAGCTGCTGCTTCATTAGGGGTTAAATTTCTTGCCTATAACATTAATTACCTTCATTATTGTCAGTTATTTATTTCAGGTTATTTTGTAGACATTTTATTATGTAATGGAATTAATTTGAGTACAACTTGATACTAATTAGATTTGCATTTTCTTTAATAACATAAGCACACTTTTTATTTTAATAAAATATTACCTCTCCACTTGATGCACAATATTGGTTATCACAATTAGGATTACCACATCCATCTAATAACTGATAAAAATATCTTTCAATCAACTGTCTTGCTGCAGCTCGCTTCATAATGTCTTGAGTATTGCTTGAACCTGAATCGGCGCATAAACCTGGCGCAGTGTGATCTTTAGAATTGCTTGGGGTTGAATTGTTATTTGACGATGATGCTTCGCTCCCCCTGAAAATGAAGATTATAAGCCAAGGTCTTTGATTTTGGTCACGAATCAAGATCGTTGTCAACAAAGATCGAAAAATGGCAAGTAATGCATAACCTCTAATTATCTCTATCTCAACTACGCATAACAAAACAAAAGAAAGGAAATATGCGTGATATACACAGAAACCAATTAAACTTAAAGTTAAAAATAAAATAGACGATTTTATGACGACAAATTTATTTACCTTGAAGCTTCGTCAGTTTCGCTTTTTGAGTTCATAGAAATAAATGAATATTAATTCTTAACAACTTCTAATCATCTAATATTATTAACGCAAAGGCACCAAGCAAAACATTCGCTATTTGCTCAAATTCTAAGGCAATGTTTTTACAAAACAAATTAAGCAGGTACACAAAAAACCACCAATTGTTCTCATTCTACAATCTGTCAACCATTTTGAACCTACATATCCGTTTTACGCAATTTATGTATTAAAAAGTGTAAAAAATTTACACATAATCAAATATTTTTGCTCTTCAAACAAACAATAACGAAGTTAAAGGATAGCATATAATAAAAGGTTAAATTATTTTTATTTAAAACGTTAAACGATTTATTTAATTTAATAGATAAATAAACATGTTACCACTTACCGTTACCGAAAAAATATTTTGTAAAGAAGACAAAACTTAAATTAATTTTCAAAAAAATTGAAAGGATAATAATATTATGAAGTATTTAAAATTAATATTATCTGCTTTTTGATTCTCTTTTATATTTTTGGTTACTAAACGTGTCAACTCTCAATTGTCATTAATGTCATTAAGTAAAATATGACCTTGACTGACGTATCTTATTGTCGTTGACGTTGACAGTTGACACTTTTTTGTTTGTAAAATTTTGGTAAAACGTGAGAAATTTATGTATAACCAGTATAAGCATTCCAAGAGTAAAAAATCTTAATCTAGTTAGATTTTAACCGGCCTATTTTATACTGTTTCTCTATATAGGTTTGCTCGAGTGAATATTTGAAAGATATTAGAGGCAGCAATCAGCATAAACATGACAGACCTCTTACCACTTGAAGAATCTGAACAAGATCGTGTGAAGGCAGTTCTTAATGGCTTCCAAGTGTATCCTTTTATATTATAATATTAATGTTATACTAAGATAAACATAATCTAAAAAATACTTTTTAAAAGGATTGCTTAAATGGCCTTTTTTAGTATAAACTGCTTCTTTACTTTTGTTACCTTAAAGACTGATTTATATGTGTACAATAAATCCTAAATGAATAATCAGTAATTACATGAATCTTCGAGATGTTGACACAGGTAAATATCAGGCTATAATTTACTACACAATTAGTTTATTTTTTGTCATAACAATGTGGAGAACAATGGACATTTGCGAGCCAAATCTTGCGCAATAATTTAATTTTTCTTATTGAAACAAATATCTGTGTTATAAAATATAAAACCCTTTGGTGTAGTAGATATTTTTGCACAAATAATAAACATTTCACTATGAAAGTAAAAACAGATTTATAAATTATGGTTTTTAATTACAGGTAAAGTACTTTGGCAGCACAATGAAGATATGTCCAATCCTGACGTTGAGCATGAGGCAAGGGTACCGAAGCGCATCCTGAAGTGCAGAGTAGTCTCCCGAGAGATGAACTTCAGTTCTGTAGAACCAATGGAAAAATTTAGACTGGAACAAGTATGTTACAAGATAAATGTTTCATTTCAAAAATATGTATACGACTATTATGAAAAATTCATTTGGCATTCGGCAAACATTAAAAAAAAATAATAAAATAAACATAAATTGTTTTTTAATTATCTACTTTAATAAACTCTTGGTTAAAATGAATAGATAATTTATCCAAATACTAGATTTATTTGAAGCCACTTAAAACTAAAATTGTAATAATGTTTGAAGTACTAAGTAATGACAATAAAATTAATAATTTCATTCATCCATTTCAGAAAGTACTATTCAAAGGCAGATGCCTGGAAGAATGGTTCTTTGAATTTGGTTATGTTATACCAAACTCAACTAATACCTGGCAATCTATTATTGAGTCTGCACCGGAGTCCCAGATGATGCCTGCTAATGTATTAAAGTGAGTGTTGTTGAAAATATTAAGCATGTAAATTACTAGGGCAACTTTCTCTCCCTTCACTGGGGTGCATCCTTAGATTTCAAACTGTAGCCTAAGTGTTACTCTAGGTCTTAGTATATCTGTACTAAATTTCATTCAAAACCGATCTGCTGTTTCAGGATGCTGTTAAAGGAGTAACAAACACACACCCACACACACATACAAACTTTAGCATATGTAATAATAAATAAATAATACTCCTATTATTTATTAGATTTACTTATTAATTATTGAATACCATAGTCAAAACAGCCATTGATAAAAGTTATGTTATCTTTATTTTTTTTTAAACATAGAATTCTAGTGAGGGTAATATAAGCACACGAGAGAAAGCTACACTTATTTAATACACTAGCGACTTACTCTTGTTTAGCTCGGGTGCGTCCCTAGGTACGCAGTTTTTTTTTAAATTTTTTTGCATGGAACACTAATTATTTTTCGAAAATAAAAGTAGCCTAAGTTACTCTTAATAACATCAGCTATCTGCCCAGGTAAATTCCCGTCAAAATCGTTAACCGTTTAGGATATTAAACGGAACAAACAGACAGACAAAACTTTTCAAATTTGTTTTTCTTATAAGTACCATATATAATTTTATATGCATTTAGTAAAAAGCTGTTATTTTGACTTTACAAACAGACACTTCAATTTTATTTATTTTGATAAATAAGTATCAGTGCATTTTTACGAAAGCTTAATCAATACCTGTATATTTCAGATGACCTTTTACTTAATATAGGTATTCTTTTTAATTTTAGTGGAAACGTCATAATTGAAACAAAGTTCTTCGATGCTGATCTGCTGATAACAACATCGCGTGTGCGACTTTTTTATGTTTGAACGCCATTCTGTACCGCACAGCATTTATTTTACTTAGTAATTTTACTTTGTTTTAAATATGCATTTAAATGTACACTTAAAATAAATGAATAATTTGATGGTTAAAAGAATCTAGTCATGTTTTTTGAATATAAATTTGCACTTTTAATATAAGATAAGTACTTATAAGTGAATATAAATAATTTTTAAATACTGTTTTTTTGCATTTTTTATATAAAAATTAGTAATAATAAAATAAAATTGCTTTTGTACCATTCTTTTATACATATCTTAAAATTATTATTAGATATAAAGAATTAAACAAATTTGTGCACAAATCTGTCAAAAAATTATTATATACGAGCATTACCCACGGCTCCGCCCACATTCCGATGACCAGAAACAAAATTCTTAAGTTTTACATATTAGTATACTCTTACATTGCAGTTTTTGTATTTTTTCTTAGAAATGAGATATTTTTCCGCGGTAAAAAGTACCCTATATGTTGACCCGGATAACCAGCTATCATCATACCAAATTTCATCAAAACCTGTTCGGTGGTTTTCTCGTGATGCGGTAACAAACAGACAAAAATTCTAAAAAACTATAAATTTGGACTCTGTATCGATAATAATGTCTATTTCAATTAGATTTTCCAAAAAATATTTAATGTACAGATTCGACTTAGTTACAATTTTATTATGTGTATAGATTTGTTCACATAAGCTATTCCATGTTTTAAGAATAAGTAAAGCACAAATAAAGAGTTTTGCTTTTATTAAAAAATTTTTTAGATAAATTCGTGCCGTAAATTATTATTTTTCATAGGATTTTTTCTTCATTATTCAGAATTTTTAAACTCTACACTTTAATGCAAGGATTAGGTCATTTTTGTTCATGGTAAGACTTTGTTTTTATTTAAAATTGTTATAACTTTGATTAGATAAAATAAACTTGCATCTAAACTAAGATCTGTTTTTCTTGATTACATTATGTATTGATGGGGTATTCATTTAATTCCTCTTGGATAATTTCCAAGAAATTAAAAAACCAATCGCTAACTAGAAACTTGGCACCAATGGAGAAGTTTCCAATTTTTTTTTTATGTTTTAATTATAAATAAATAAGTAAATATAAAAAAAATATCAAATAATTATTAAGATATCTCAAACAAATCAAAAAGTTATGAAACTTTAAAGTTGCGTTTGTAAGAATAGTCTCGTGACGTCACACGACCTGAACGACCGAAATTTTCAGTTAATTTTCGGTCGTTTATTTATAGAATTCAAAAAAAAAATCACTGATTCATTAGTTCTGATCTATATTATAATTCCATTCCGTTAAATACGATATTAACAACATCATGAAACTTCTCCATTAAAGTTCATTTAATTATATTTAATCTGCCCATAACATTGTATGAGATATTAATTTATTCGTTTTTTTTCCAACTTAAAGGAAGCCCTTTTTATCTCTCCCTATTTATTTCGGTTGACTGGTTTATTTTTTAAATGAGTAGATTTTACCTGTAGTCCCATGAAGATTTCATTTAAAAAAAAATATCATCATGTTTTAGGGCGAAATTATTACATTTTAAATGATTTTGAATACTTTTTTTTGTTGTAAAAAGTAGTTATTTATAAAATTTAATATTTCTGTTTGTATATTATATAGTCTGTTACTTATGATAATAATTAAAAGTTCCATAAATATGACATTATATTATTTAGTAAACAAGTTATTTTCATAGGTACTACAAGTGTCATGTAATAAAATTTGAATGCTGTATGGTTTATTTTAATATTATATTCTCAAAAATATTTTTGATTCATCAGTCGTCATCCATCAAACTAGCGACTTACCTTCGCTTCGCTCGGATGCGTCGTTAGGTACGTTTTCATTTTTTTAGCGGAATGCTAATTCTTTTTCTAAAATAAAAGTTGCGTAAGTTAAGCTATCTGCCAGTGAAGAGTCCCATCAACATCGGTCCAGATGCTTCGAAGATTAGCCGGAACAAACGGACAGATAGACAATTTTTTTTAAAATTGAGTTTTTTTATAAGTACCGTATATAATTTCCTATGCATTTAGTAAAAAGCTGCTATTTTGACATTATAAGCAGATACTTCAATTTTATTTATTTTGATAAATAAGTATCAGTTCTTCTTCTCTGTATAGATTATCGATTATGATACAATAAAGCACGTTACAAAGCTGGTTACCGGTATACGATAACCAGCTCTATAAATAGAATTGCACTATTTATTATATAAATGCAAAGCGTCATATAAATTATTTTTATGACGCTTTGAAGTATTAAGTTACGCATTCAGTTTTTACGATTGTTTTGTCGTTTTTTCTAACCTCCCCACGAGATCTTGATATTAGTGTTTCACGAGTACCTATTTGATGATAAATATTTACTAACTCAATATACACAATTTTTTACTTGTTTAGTGCAATGAAGAACATTATATATATATATATATATATATATATATATATATATATATATATATATATATATATATATATATATATATATGGGTGGTTCTTCAAAATTTGGTTAACTTATGGCCTAATTTTGACAAAGGTTTTTTTTAGATGGTTATCAGTAAATTTCTGATTCTATACTGTGGATATAATATTTACTTTGTTGCATCTAAAAGGGCCAGTCACTTTACAATGTATTTTAAGAGAAATTCAAGTTTTTTTGAAATCAGTTATCTAGGGACTGACGAGACATGATAGGGACTGACGCCAAAGACGGTTAATGTGTTTAATCACATTTTTATAGCAAAATTAACATTAACAAAATAAAATAACTTGCATATTATTATTAATTATTGTAACAAACAGTCAAAATATAAGATATTTTATATAACAAGTAGAATTGTCTTCCTACAATCTTAAATTTAGTATCATACTCAAAAATATTCAATGTATGAAGTAGACAATCAATTTTATGTTACCTTGACAAGCTATTTTTTAAATCAGTGAAACTTATTGTTACCTACTTATCTCTTCAGTAAACAAAATTTATAAAATCTGAGTAAACTGAAAAGTTACAATCATAGGCTTTCTTTTATTAACTGTACTTTGAGTTTAGTACTTACAAACTAAAAATCTTTAAATAATTAACAATACTTGAAAAATTAGCTTTCTAAGTAACAAAATTATAATTTGAACGTAATAATCACTCTTTCTCTAATTAATCACAAATACTATCATATCACTATTTATTTGTTCTATTTTTCGTAAGCGACAACATGTTCCTAAATTTGTGAAACACGGTTCCACCCTATTAGGTTAGGAACTGGCAGTTATTCTAAAACATTCTTCGTAAGGCACGTCAGCGATATCATTCTCATTTATTTGAAATTCTGTGCCATTTATCAATTCAGCTTTTTGATTAGGCTCGTTAGCCATGGCTTCAATTTTACTTTTTAGTGTAAGTGCTTTCTTATTTTTCGTCATTTTACGTTTCAGTCTTCTGTTTCGTGGTTCTTCTATGCTCACGCGGTGTCATGTCCTTGACACATTTCCTTTGTCCTTTTTCTTTTTTCTTTGGATATTTATGTCGTTCTTTTTCTTTGTACTCTGCTAGCAAAACAGGGTCTTTTTAATTTTTTCCAAACGTCTCTTTGCCTGTTCACACTTTTTTTGGCGAGTTCCTCTTTGGAAAGTAATGTGTTCTTTTTAGGTGCCATATTCTACAACAAATACATATATTTTATTATTAAAACCACGGATCACGCAGTATGACTGTCAGTCCCTAGGTATGCCATCAGGTCAGTCACTTTTACGACGAGGGCCTGACGGTCTAGGGACTGACGAATCAAAGCAAAATCAAAAATAACCTATTATTTAAAATAAACATAACAACCAGCAGGTGATCAAAATAACAAGGCAGACAAAGCTCAAATTTACAATAAGTAATGAGATCAATTATTAATTAACTATCTTTGAAACGACTTACCTAGGGACTGAGAGTTTGACTGGCACAGCACGTGTTTCCGTAACAAAGTCGGCGACTGCAGTAAAAACGAAATAGCTGATGCGGCATTGGTCGTGTTTACATTTAACTTCACATCGATGCTTTCGCTTGAGTAAGTTTTGAAAAACGCCATAAGCTTAGATGCCACGTATTTTCGATTTTCGCAAATAGCTAGGGACTGATATTTTTTAACGCTTACACTTTTTAACTTGAAATAATATGATAAAAGTTATTGTTATTAAAAATTAAATCGCAATGACTAGGTTAATAATGTAATAGTAAACGTGTTTAAGTCGAGTTAAATCAAAGTATGATTTAGAGAATTACAATAACAATGAAATGCTTGCTAAATTTGGGAGATCTTACATGGCTAGGGCCTGATATTTGGAGTAGAAAGAAGCGATTTTCTCAAATAAAAAATATTGTGATATAAATCAAAGTGAGTGACCAAAATACATAAACTTTATAATATTGCTTAGTAGTTGCAAATATTCAATAAAATAGATATAAATATGTGAAAATTGCTGCTAACACCAAGTTAACCAAATTTTGAAGAATCACCCATATATATATATATATATATATATATATATATATATATATATATATATATATATATATATATATTATATATATATATATATGTATATATATATATATATATATATATATATATATTACACCAATGTATTTAAACCTAATCCTATCCCTAGTCGATCTAGTAATATTACTACATAAATCCATCAGATTTTTTACACAGCTTTGCTAAGTCCTTTTGCACAAAACTAGAAATTATTATTTAAATAAATTATAATAATTATATGTATTTTTTATATTTTAGCTTTAACAATCATAATATGTAAATTAATGTTTTTGTTCGGTTTCCATGTTTATGGTACACATTAAAACTATTTTAAAGATTTATGTCGTGTATATTTTTAGTTTTGATTTTCAAAGGCCAAAATTTCAAGTGTTAGTAGTTAATTTTCCTGTACCTACTTGGTAATTCTCAAGAAAATCTAAATTGTTGGTCCTCGCTGATTTCCATAAAAACGAGATCGAACGTTTTCAACCGACTTCAAAAAGGAGGAGGGAGGTTCTCAATTCGACTGTATGTTTTTTTTTTATGTTTGTTACCTCAGAACTCCGTCATTTATTAACCGATTTGGACAATTTTTGTTTTGTTTGAAAGGGTATACTTCCAGATTGGTCCCATTTAAATTTAAAAAAAAAATACCACCCCTAAGGGTGGAAAAACAACTAATGATGAATTTAACCTACTTCTAATTGTCATATTGACTTGAAACTTTGCAAGTATTTCTATTTCCGTTGATAGTACAGTGGTTCAGTGTTGTTGACCTGACCTGATGGCAAGGCCAGAAGGTGGATAGGTGGAACTCTTCAACGGCTAACAGTAGATACTTTGAGTTTGGGCTTGTTTTGTTTGATTTGACAAGCCTAATACGTTAGAATTCTTACTTTGCTACTACTGTCTACACTAAAAAGGGAAAAATAAAAACTTTTTAACAAAAAAATAAAAACCGACTTCAAACAAAAGCACTAAAAAGTAAAAAAATAACTGATTGGTAGTTTTCATTTACTATACCTACCTAATCAAATATTTTCGAAGTCGGTGTGCTTTGGCTAAGTAATTAAATACATACCTAATCAAATATTTTCGAAATCGGTGCCAGCCCATATAAAGCAAAGCACACCGACTTCGAAAATATTTGATTAGGTAGGTATAGTAAATGAAAACTACCAATCAGTTATTTTTTACTTTTTAGTGCTCTTGTTTGAAGTCGGTTTTTATTTTTTTGTTAAAAAGTTTTTATTACCCATTGCGCCAGAAGAAGGGTTATGTTCTTCGAGTGTATGTATGTATGTTATATATTATATTTCTCTGGCACACTGTAGCCTAAACGACTTGATTAATTTTAGCTTGAGAGGTTTCGTTAGATTCATCTTAATTGTGATAGCGACACTGGGTAAGTATCAAAATTATAGATTTGAAATGAAAATATGTCTTAAAAAATTTTTTTTTCCTCACTACCTATCGAGCGGGGCATCAAATTAAACGGTTTTATAAATAACTTACAAAAATATATACAACTTATATGTTTAAATGTAATTTGGAATGAGCAATGCTATAAAACAACAAATAAATATTTACATATTATGTACATGTTTTATAATAGCTGCGTGTGTGTATGTCTCTGACTGCATAATACTACTCGTATGTTCCTTCGTCAAGTTGTTTTCATCTTTTTAGCTAGCGTTTAGCTTGATTTTTTTGAATAAAATGTTTATAGTATTTAAGTTGTCATAGTACGATTATTGTGGAATTCATTAAATACAGGTAGATTGGAAAAAGACAGTTAACTTGCAACTTTAATAATTCTATTTCCTGGCAGCAAATGTATGTAGAGTTAGAAAATCAATAATCTCTACTCTTAACTTTGATAGAAATTAAATGGTACATAATTAAGAAAAAAATATGAAAAATACTCTGAAGGTACATAACGTTTCAGATTAGACGTAATAGTTAGGATTTAATTTGTAGCTTTCTAGATTACCTAATTATGAAAGCGTCATATGTAAACATTTGCACACAGACGTCTGGACGATAATTGTCTAAGACATCTCAAAAGAAAAGCCATACTAGATCTAGCATTATTAGCCTGAATAATGAATGAGATTAGATCCCTATGAGGATCAACTCCACATGACAACATTTTCTCAACAAATTTGCTTATAGTCAAAAGATTGATCGTAAAATCATACCAGGAAAAATATATAATAATAATATGTAAACATTTAGTGTGCTAGCATTTTCAGTAATATTTTAAATTGATCTTAAAGGTGACAACTACTATTTTCAATGGTTAAATCACATAGATACAATAAACCAATAGATAAATTCATTTCGATTAGAAAACTACAAGAAAATGAAGTGATCTCATTGATTAGATGCAATCCAATCAGCTATCGTATCGTATCAATAAGTCGTGACTCGGCACTGAATTCTATTAGTACGCTGACACGTTTATCAATATTACCATAGAGGAAGCGTGGAGCGTGGTCACCTGCAGGAAAAGCTACGGACGCCATGACAGGAACTTTTTGTGAATTAAATCATGGTGGCGGGCCGTACATCCTCTCTAGCCAGAACTCGACATCGGATTTCTTCGTAGAGTACCGTCGAAGGAAGCCGTGTCGTTTCGATGCGCGGCACACGCACCTACTTCGCATATAAATAATAGAAATTATACATATAATTATGTATCGGCGAGTGCTAGGCGCGTACTTGCCGAGAATTGTAATACGAGTATATCTGCTGCGCTGACCGGCCAATAAATAATAATTATTACGATGACATTCCGATAAATATTGAACGCTTTTTTCGATAGGAAGGTCGATGTTATCGGTTACCAACTATTACATATTGTAATAGAATGATAAGCTGCCTAATTGTATGTAAACTTGGACACTTGTTTGTCCCATTTCATCGATTCACTTTTGATTATTTCGTAAAATTCAGTAACTCACACGTAACGGTATAAATGGATTATTGTGGATATTCAATTAATATATCGACATATTTATACTAAAGTGCTTTAACAGTATTTAATACAATTTTAATTGAAAAGTAATTTACTCTTTTATTCGAATAATTTTCAGTTATTATGTGTTAAGTGCATTGCGGATGTCATAATAGGTACCTACCTACCTACGTTTAATTTCATCGTATAGTTTTAGAAGTATAACTTATAACTATAATATTTCCACAGATTTATAGTACATACTTATACTCTACATACTGTTCAAGTATAAAAAATATTTTATGTACTGCCGAGTTTAGGAAATGTGAGTGGATAATCAAGATTTAGCCCTAGTGATGCCGACGAAGCGGTCGCCGGATGAACACCAAATGTGTGATATTTTTAGCTCTGTTGATTGCCCTCTTCCTGTTTCCGGCAAGCGTCGCTCTGATCTGCGCCGCGCCAACAGCTAATTAGTGATGAATAATTAATACCGATGCTTAGTTGACATGCAAATGGCTTAATCGAATTCGGTTTCGTGTAGAAGGTATCTTATATGTAGGTATAGGTAATTATTTTAATCATGTTTGTCATAAGAATTCGGATAATTCAAATTTTAATTTAAATGCTAGTATATTTATAAGATAATGATGTTAATGATGATTACAGTATAAGTTAACCTTTCCGGGTTCGTTTTAAAATTTTCATTGTAGATATAGTATTTTAAATTTTTGTCAAGGTTAAGACAACCATAATAGATAAAAGGTACCTATTTAGGTAGATTTTTTATTGGTAGAGTAGTGATATTTTTAAAACTAGGTAGGTACTTCCTTATATTTTACAAAAACCACAAAAATAGCGTACGATATTCGAATACATAATAATTTATAAATTATACTAGATCCTATTCATTTATATGATCAATATATTTTTTAAATTTATTACTTTTCAATTAAATGTAAAACAGCTAGTTTCGCAAAGCTTTAAAAGTTAAAGAATGCTATTTCATATCTACATGCACTAAAGGCAATTTCGATGGTAACTTATTTGTGCTATTAGAAAGTGTCACTAACATAAAGGTAGAGTTCCCTTGAAAAGTATACATAGACAGGATAGCGGGTACGGGTGCGTGGCATCGGCCGGGTCAGCGTCCTCTCCCCCCTCACGTCACGACCGCTACGTCACACGCCGGGACTAGGTTTTATAACCAAATAATAGTTACAGGGCCATGAAGCTATGCTAACTTGGATAACTTAACGGATTTTATTTATATTCTGCTTATATACATAGCTTATATATATAGAGTCATATGCCTTAGGTAAGTAATTGGTTGAAGAATGTAAAAGGATTTTCTTCAATAATATTAGAAAAAAAATCTACGTATTTCATTTTAGTGACAATAATAAATAAAAGAAGTTACATTGAAACTTGAATTTCTTTATAAGATAGATGATATGCAAAACGATCATAGATTGTTATTTAAAATCACCAAAATAAATATAATTAGCATCTGATATAAAGCTCGGGTGATAAGTGTCTTAAGATGATGCTGGTTTATCTACATTTAGTGAATTTTTAATCAGGTAATTATACATTTGATTTTTAACACAAAATTTTCACAAATTCCATCTTTTATTTCGAAATCAAAAAATCATTTCGAAATAATTTCAATACTAAAAGTCAAAATAAATCCTAGTGCAATGGCGCGGAACAAAACAGCTCAGCAAAAAGAGTGGTCATCACAAAAAGTGGATGTGTACGATTCGTTGTCGAAGGTAGTGGTCGTCGTGACAGGCGTCGGGGGAAACGCATTCAAGCGTTTAGCGGGTAGCTGTAAAAACTGGACGCGCTTCGATAACCGCGATTACACTCGCTGTCTTAGCTTAACAAGAAGTAATCGGAAATTTCAAAAAACTTCATACCTATTTAAAATCTCCTGCAGCAAAACTTGAAGATATAACCCCACAGTGTTAGTATTACAAATTAGTATCAACGTATAATTTGATATATAAATGAAATATATCGGCGATAAATAGAATTATGTATATATTACACGTGTTCTTTGAACTTTTAAAATCAAAATGTAAGGAGAGTTGCTTATAAGGATTTTATTTTTGATAGGTAGATATTGGCTGTGCTATGTGTTCTAAGCATATACAGATACTGGAAATTCAGCATTGTTTCTTGTTTTTCTTTAACATCGTTATTACATCTTATAGGTAGCTGCCTGAATAAATGATTAGTATATTATAATGAATAAGTCTCTACTATTATATTTTTAACTGCTTTCCTATTCTTATCAAAATGATCACTAGATATTCAGTATAGTAATTAGTAAGTAATATAAGAAATAGGTACTTAAGCGCTTTAGCATAAAAAGAGAACACAGCTGCATTAAATTGCTTGCAAAATTGATTTTCGGTGCCCTTGGCGCGATTAGCTGGAAAGTCTAAATATAATGTTTACGATAGTAATAAAAATGCAAATTCTCAAGCAAAGGTCCCATTCAATCACGATTAATAACAATAATGATCCGACGATTCAAAGAATCGAGACAATAAAACATAAAAAACCTACATACACGTGCAAAGGTATCTGTCGACCTCCCATCAAAGGGGACAGCTCCTTAATAATAATGATACAAGATCGTGGGTCCTTTTGGTTATTCAAGGATAGCGAGTGAGCATTCGGAAGGCTAGATCCCGGTATGGGGCAGGTTACATCACATCTGGTTTATATGGCGACGGATTTGAAATATGAAATCGATCGTTAATTATCGATTCAGTGTAGGTGCGTCGCCATCTTGGATGTAAGTGCGCAGCCATGTTCCCTCGCGCGGCTTCCGGCGAGCGCGAGCTGCTGAATGCTAATGTTCGCTCTGCGCGCGCGCAACCGCTCCTGAATCAGTCCGCTTAGTGAAATTTTGTCACACCTACTACCACTAAATTGCGACATAGTCAATCTATCAATACAAATTACGTAATAACTACTTACATTGCCTTATTCTATATTTTAATTGTGATTGTTATTTTTACGGGTTCTGGTTTTGTGCCAAAGGTGTGCTTATTAGTTAAGATACTGTTGCACTGTTATTATTTACATCTATTATTGGTGTTGTAGAATTTTTTTAATTAAATATATTTACAGATACATTTTGACGTACAAAAAAACCATATTTAATTTTCTTGCTATCAGGATTTCAATAATAAAATGTCTTATACAGAATTTTAAAAAGTTCAGTATAGGTGGTGTTAATTTTATGGTAAATCTTGCCATATTTAGCAAACATATTAATGATATATCGACAAAGACATCAGTTTATTCTCGTCACGAGTGAGGTACTAGATAGACAGCCCGGCTTCATGGCTCACATAAACCCATAAATTTAGTTTCGAAACGCGATAATACTCATTCACTGACAATGCTATTGTTTTGCGAAATATACAAGCTGATATAAATCGTACGGCTGGCTATACTATATTATCTCTACACATCATATAAACGTTTAAAAAATACATGCTCTCCTTGATTTTTCGGAGCTCCCCCATATATAAACCACGAAAATTCTGTTTATTGTGAACTATACTTAAATCTGTTTAGGTTATTATGGCTATAATATAAGGAAATGAGCGTAGGACTAATAGTTGCAAGTAGTTTATTATATTAATTAATTTGACATGATTCTTGACATAATATTACATTAAATATGACACTGTAAATGGGCTCTAGAAGTATCCAAAAGGTAGTCAAGTAAGTACATACCTACATATAGGCATTTCTGCTTATATGTATGTATTTATCCAAAAATACATACATACATGTAAACAGAAATACTGACAATCAATAGTTTAG
This sequence comes from Brenthis hecate, assembly GCA_951806755.1. NCBI lineage: Eukaryota > Metazoa > Arthropoda > Insecta > Lepidoptera > Nymphalidae > Brenthis > Brenthis hecate. The sequence continues at coordinate 4,909,657 of OX638274.1, forward strand.
CAGATTCATTGTGTGGGGAAAGTCTACGATTATGTCAGTCATACCAGCATTCCTTGAATACCGATATCTTCGACTTGTTATGATGAGTTAATTTATCGTAGTTCTAATTGTTTATTGTTCATGATAAATTTATATATTACTTAGGTATTATATAATCATATATTAAATGTAGTTATTTTATTAAGTTAAAAATTAAAATATTGATTAAATTTATATAGGTACTAGCATATCCCGCAGCTCCGCCCACGTTCAGATGACCAAAAATCAAGTTCTTAAGTTTTACATATTAGTATACTCTTATAATGCAGTTTTTGTATTTTTTTTCTCAGAAATGAGATATTTTTCTGCGGTAAAAAGTATCCTATATGTTGACCCAGATAACTAGCTATCACCATACCAAATATCTTCAAAATCCCTCCAGTGGTTTTTCTGTGATGCGGTAACAGACAGACAGACAATTTTTTTTAAAACTATAGATTTGGCCTCTGTATCGATAATAATGTTTATTTCAATAAGATTTTCCAAAAAATATTTAATGTACAGATTCGGCTTAGTTACAATTTTATTATAATTACCTATAGATTATTAAGAGACAACGTTATCTACCTACTAACAAGTTACCCTTATATATCTATAATTTTCCTTTGTTTTTGCCCAATGCATAATAAAACTCATCCAAATACATTACAACTATGACGAAGTCTAAATCTAAAATAATAATTAAAAAAAAATAACTGACAGAAAAATATTTTTGACAATTGCTGTTAAAGGTTTCTTTTTCATGTAGGCACCTTACGGAATAAGTAAAGAGACACATCACTCATATTCCTCAGAATTAGAGAGAGTGATTGACATTGTAATAATTATTAATTACGCGAATAGTAGATATGAAAATTGAAAACAATCAAATTTGCAATTATTGCGATACATTAGGTGGATACGGGGTCCGCATGTTAGAGGAAGGAAAAAGAAAGAATTGACTGATTTTTTTGGGAATTTCAATAGTAGCATTTACGATAACAGTAACATAGGTTTTTTAATATGATAATAACACACGAATGAAGCCGTGCGCGAGCACTAGTACTGAGTGCAATGCAACTTTCCAACTAAACATATGGCATGTAATTAAAAACTCAATGCTGAAGGCGAATCGAATTGGGACAAAGCAATGTGCGGGCGTATTTTTTGCAACTTACCCCCTTCGTTTAATGTTCTTACGTATTGAAATCGTCCCAATCGCCCCTACCCCGCATATGGCTCCAAAGGAAATGACATGTGGTTCCCGAAATCTACCTGCAATGAGACTATATGGATAAGACTTTTAAAAGCTTTATATCGTAATTAACTTATCGCTTTCTAATTGTTTATACACTGATGGTTCTATGAAACTTGCAGATCTGATGTAATATACTTGTGTGGCAAATAAAATTATTTTTCAATATAGAAACTCGAACCCGTGACCTCCTGAGCTGTTAATTACCGACAATTCTTAAAACGCTAGTAATAAAATATATCATTTAAAAATATAATTCAATTACCAAACAATGTTATAGGTATTGTAGGAAGCTCCACATAGGTTCAGCGTAGTTTGGAACACACCTGCCGACACATTCCGTCCTTCGCATGGCTTCGGTCGCACACCGCACCAAAACTAAAATTTTTATATACCAACTGTATCCTATATGCCGGATTTATTTATTTTTTAAATAAAATATAATTGATTTTAAAGTCGTCGAACTAAGACAACTCTAAATCTATACATATAATAAAATTGTAACTAAGTCGAATCTGTACATTAAATATTTTTTGGAAAATCTTATTGAAATAGACGTTATTATCGATACAGAGGCCGAATCTATAGTTTTTAAAATTTTTGTCTGTCTGTGTCTGCCTGTCTGTCTGTCTGTTACCGCATCACAGAAAAACTACTGGACGGATTTTGATGAAATTTGGTATGGTCATAGCTGATTATCCGGGTCAACATATAGGATACTTTTACCGCAGAAAAATATCTCATTTCTGAGAAAAAATACAAAAACTGGTTAGAACAAAACAACGATGATACTATATAGATTTTAGCAAGTTAACTTACTAAATATGTCAAAAACTATTAAAAATAGCTAATCTTGAAAAAGTATATCAATAGCACTATTTTATTCATTAAAAAAATATTTTAACGAATATATATTTTTGTAATATTTAGATATTTGTCAATAGATGTCGCCATGTGTCTTGAAAATACGTAGTTTTAATTCCAAAAAATTGAATGTACTAATTCGACCTTTCTATGATTTTATTAGAATTACTACTAAATTACCCGCGGCCCCGCTCGTGTTTAAATTATCAAAAAACAATCTTTTTGGCTTTATAAATTAGTTACATCTATAGATACATTAAAATTTAATGAAGCAGTATCTGTGCTTTAAATATTTTTTGGAAAATTTTCTTGAAATACACATTATTATCACTAACAGAGGCCGAACCTATAGTTTTAAGAATTTTTGTCTCATAAAATCACAGAAAAATCACTGGAGGGATTTTGAAGAAATTTGGTATGGTAATAGCTGGTTATCCGGGTCAACTAATATACTAATACGAGTATACTAATATATAAAACCTAAGAATTTGGTTTTGGTCATATGAACGCGGGCGGAGCCGCGGGCAATGCTAGTAAACATATAAATAGTTAAATAATCTTATACGTAAAGGCGCAAATAATATTTAAACCTCTTAGTTGCATCCCTATAGTATACCTTTTACAATAAATCTCGGTGGTGTAGTGGCTAGCATGTACGGCTGCACACCCGGAGGTCCTGGGTTCGAGTCCCGGGTCGGCCCAAGTTTAGTTATTGAGTCTTTCTGTATATTAAGCCTCAGTAACAGCCCGGAGTTGGGAAGTTGGCGGTGTTTCACCCCCGTGCCTCGGAGAGCACGTAAAGCCGTCGGTCCTGCGCCTTAACTCTCACTGGTCGTGTCGAGTGGTCGTCCCACCAGAGTATGAGAGTGACAGGAATAGAGAGTGCACTTGTGCCTACGCGTACACTTGTGCACTATAATATCTCCTGCGCAGTTGGCTAGTCTCAATGAGATTGGCCGCCGTGGCCGGAATCGGTCAGGAGAACATCATCACAATAAAGTACCTACAATTTTTGATTGAGATTAAGAATTGCTTACAATAAGTTAAATCCTTTTTGTCACTAATTATCTTCGCGTCATATAATTACTAATTAGGATAGAACTTTTAATTAAAGACAACTAATAGCTAATCATGTTCCTTACCTTCAGTCGAACAATTAAATGATTAATGCCTTATGATATAACCAAGATATTTGTGTGGGAAAAATGTAACAATTTACAGCTATTAACGATCTATATGTATGTACATATTTCGTAAATTGGTATAAATGTACGTATGTGGAATATTTTAGGGAAAAAACATATTATTATAACTTCAAATTTGTATACATCTCTTCTTTTTCATATTACAATTCATATCTTATCTATACTAATATGATAAAGAGGCAAAGTTTGTTTGTTTGTCTCGATCGTTTGTCTGTTTGTTTCTTTGTTTGTCCGTTCATTCGTTTGTTTACTGAACACGCTAATCTCAGGAACTACTTTTTGACAATTTCTTTTTGCATTAGAAAGCCCTTTTATTGAGGAAGTATTGGCTATATGTAAGTAATATATAGTCTATCTATTCCATACTAACCGTTAAAGCGTATGAGTCCCTAGTAAATTATAATATCAAAAGCTTATATTAAAGTATGCCTGAATAAATAGAAACCAAAATTTACAGGGTATAGAGTTAGGTCTACAAACCAGTGTTGCAGTCAATAACAATCAAAACAATACCAATGTCAGCCTTATGAATACAGCAGTAAAACAAGTAACATTAAAATAATCTTGCAACTAAATCTGCCGGATAATGTTAAACAAGTTTTGATTTTGTACGGCGAGTAATTCTTACTTTATATGGACTTCAATTAAATTTAATTGCTTGTTTGTTTGAATGACTTTTACGCGATAATTATTTTAGATATCGCGATATATATATGTACGATATTTCATAACCAGTACTGCTGATATAATATGCACGTGCCATTTTTTATTTGGGCTGAACATTTCGTAGACCGTTTATTGACTTGACGTCAATTATTTCAAAGTCAACGTTTTGTTAATTAAAGCAGTGATTGGCATTTCTCATATTTTAGCATCTGTAATCAAAAAAAAAAAAATATATAGAAATGGAGCTAACTTACTAGAACTTTGGTACATTTACACTTTATTATACCTAGCAACAGTTCAGTATGTGGGCGACAGAGCTTCGCTCGACTTTTTTGTTTAGACGTATTTTTTAGAAAAGATACCTATATAGATAAATTTAAAAAGCTAAACCAGCTATCTAAAAACAAAATTTAATCCAAATCATTAGAGCTTTTTCCGACATACACTAAATAAATTTTAATTTTAAGTCCTTTAGGTTCAGCGATCTGGTCTGGACGATGATCAGTTAGGATAAGCATAGGTATATAACTTCATATATATTATAAATGTGAAAGTTTATATGAATGTTTGGATGTTTGTTACTCAATCACGCCAGAACGGATGGACGGATCTGGATGAAATTTGCCATAGAGATAGATTATAGTCTGGAATAGCAGATAGGTTACTTTTTATCCCGAAAAAATGTACGGTTCGTGGGATAGATTTGATTTTGTTTTTGGCTTACTAGTAGTTAATATTTTACTTCTATGAAAGTAACAAATATGTAAGTAGTAAAACATTTTAAATGTTTTAATATTAACATCAGTCACTAACAACAATCATATTAAATATGTATGTAAATTTGTAAAAATTGCTTAGACTAACACAACATTCAAAATAGATTGATAAAAGTTCTACTTGAAGTCTTCCAAAAAATACATACGACCTGCGCGCTTACACAATTTCTATAATTTTCATCTAACATTTCCCATCTAAATATTGTACAAGTAACTTGCATAGTTTATACACGGTAAAGAGTTCTCACGACTGAAGATATTATGCCGATCTCCCAATTTCCGTCCGGTGCAGACATCCCGCTGTTAAAACACGTCAAGCACTACATGTCACTATCTAAAAAAACCTCTCAAACAGCAAAGTGTATGAGTAGGAAGGTGAGAAAATTCTTCTTGTATTTGTTTAGTATTATTTTTCTTTAATATTTAAATTTATACAATATAATCTAATCATATAAGTACTTCATACGTGATAAAACTAGTCATTATGTTTTAATTGATTTCAATTCTACTTTACTCTTTTTTGCATTATAATATAAGTTATGACTATGCTGCCTGAAGAACGCTTCAAATGGCTGCGCAGGAGTAAATATTGTGATCAAACAGTTTGCATATGCGAATAGAATCATTCGTTTTTTTTTTTAACCAGTTTAGTTTCAAAGCGGTAAAGTTATCATTTGAATACTTAATATCCGTAGATTTTCAAAGAGAATTTATGTCAAATATTTAAAATATTTTCTTCGTAGATCTAAGTGTAATATATGTATGATGGCTTGACTTTAGTATTATAGATCTGATCAAAAATTGCACCGAACCAAAGTGCAAATAATCCTGTTTTTGCTCTGAGAGTATTCAAGAGTATGATAATTTTGTAAACAAACATTTACATCAAGTTGGTTAAAGTGACAAGTAAGTAAATTGTGATGGCTTAAGCGTGATTGTCCTAGAGTTAGATCTCGCACTCGCGTCATAAACGCTGACTTTACTTCGTGAATGTATGAATCATATAAAATAAACGCATTAAGCTAGGCAAAGTAACTTTCATATGAAATTTCATAAAAAAAACTAGTTGGAACGGAAGAAATACTAAGTTGAAATTTATCGGTTATTTGCTTTATTACAGTTGTTGGACAAGTTTTTTTCTAAAAATATACAACTTTTACATAAATCTATTGATGTTACTAGCTGTCATTTGAAATACTGCTACTTGAGGCAATGGGCAGCTGTGCTGTCAAAATTTCAACTTGCAACGTCATATTACAGTTACCATTTAAATTTATAATCTTTTGTTATTTGCATTAAGAACGTTGCATCCTGTTAGGGATTAGAAAATAAAAGATTTTTTTAAATTTGTTTGTTGAAAAAAGATTGAGCTATAGAAAATTTACGATGCACATTACACACGTGTGACAAAACTTAAAAAAAATCGGAAACAGGAAATCATTTCGGAAGTACGGCAAAGCAACACGTAAATGCGAAGTAAGCTCTATTGTTAGTGACTTGTATTGTAAGTAAGTAACATAAGGCAGCGGAAATAGTGTGCCTAATATCAACAAAAGTGAATAGAGGTAAGTTTCGCCATACGTGCCTTTAGTTTAGGTCGGCTGCTGTGAATAGCCTGATGAGTCGTAGGGAGCGTGCGTGAGCGACGGAACGGGGCTCGGCTTAGAGGCGCGGGGTAGGGACGATTTCCGGCCGCGCACCGTGGGAACGCACCTACACTACAGATTAAATGACGAACACTAATTAATTAAAGTTTGCCTGCACCGCTGAAAAATAGAAACCTGTGCGCGAAGTTACGTATATCGTGATATCTGATTGCCGTTGATTACTCGCCGGTTGCGATATGATCAGAATTATTACCCACTTTCATTGCAAGACCGGTAGGTAGCTTTAGAGTGTATGAATATGATAACAGATAACATCTGTTAGCGGTAAGTTCAAGATTGCATCTAATTCGCTTTTATGAGATGAAAATCATGCAAATAATAGTAATAACAGTTAAAATGTAATTGTAATATCTAAACACCGCTTGTTTAGGATGCAGGTGAGTAGCAAGCACAAAAACTATTAAGTAGTTAAGTCTCAATCTGTCCATCAGTTATGATTTTATCTGCAATTCATCGCAGTTTCTCCATGGCGGCGCGGGCGGCCGCGGCGGACGCGGGCGCACCTGGCGCGGCAGATGCTAGACTCTATACAAATCCACTATAAAGTTTTATCAATTGTAGACGCTACGCTCCATTCATTTCGTTTTTATAGTCCTTATGTTTATACATTCTTGCAAATTAAAATTGAAAAATATTACATATATATTATAAGATGTTATTTATATTTCCTTTATGTTTTATTAAAGCAATGTGTCTTTTTTGAAAGAAAAATGTGCTGCATGAATCAGTTTTTATGAAGATTCATATACACGCGGAGAGTAGGATTGTTTTCATTTACATATTTTTTTTTTATTTCCTCGTTTCTATCAAATTTACATTTTTATATGTTACTTACATGTTCTTGCGTACTGCTGCGCTCCTGTGATAGGTACATACATATGTCCCCCCCAACGTGCGTTCACCTTGTCGTGGTGGTTGGGGCTCAGTAGTGCCCGGCAATCCACCGGGCGCGAAGCCAAGAAACGCAAAGGGAGGTGGCCCACTTCGGTGGGCGGTGGAAGGTTGCCCTCTTCGGTGGGCGGTGTACCATGCGGGTTCCTCCTGGTACTTCTCTGATAGCAGAGTGGACCTTGGAGCAACCCCATGGTTGTGGTGGTATGCTCCGGCAGACCTGCCGTCGGGGCGTCGTAGTTGAATGCGTAAGCGATCCTGCGACGCCCCATTAAGACGGGGGAAGGTTTTGTTGGGTTTTAGTGGGTAGTACTGGCTTTGCCGGTGAGTCCCACACCTCGTGCGTAAATGCATTTCCCAACGTTAAAAAAAAGGTACATACATATTATGTCGACAAAAAGGGTTCTGTTAATATAGGATGTGAGGTATCGCCATTCCCATTTTAACTAAAATCTGTTCAACATAAATTACTAATAATGATCCATGATCCTCATGATGCATCATTCTGCGTTTCATTTTCCTCTAGCTTTGGAAAACTGAATAGGTATAGAGTAGAAGTCAATCAACGCAGGCACTGCTTAGTAAAGGAACTCAAAGATAAATTTAATCACACCGATAGGAATATAACTTGACTGGGCCTCATTGTTAATAGACCAAGACCAATAAAAAAAAGTATAATTATACTCCATACATATAAATATAATATAAGACAACACGATTCTCGATAAATTAGACTACCGACTGTACTGAAAAGACTCTACATTTCTATATAGAGCTCTATAATATTCTGATATTTAAATTCCTTCTACATAATATGTACAAATATTACATTAAAAATATTAAATTCTTCTTATCTATCTATACATATAATAAAATTGTAACTAAGCCGAATCTGTACATTGAACATTTTTTGAAAAATATTATTGCAATATACATTATTATCGATACAGAGTCCGAATCTATAGTTTTTAGATTTTTTTCTGTCTGTCTGTCTGTTACCGCATCACGAGAAAATCACTGGATAGATTTTGATGAAATTTGGAATGATGATAGCTGGTTATCCGGATCAACATATATGATAATTTTTACCGCGGGAAAATGTCTCATTTCTGAGAAAAAATACAAAAACTGCAATGTAAGAGTATACTAATATGTTAAACCTAAGAATTTGCTTTTCGGTCATCTAAGCGCGGGCGGAGCCGCGGGCAATGCTAGTTCTTATAAGAAATATATATTGGACATTTGACATCCTAACGAGTTTCCTATTTATTACACTTCACTCGAGGCTTCCAAAAGTACATTAACAGTTATAATATCGTCATTATCTCCGTCTGTTTCATTCATAATTTCCGTGATAACGAGACATCATATGACATTAGTGATATATAAATTGAGATTATAACTGAAGTGCTCGAAATTGTCTATTTATATTGACCATTTATCAAGTATCCGTATGATTACACCTTTTATATTATATTTATACATTTTGGTAATATATTTGCTTCTAGATGTTCCTTGTATAAAGTAATTATTAGTAAATGGTAGTTTTATTCGTAGGTTAGTATTAGTATATAGTGAATAGTGAAAATAATGTAAGAAATTAAATAACTGTAGACTGTAAATAAAAATCTTATAAATTAATTTATAAAATTTGAAAGTTTTATTATAATTAGTACAATAAACATACAAAACATAAAGGGAAGATAAATGTAATATACGTTTATTAATATAAATGGGGATATAATTAAAAAAAAACTTATGTAAAATACCACTTAAAGGTAACGAAAGTTTGAAATGCAGAATGTCATTAATATTGGTAGCGATTATCGCTGAGATTAAAGAGATTCAATAAAACCTGCAATTTCTAAGCACCGCAATTTATCTTGCGAGTTAATACATATCGATCCACCAGTTTCTTAATGAAGGCTGCGGAGGTGGAAGTGAATTGCCCGTAACGGAGCTTACATAATTATTGCTAAACCAGGCTTTATAAAATAAATAATTTTCATGTTTAACTTATTTTCAATCCTAATACTTTCGGGATATAGTTCTAAATTCAACTCAATAAAAATATTTTCTTTTGATCTGAATGAAGTAGCAGCTGCTTGTCATAAGTTGTGATGAAAGAAAATATTTTGCCAATTAATAATATAATTTAATAAGAAAATCATATGATAAAGTTATAAGTTCGATTCCAGCTCGGAACAAAGATGTATCTATACACATACATGTACCTATTGCCATCCAGTACCAATTTTGTGGAATTTGAACGAGAAGAAATGAATCAGAATGAGAAGAATGATGAGAGTGTGGAGTAATGTTTTCAAAAAAATGGAAAATAATGGAAACAGCAGTTTCTTCTAAGGTTTATTATATTTTTTGAGTCATGAACAAAAATTAGAATGCATAAATAATTTTACTTATGGTGTACAATTTTTTTAAGCTCCATAAATTAAGAAGAAATAAGTATTACAATTCAAAAACGTAAATGACGTTAAAAATGATTTGTCTATAATTAAACTGAAACATTAACTACGTAGGCAGTTAAAATAGGCATGGCTTTCTGGGTAAAAAATAATGAATGGCTACGATAACTTTGAATATTGAACAATTTTCCCAGGCACACATTAAAGCTGATGTTAACTGACATGTTGTGGAATATATGGAAAACTAGATTGTCCAGACCACAATGTTAATGGTAGGAATACCAAATGTGCGTAGGGACGTTCATTACTTATTTCTGCACATATAGGTTCTTATGGTTACCGATAAAGATAGAGAAATAAAAATAAAACTGAAATCTTTATCTTGCTGAGATAAATTTGTGCCTTTTATTTTTAACGACAGTTATATTGTGGAAAATATTTTATTTTTAATTCACAAAAAATACAAAAAAAAAAACATCGCTAACTCTGAATGAGAGATCGTCTGAGCGCTTATAATTTTGGACCACTGCCAACATGAACTACTGCGTGAATAACATTGATTTAGGAGCGGTCTTTATTTTAGTTCCGAAAAAATAATAACCACACAACCAACAAATATCAAACGCTCATCGCCGACCTCCTCTGAGGCTATTTAGATGTATCTAAATAAAAATAGTTTCAACTCGAGGTACTTAAGATTGCGAGTAAAAATACCTCCCCTGTTCATTCATGCTATGAACGATGAACCGACCGAGTCTGGTGATGGTTTTAACAGTACATATTATTAAAGAGCGAGAGATTTTTAAAGTGGCATCTTTATTTTCATTCATAAATTAGTTGTTATGGTGGTTGGATTCTCCCACGGTCGTGAATGGGATCGGAGCGGCGCGAGCGCTGAAGAGGCAGGAAAGAAAGGGGCCCACTTCCCTTGCGTATGGCGTTACTTCCGTCCGCCGCCGGATACGTACGTTCCCTGTTCGCGTCAATTATTATTTCCTACTTAGTGTTTCCTTTGGGGGCGGCTGTAATTAAACTCGTGTAAGATTATTTAACAACTAAATACTCAAGCAGAATTCATATTATGCTACGATGATTTTTAAAATTTGCAGTGATTAATGATTTAATACTTTTAAAATAAATTCAAAATTAAAAATGTAGCTATGCACATTCCCATTTTGTTATGCTATATAAAATAGTATAGTGAGCGTTTTATAAGAAAAATGCGTATAGTACAACTGTGGAGGTACTTACTTATGTATATAAAAAACCGGCACTAAATTGTTCAGAAAATGAGTGTATTAACAAACGAACATTCTTCTATAAATAAGTTATCATAATACGACATATAACGTGTTCTAGATTAGTTTATACAAACGTGTATCCATTTTTATAAAACATTCATATAAGCTAAACAGTGTTCTAGTTACTACTTCCATGAATCAACTTGATGAAAGCTCCATTGACATTTCAAAACGACCTTTAAAAACTATAAAATCCTTTACGAACACATACCGAAACTGAATCTGATTCACAACTTTCACAATCAATGAAATTGGTTTTATTCGCGACGTAATGCACGACATATATCTGTCTCATTACGCTAATTTATTTTTAGCGTGTGTGATAAGGATGGATAGCGGAAATGGGGCAAGAATGGTGCGGGCTTGTTCATTGATGTTTCCGTCGACGCAAGGGGCGAATAAGATGCGGACTTTTTCACTTTTAAGTTTTAACGCCATCTTTGTTTTATTTTAATTGTTATACATACTTTCAATTCATTTTAATTCATGTATATACATACAGGTAAAAATATATAAAAAATTATAAAGTATTATAAATTTTTATAAAGTTATAAATTGTTGAAACTATTGATAATTGTAATTATGAAGTATCTAACTAAATATAATGTCTAGTAAATATTATGTCTACAGTTACATAATATTGTAATATATAATTCGAAATGGATTTGACTGTAGATTTTTATAGCTTTCATACATAATATTGCATACAAAAATATATAAAAAATATTAAAACTAAATTGTAATTTATGAAAACCTTTCAAAATGAGTCGAGATAAATAGATATTTGTTAGATCTTTAATTTCCAAAAGTTTATCTTTCGTTTCCTAAAGTTGATATATAAATTCAAGTTTTATATTTATAAAGTACCTTTAACCCTGAAATAGCGACCTAGCAATACTGAAAGTTAGTATGATGACATAACCTAGTTTCATTGAGTCACCCCCACCCCGAGCAGCGCCCGCCCACAGCCGACGTCACAGGCAATTCGCCTCGCCAAATAAATTCGTAAATTATTCCAATTCAATTTCTGATGCATGTTGTGATATTTCAGTTTTCAATTTATATTTAGCTATCTTTAAGTTTTAAAACTATCTCTAGCTTTAAAAAAAAATTGTACAAAATAAATTATGTATGTAAAAACTTTAAACCTAATTGCTATTTCATAGGTCGATAAAATATATGTAGACAGTAGAGTTATCCATTTAAAATGGATTACATTTGTAAGGAGTTGAAAATCGAACTTTAAATTGGAAGAGTCAAGGTCTGTAGTACAAACAGAATGACTTATTAAAAATAAACAACAATTAAAAAGCGTGCAAAGCAAAAGGAGCACAAACAATCTCGTATTACGCGCGTATCCGGTAGCAGAGCTCACGGCAGTACTCTGTCAGCCAACTAGATAATATTACTTCAATGGCACGAAGTACGCCCGCCGAGCTATTACACAGGGATGCCAGCGAGAGCTTCACTAGACACTTCACTAGACCTTCTATCTATATTTCAAATAGTATTTCGAGTAGACAATTCATATTGTACATTAAAACTTACTTTATATTCAGTAATATAAATTAAATTATATGATTCGTAACTAATATTGAAACAATAAAATATCTGGCGTGCAGAATACCCGTGTTATAGGAAACATTTAGTGTCTATAAAATTAGAAGTGTTTGTGTAAATTTTGATCTCATATTATGCTATTGATTTTCTTTTTAGATGATCCACGCTTAAAATATTTAAATGAAAATTCATTTAGGTAGATTATTGTTTCGAGAAAATCTAGATGAAATCTACTAAAGTTTAATATTTAGGTACATCAAAAAATAAGAAAGAATATACAGAGGTTTTCTGACAATTAATAGATTATGTACCCTACATACGTCTACGGTGGACACTAATTAGGTGAGCTAAGTTTAATCTTATAATTATACTGGCAGTCAATTACTTCGTTTTAACAGAATAAAAACATGAGCACTTAATAAATTATACCATAATAGCACTCTCGTTTTATAATTAAATATAACATACGAGTACATTGGTTATATAGCAACTGTTAAATAAATATTCTTACTGCAAGATTATTCGATCAGTATCATTCGTTCTATTTATTACTAGCGGCTCACCCTCGCTTCGCTTGGGTTCACCTCTAGGCAAACGAAAACATATCTATCCCACGGGAACTGTATTTTTTCCGGGACAAAAATAGCTTATTTGTTATGTTGGTGTATAAACTACATTATTGTAAAGTTTCATTAAAATCCAATCAGCAGTTTTTGTGTACTAACCTGTAAAAGTACCTATAGTTTTTTAACTATTCCACGGGAAATCTTTAATTTTCCGGGATGAAAAGTATCTAAAATGTTGACCGGGGATATAAGGTACCACCATGCAAAATTTCATTTAAATCCGTACAAACAGACAAACAGACAGAGAAACAAAAAAAAATGAAAAAAATCTGGATTCGTTCTATTTCTCTTCTTACATCCCCCTGACTCGGTTCAGCAAATTTTTTTTATGTATAGATATTCGATATCTACAGTTTTATATGTAGATATAGACTTGTTTACTTCGGTAAAAAATAGTATGCAGGTATTCTCAATTAAAGTATTGTATAACGGGAAAGCACGAAATTAATAAGTACTCGTATGTATTACTGAATACTAAAAACTGTCGTATTACTGTCTTATAGTATAATACGATCTCTAATATTGTAGAGATATGCCACTCTCTCTACGTGTGACTTTAAATTGAATTATATTTATTAAAGAAAAAAAAACAAACTATAGAAATAATTAGTGCTGCGAGATACATAAGGATAGGCAAGGTGATATTTTTATATATTATTATTATGGTCTGTCTAGTGAGCAAAATAAAATAGACAACTTTGTGTGAGTTTGAGAGAGTAGATATTAGTCTTTTTGGATTTTTCAAGAATACTAAACCAGTAGCCCTATCACAGCAACGCGTCCGGCGAACGAATGGGAGCGGAAGCCCGCGGTTAGTCCACTTCCTGTTTCCTGCGGCGCACGCGCAGCCGAGCGCGATCGACCATGCGCGAGCGAGCCCGACGCTGCTACACTGATTAACGAGTCTATGCATTACCTACTTGAAAATTACGTAAGTTTTACTAACTAAAACCCATTTCAGGCTATCCAAAATATCAGTTGGCCACGTATCGGGTGCAATATCGATGACGTGACGTAAACCGCGCAGTCTCTCGATGCACTTTATTTCTTTCCCATCTAAGCTAACTGGTTTTAAAACGGCTCGTCTATCGTTTTACTAAAAGGAAATTCTTAATAATAAAGCAATATACGATAGAGGTGAAATAAAATTGCCGTTTTGCGAGCTCATATCTAAAACATTTCGATACCTTTACCGTTTAGTAGTCACTGTTTTGTCATTCACATATCCCAAAGAAAAGGAAATCCTACACGGTGAGAGAGATGGCGCTACTTGCTCTTACGAGGCATGGTGCACAATGTTACTTAATTTTTTTACTATAATTTTGGAAATTAAGTAAACTCCTATACAATATCGTGATGCAATATGTATAATAAGCAGTATCTAGACATCGACTTATTCAATAATGGGTTCAAAAAATTCGCTCAACTATTAAAAAAAAAAATTTTGTTAATGTTTAGTATACTTGCTTTTTGTTCGATTTATTCCTGTTAATTTTAAGTTCACTTTGTTTATGTTTTTTAGTGGAAACTTTATTGGCTTAAGATTTTTGTTTAGAAGTGTTTAACTAAATCTTATTAACTATACGCTGTATGTTTCCCAATGATAAATAAATAAAATAAAAAAATAAAGTACACAATAACTGATGGGCTCATCTTTTGATAGGTCTTCACGAATGAGATAGAGTTTCTCTCGAGAAATTCGAAAATCGATATATCTGACGATTTTCTATTCTGTTTTACATGGCTTGTAAGTCTAAATAACTATATGTACATATAATTTTATATATACTTAATGCTAAAAAAATGTTTGGTAAAATATCGAGAATCCAATTGCTTTTAATGATCGTCAAACAAAATGCAACCATGGATTTCATAGAATTTCCTCAGCGCAGAGACTGAAGGTTGTTGTTGGGTTTGACCTAAGATATTTATATAAAGCTTTGAATCAAACTTATTTGTACGACAAATAAAACTTATTAACTAAATGCTTAAGTTTTAATTTGGAGAAAAATTTAAATAGCTTAATAAATATATATTTTTTATTTTAACCTATCAAATGTTTTCTATAATAGAAAATAGGATGTACTAGAAAAAAACTTTTTGTAAAATATCATGCAGTATTAACATGGCAAGGCAGTGGTAGCCCAGTGGTAACGTGGTCGCTTGGGAAACCGTGTGAAGCGGGTTCAAATCTCGGGTCTCGCACCTCTGATATTTTCATGTGCGAATCATTTCCAACATGATTACCACTTGTCTTGTCTCAGTGAAGGAAAAACAACGTTTGTCTTACGGCGAAAGAAAAACATCGTAAGGAAACCTGCATGTCTGAGAGAACTTAACAAGTTTTCGAAAGTCATGTGCAGTCCGCCAACCTGCAACTGGCCAGCGTAGTGGACTATGGTCTGATCTCCTTCGTATAGAAGGGAGACCCGTGCCCAGCAGGGGGATGTCAAAAAGGGCTAAATATATACACATTAACATGGCACTTCTTTATTTTTAATGATAATTAGTTACCTCATCCAAAACACAACTATAAAAAATATATCTACTAAGATCTGCACTATCAGCACTAAGGGTGACTTACACCAATTCGATTTGAATTCAAATCAATTTATAATTTAATTTAAACGTGTAAAATATTTTTAATCAAAATCAAACAGTAGGTACAGGTGATTGCTAAGCAAACTTAAAATATTTATAAAACAAGTTTTGAATTTGGTGCAATTAGAGTTAAGACAGTAAAAAATAAAGGTGCTAAACAAACAACTATATAAAGAAATTTGTATGAAGTAAAGTACTACATATTATGATGCTTATAAAGATAATTTATAATTATTCAAAACATATTTAGTTTTATATTTAGATATAAATCGTACCTACAAATACGTTTTCCCAGGTTGTTAATGAAATATGTTACATAATTACGAGTAAAAAGCACGCACGGACGTCATTGACGATTCGATAACGACAGTCGTCAGCCGACAGAAATTAATTACTCAAATGCGAATAACATTATACATACAACTATAGTTCACCCACAAGGTCTCACCCACGCCTCGCCTACGCAGAGCCACGGGCCCTGCAGCGTAGGCTCGACTCCACTATCATCTTCTTAGTAGATATGACATTCGATATAAATCGTGGCTTTAGAAATATAATCAATTAATTTTATTATAAAATATTTTTATGTATACGGATAAATAAAATTGAGGTGTCTGTTTGTAATGTCAAAAATACACGGTTGGTACATGTACCAAGACAACATTTTTTACAATTTTTGTCTGTCTGTCTGTCTGTTTGTCTGCCTGTTTGTTCGGGCAAATCTCTTAAATGGCTGGACCGATTTTGACGGGAATATCATTGGCAGAAAGCTGATGTAATAGTAGGAGTAACTTAGACTACTTTTATTGTAGAAAACAAATAGGGTCCCACGAAAAAAAATTAAAACCAATGAAAAATTTTATAATATCCGATTCAAATAGGGAAGTTATATACATACCCTATTGACGAACCCGAGCGAAGCGAGGATGAGTCGCTAGTGCTTTAAAACATGTTCGTATCATTTGTATAGAAATTTAAGCCTCATAAACTGTATGCTACCTGCTTTTTATCATATTATATATAAATTACTGTCTTATTAAGCACAATATGTGTACGGTATAACTTCGACTTACATAAGTACTGAAATATGATAAAATTACAAAAAAAAATTATATCTCTGGTTTTTTGTTTTATTTATTTATTTTTGCTTATTGCTGAATTCTTAGGGTCTATTTTATTTTCGTTTTAAAATTATAAATATTATTAAAAAGGCTAGAATATCTATTTGTTTTATATTGTTTGGTATCTTTCTGTGCGGAGAGGAGACAGACCAATTGCAGCGGCCGACTCGTTTGACTCGTACGTGAAATTAATTAAATTGCACAACAAGTACAATGTGGCCCTTATAGCTTCGTAATGACTTTGTGGAATTATTTTCACTGTAACTTAATTATTACAGCTTTTATATTTAATATATACAATTAGGCCTTGAATAACGGAGCTATTAAGTATTAATAATCTATACATATAATAAAATTGTAACTAAGCCGAATCTGTACATTAAATATTTTTTGGAAAATCTAATTGAAATAAACATTATTATCGATACAGAGGCTGAATCTATAGTTTTTAGAATTTTTGTCTGTCTGTCTGTTACCGCATCACAGAAAAACCACTGGAGGGATTTTGAAGAAATTTGGTATGGTGATAGCTGGTTATCCGGGTCAATATATAGGATACTTTTTAGCGCGGCAAAACATCTCATATCTTAGAAAAAATAAAAATGAAAAAACTGCAATGTAAGAGTACTATACATACTATTATGTAAAACCTAAGAATTGTGTTTTTGGTCATCTGAACGCGGGCGGAGCCGCGGGCAATGCTAGTGTTTAATATGAGAGTAGCAGAACAGTTAAAAGCCAGGATTAATAGAGTCACAAAGCTATTAATGTTACAAAATTAATTCCTTACGCTACAACGTGGCGACGGCGGGGTTAAGGGTGCCGCCCGCCCCCTGCCTAGTTTTCATTCATGAAATCAGGGTGACGTTGTTACGTTGGCTATTTGCATAACGATATTCAGAAACGTGTTCGAGTTGCGAAGTATAAAACTATATACTTTAAGATATCAATCAATTAAATATTTTACCAACGTGGATTTGAGTGATTTTCAACCGATTGTTGTTAAATAAAAGATAATATAAGCTTTTATATACAGTATGAATATTTTTACACACAAATATATTATTTGTTCGAATAAATTCAATTACATGGTCCGCTTCAATACCAAATTCGCGTTTTTAGAGACATTTTAAAAAGAGAATTCTAATCGAATTATTCATTTCTTTTTGCTTAGGATAATATGTTCATATCCTCAGAAGTAATACTTAGAATATAAGCATTTGGACTTTTTGCTTTTGATTTTTCTCAATGTATCAAGAAAATGAACAAGATTTTTGCTACGATTTGGAATATCATTAAGAAAAATATATCGTTCTGAATAAATTTAATTAACTCCAATCTGATGTCGTATGGAACAACAATCAAAGACGCTAACGTGGAAGTGTGACGCAACTCTGCTTCGTTAATGGATAGGTACAAACGTGACGTAAGACATATATATCTACTAGACGAATCGACGGGTCCGCTATCCTAGCCGATGTTGCCAACTCGATCGCATTTATACGAGTATAAGTCAGTCCAGTAAAACATTTTAGAAGATACTAAATATTTTCAGAATAAAAGTTATTGTAAGATTTTGTTATGGGCAGGCAGATTGACCGAATCTATACCTAATAAATAAATAAAATATAATAGCACAATCTACAAAAAATGTAAAATTGCTCGTTTAAATTTGTGCACAAAAATAAAAAAATGTACTTAGATTATTTTATAACATTAGAAAGCGTGGGATATAAAACTAAACCAATTAAAGTCATGTTCATGTATCTTGATCGATATTTTATCTAATTACGAAGCAATACCAAGCATAGATATAACCTAATTTGGGTAACAAGCGAGTGTCCTAGATCGTGCTTAACCTCAACGTTGGCGTGGAGGAGGGAGGGCTGGAGGGTGAGGGCGTGTGGGCAGCTACCGATATGAATGAACTGCAAATGCGAATGCCAGCTTATAAATGTTAATTTCAACACGATTATGATCGGTCGTAGAAAGTGCACGTGGGTGAACAGTTATTAATACTTGTAGTTACATTATTTATTGAAGTAATACTTATTTACTATTTCATAATTTTATATTTATAAGTTTTAATTAATAGAATGAAAATATTGATATTTTAAAACACACTATACTTGGACTAAACTTTTTCTAAGTTTGTGTAGTAAATAAAATTATTAATACATAATTCAAAACTACACTACAGCTTATAATTTCGAAGATATTTCTTTATCTATACAGAACATACATAATGTGTAATCTAGTATATAGTGAAGTAATCAATTATTTTATTATGTAAATTTCCACTTTATCTGGTTAAAATCACGCAGAATCTTCTTCAGGCGCCCTTCGTCGATGTTTGCAATTTAATTACATGTTATAGCATAAACGTTATTGATTTGTGCGTAAACTATAATGTATTCTTAGAAGCTTAAATACGTATGAAACAATGGAGATGTTAGCAACGGATGCTGTATATCTGGCATCAGCCGGACGCACGTCCGCTATGCTGGAATCTACCACCTGCAGTCTCCACTACCTGTGTTCGTTTATCTTATTTTATTTTTAGTTTATATGAGTATGTTATTAAGAGTTATGACACATCATGGAAATCTACACTTCTGTGAATTCTCAATTTGATTAATAAGATTCAGTGTTATCTGACTTCAAGTTAGCACTAACTCGGAATGCGGTTCTGCTATGAGAAACCGACGAGAAAAACATAAAGAAGTACTGTCTATAATATTACTCCTCTTAAATCTCTTTTTTTTTAGAAAATAATATAATTTTAATCGATCTTTAAAGGGTGCTTGCTCTCTTTATAAAATAAAAAGTACAAGTTTGTAACATGATTTAGTTGAACGATGGCAGGCTGATAGCTGGCGGATGCGCTATCAGGCGCGCACCGACGCGGCGGATGAACGTCCGTCACGAGCGATTGCTCTGGAAACCGCCTCGAATGTTATGCTATGTAATTTTGATTCACATTTATTATATCTTATAAAATCGTAATCTAAAGTTTGTCTTCGAAAATTACAAATGTAATAAATACTTCATAGATTTTATTAATAACTACTCTTTCTAATTCGCTATAGACATTTACATTTCCCAGTGATACATTTAATTTGATTTAATAGAAGGGATAAAAGGTATCAAAATAAAAAGCTATACGCTTATATTATATAACATGTTCCTAATACTTAGTTCTCAAGTTTTGACTTAGAATTCCAGCTTTATGGGTGACCGTCACGACCTCTTGTATCTGATTACTATTTGTATTTAGACTGTTCTGCTACGTAAGCTTAATTCTCAGAGTTTGATTACACCACGCACATAAAACATTAATTGTTTATTGTGTTAACAAACATTAAACAAATACGTTTTGTAATGCGTTGATAGCGAGCGGATGTTCTATCTGACGTATAGCGGCGGATGTCCGATTGCCCTAGAATCTATCTCGAATGTTATGCAAATTGAGGACTACAACTGATGTTTCCCTTAGTGGATACGTCACTAGGAATGTAATGAGAGAAAAATATAATAACACCTACAAAAATCCTTAATAAAATTAAATGTTTGTTGTCTACGTCTAAATATTCAAAAGAAGTTCAAAATAGTAGAGTTACTAAATAAATTAAAAAATCTGTATACAACACTATCCTATTGTAAAATATAGTGAACATATTAAAAATGCGTGTTGGGTAACATTTGAAGATCTTAACATATAAAGAATTTTGATAACAGCCATTCCATATGTAACTACCTATAGTTTTACATCAATAAAAAACACAAAATAACTAAAATGATTTCCTTGTCTATCCCATTAGTAAAATTATAATGAATAAATAATATAAAATTATAAAGTAAAATTTTCATATACATATTAAGATTTAAAACTGAAAACATTTTCAAATTAAAATATTTAATATAGCTTATATCCGTCAGGGATAGCGTAGATTTCTGTTGGTGAAGAATTTTTGGGATTGGTTTAGTAGTACCAGAGATTACCCCTACATACAAAGTTTACCTCTTTATTATAGTATTCTTTATTATTGCTTCCCAATACAAACTTTCATCCCATTAACGGATGATTTCCGGGATAAAAAGTATCCTTTATCCTTCCCAGGATCTCGAACTATTTTCTTACCAAATTTCATCTAAATCGGTTCAGTAGATCCAGAGATTACTCCCTACAACCTCACAGACTTAACCTATAATATTAGTATAGATTACTAATTAGTAGTATAGATTGACAGACTAGTTTTATCCTTCGATTCCATTCGCGTGATATAAAGTAGCCCATGTGTAATTGATTGATAATAGAAGTATAAATACAATTTTTCTTGTTTATTATTATTGTCTTAATAATTTTTTTTATAATACTTACACGTACTGCAAAAAATTCTGACAACTGGTGATCAGCCTTGAAATACCTAAAATATGTATTTTCTTAAATTCATGATTACGCTGAAAATATTTATTTTTGTACTAAGATTAACCGTGGATTTTCAGTTATTTTTTTCATTCATATTTTCTAATTCCTTTCACTTATAAGCACCACACCACGCATCTCTACATGTATCATTCACATTATATTTAATAGGCACTCGTATATAACTAAATCATACAGTTGAAGGACATTGCCCTTAGTACATGAATTCGAAACCAAAATAGAAATATAAATATGAAATCCATTGATGTATGAAACATATTAAAACTCGAGTTGTGTTACCATTATCGGTGTCGCAACGCGAGCTCTTCCTGTCCCACCACACGACACCGTAACATAACACTACACACAATCCCACAAATGCGGTTAATATGCAACTTACACTCAATAGAATATTATAAAATTATTTTTTTCCTTTTCACTTTATATTTTTCTGTAGCCTTCACTAATCACTTGCTTGTAAATGGGAAGCTCGTCTCTACGAGTACAGACAATGGTCGATTGTTTGCTGCCTTAAATTAGCCTTAAGTACCTATATCTATACTGGTTAGAACATGACAATGCTAAATGGTGAAGTATATGGTCATATTTATTGCATATTTTTTTTATTTTAACAACATATTTTATAATATAAGAAGTATGTAATTTACCTAGAGTCTATATTTATTCCAACCAATTATATATAGTATGTAGATATTATAACTACTAGGATAATCATTGTCTGAAAATTAAGAATTTTTGCCTTTAAAATAGAATTTAGTACTTGTAATGTAACAGATTATCTTTAAAAATATTTATTGTGCTAATATATTTCGTTGAATTCAGAATATATTTACATTATAAAAGTTTCTTACAAAACTTATTTTATATATTATTTTTAACACACAATTTTTTGTGTCTATATTACCTTGGTAATCGGAAATATGTAGTCATATTTAATTTGCGGTTACCAGTAGGTATTGCTGCAAGTTAGCGCACGGCGCACGCGCAACTGCGACCCACGTACCTACTCGAACCAGCTTCAACCCACAGTGGGCAAGCCGTTAATTACGATGATAAATATAATATGAACTTTATGCTGTTACTTAGACACAATTTATTGGCTGCAATTTTGCTTAAACTCTATTTTAAGATAAATAATGAATGTAGTTTTGCCTGAAAACAAGTTAAGGATATGAGAAAAGTTAGTTTTATTTATTACCTGTCTTACTGGACATCCTGTGTGTGGTTCAGATATGGAATATCGAGAACTGGATAACTCAATTTTGCATGTTTAACATTTATGTCTGTACGTGGTTCATACTTACTATACCTATATACTAGACGTATTATATACATATATGTAATAGGTCAAAAAGGAAACTATAGTAATATATTCATAATATTATAATTATAGTTTTGGAATGCTTATAAATCTCTTTATTTTTATAGATATTTTTATCATCTGTGCATTTTATTATACAACACGACACGTATTAGAACATATCGGTGATTTAGATATCTATCTAAAATTATTAAATATACCTAAGCCTATATACACGAATACTTTGCTAACGCAAGTCTTAGGGCATATACAATTAAATTCAGTTACACACATAAAATAGGTATATAGGAAACATTTGAAAGTTTTTATGAAGATACCTACTTTGACAAAGCTTTTCGTAATAAAAAAATATATATAGGTATATTTTAGAGTTATTAATACAAGCATATATTATTTATTCCTTTACAAAATAAATATCTTTTAATTTAAAAATAAAGTCTGTATTTATTTACAATATACAGTAGAATCTCATACTTATCTGTACGTTCATACTTCCTAAGTTACTCAGGTATGTACCTCGCATGTCGCTTCGTGTCGTCTTATATACCTTGCGACATATTTATAATAAGTTCAGACTTAGATTACCCTGCCCTGAGATTTATAGGCCCCGACTTTCTAAATTTCATCTTTCCAACATGAAAACTATGTTATGCAAATTATTATAAGAACAGAATAAAAAAAAATGTATATATATATATATATATATATATATATATATATATATATATATATATATATATATATATATATATATATATATATATATATATATATATATATATAACGAATTTAGTCACCATTTTATTTATGATATTAGTATATCTAAGATGAGCGACAGAACAAAACAAGTAATATGAATGGGTAGGCGAGTTGAGGACATACACCTACACGTCGCGTAGGCCGACAATGAGGACATATTTTTATCTCCCGACTCACGACCAATGACCGTAGTTTTCTACGTCGCCAATTTGTATAGATACGCAGCTTAGATAAGCTTTTCGAGAGGCAGATTGACACAAATATATCTATTATCTCTCTTAAGCTATTGGTGTCAGACGTAAAATTGTCTGGATTGTTTGACACTTATCAATCTACTACACTGCAGTTTGTAAATTAAATTTCTTATTAATTTGAAAGAAATAGTTGTTTTTTCTACCAATAAATGGATTATAGTAATATTTTTATTTAGCTTCTAGCTTTTACAGACGTTGCGAGAGTTAGGTACAACTTAACGAAGGTCACGACACAATGAGTAATTATTATATGTATAATATGTTACTTCATCTGAAACCTGAAAATCGTAGAATATTCGAGTACCTACTTCAAAACGTGAACTACCAGTACCTACCATCGAAACGAATTATTTTTTTACTATGCTTAATTTGTTACAAATTTTTTATGTAATACGCAACCGTTAATTGATTTGTGTGACATAAGCTTTTAATGATACCAGTGTATAGGTACTATCTAGTCAAAAAATACACATTTTTATTGATATTTTCGTTGCTTTATTAAGAAAGATATTATGAGATCATGTTATTATTCATATTATTTAAATGTGTACCTACAGATTACCTAATGTACGCAATTCTCATTCGATTTTGATTTAAACTTAGGTACGCATTCGAACTCAGCTTGCCAGGATATGGCTAGATTTATCGGTACTACGAAACGAGAACAAAAAAGACTCCTGGCTATATCCAAGTTGCACTTGCCGTCCGTAAGTAAGAAACTTGTTTCTTATTTATGAATTCTACATAATGTAATTTTTCTTTATAATAGATATTTAAAGTTGAATAAAAAAAATCTCTATCCATTGTAACTGACGTCAGAATTCCAAGTGGAAGCCGCCTCACCCGTGCCGCGTTTTCATCTTTTATTTATAGACGATTGATTGATGAAGCGAAACGCCGTATGAATGAATCGATTTATGGTTTCGTTGAGCGGACACTGTTTATGTGCTCGCTTGACGTCAGGAATCTTAAACGAGGAATGAATAAACTCTCCGAGCTCTACCGCGCTTGCACACCGCTACGTGTGCCTCTTGCATCTCGTGTTGTTCAACCGTCTCTGCCAGAGACCAATCCATCGCTACACAAGACAATCACACGAATGAATCATTTACGGCGGCAATTGTGCCTTATCTTCAATAATGTGTCAATATATGCCTCATCAATTCACTTAATCAGCAGTCGTAAAACTGACACCTCAAGTTTAATCTTAAGATATTTCCTAGAGATGGCACTTTCTGAGGATGGTCAAGGTTATTGGGTAACACCCTATGCATTCATCTTGTTAAAATACCCATAGTTTATATCTATTGTCTTGTATTTAAACATTAAAGCAAATGACAGCAAATTTATAATTTGAACTCGTTGACTCGAGCAGGTGTTTCGAATTTGCGTTATTCTGAGTCTATTGTGCCAATTAAGATCAACTAGCAGAGTAATAGATTACGCATGTTTCGGCGTGGCAAGCGGTCTAATTGTTTAATTTCGGTCTTGAGATAGGTTAGCAACGAAATGAGTACGAGCGCGGGGAGGTTGCTCAACTCGTTATCACCACATCGGGAGCTCGTTTGAAAAGCCGCTTCCTGTGCGATGACCCGTCTTATCGCCTGCGCCTACAGACCACATGATGGGTACCAGCTACTGCCAAACAGCACTCGGTATCCACTCCATAACTCCTCTATCTCCTCACATATCTCACGAATCAAAGGCACAAGGAAAAATATAATCTTTTTTAGGTATTATAATATATAAACGTCACGTGACATTATTACATAATTACACTAAATGTTACTTTATAAGTATGATACTCAAGTAACTAAATAATGTAAATTTTATATACAATATATGTACACAAACTACACTTGAAACATAAATAGACACATTCAGCTAGCCGTCACTTTTAACACAATACTTACTTAAGAATTTAAACTTACTTAAGTGTTTAAAATTGAAATATGTTCTATTTTCTAGTACATAGTACTCTTTTGATTATTCTGTATTCAAACAGTAGTCAAAACTTGTTTAGTATAATGGAAAAAACAATTATTTAAACTCTACACGTAGAGATTAGCTAGAGAATTTCGCAGACCCGCTGACTACGTGACTGAGGCGTCAGATGATAATGCCCACTATATTAATAGAACGCTTATTTATCAAAATACTGCATGTCTTGAACTTTAAGTAGATATCAAATTAAGTTTTTATTGCAATTTAAATTGGCAGACTTTTCGAAGATAATTTTAAAACCTATAAACATACAATACCTATTCTTATAAAACACGATGTTTACTGTTTACTCTACAAATTCTATTCGTATATATATATATATATATATATATATATATACATACATATATATATACATATATATATATATATATATATATATATATATATATATATATATATATATATATATATATATATATATATATATGAATCAGGATTCAATAACAATGATATCCTCCATCTACAAGTAAATTACAAAGCATGTTATACGTTTAAGTGTTTAAATCCGATTATATAACTATTGTTTAGTAAAAAAAAAGTCAGATATTATCTCTCCGTATTCTCGTAATAAGACAGAATGGGTCATTATTCACCGAGCATCGAACAATCAGAGTGCCACTGCATCATGCATCTCGGGGCACAGGTCAAGGAATGCGAACGATAAATAGCAAGATTTGACAGTGAAATAACGCGTTTACGAATACAAGCGCCACGACGCACCTCCATTGCCTCGAGTTCTCACAAATCTCGCATCGGCCTTACAAATGACACGAATAATCCATCTTCCATGATGCATAGGTCAAAAGATCTGCGGGGCCGATATATTTTATACGGGAGATATTTTTTCTTAATATATAAAACATGAATTCAGTCGGGGCAAACAGGTTTATCTATTGTAATACATCAGCTAGACACATTTGCGTTTGACTAAACAGAACTGTCGTGGTGTGCCTGTTTGGAGTTGCGAGGAGGATCCTGTAGACTTGCAAATAACAAACATTAAAATTCTCGGAGTGGTGCGCTTACGCACGCTGTAAATAAATAGACGTCCTATACTAGTGTCGCGTTCTACAGCAGATCCTAAATATATCGAGAGCAATTTCGAGGTACCGAGCACCATACATTGTAGGGGCAAGCGTGACACATCTCACGCACTTCCCGCCGCATGTCGACTATGTATGTAGGTACTTAGCTTAAAGTTTTATTTTATTTAGCGTCAAACTTGTTCTAAGCTCACAAGCGAAATGCAATACGCGATAATGTAAGATTACAAAATGAAGAATTGAGAGAACAGTTACACATATCGGTGTCCCATTTCTAACATATGACACGTTTTTAGGATTCTGCACACTAGCACTATACTAGTGTCGAGATTAGGTTTACAGTTTGAGATTGAGGTTTTTACTCCTACCTATTTTATTATGATAGAACAAACAAATAAATAATGAGAAAATAAATGAATAAAAAATGCAATTAAAAACAATAAAAAGGTTCCCTATACAAAAAGCATGTTTAGTTTTTTGGCTCCTTTTTAAAAAGGAAATACATACAATCGGTAATACATACAATCAAATAAAAACCGGTCAAGTTTAAGTCTGTCTCGTGCTAGAGGTTTCAACAACCATTCAGTATTTACATTCTATTTGATTGTTAAATATGTTAAAAATAAACTGTAATAATCCGGAAATCGACTCGCACTTGACGGATTTTTGTTTACTACTAGTCTTAGTGTCCTAATATAGCAAGTTTCCTTTTATCCCATGCCAGCGCTCATCCGCCCATCAAATGCTGTCGGCGGCTTGTCGACATCTGTTGTCCCAATTTAAACGATCTAGCTAAGTACGTTTTCAAGTGTTGTAAATAGTCACCACTACATAATATACGTACATATACATATATTTTTAAAATATTGTAACAGATTTTATAAGTGTTTGTTATTGTAAGCAGTAAATTGGCATACTTTTAAAAAATTGCAATCATATTATCGTACGGATGACGAGAACACGGTGAAAAGCTATATTGAAGAGATTACGCTAGATTCGAATTAATATGTAATAAAGTATAATATTGTAAACCATAACTCGTTAAGACTCCATCCATCTATTTAGTTAAAATCCCTCAATGCAAAGGGACCTATACTTTGTAGACTTCTAACCCTTTAAGCCATCATTTTATGAAACCAATAAATTGTACTATTAATATATACAAAGCTTTTAAATATATACAAAAGATAACCTAACTATATTTTAAATAATTCTTAAATATTATAAGAAGGTTTTATTTACAATTTAAAATTACAATTTTGAAGGCAGGAAATAGTGTAGTACAATATAAATATGATCGTATATTTTCAGAATGCATTCTAGGAATGAAATAAACATGGCTCGGAGGAAGGAACAGCGAGACAGGAGGAAGCGGCGCGCCTCACTTCCTGTCAGCTCGTAAACGAATCACTATTTATACTTTAGTTTAATATTTCATTACGTGCCAGGTGCCTATGCTAACTGTTCTGTACCCATGCTATGGAACATGGAACTCCATTCTTTCCCCATAACGATATCTATTATACTAATTTGAACAGATATAAAAAGAATTACGTTCGAAATTCAATTATATATTTTATTATTGAATTTTATATAGGAAACATCTTTTAGGTTCTGGACGTCACTAGTTAATAAGCCTTACACTTTACAATACAATATTTCATACAATTCTGACTATCTTTACACTTCTTATAAAAGCTCATATTTTATAATTATTTATTGTTGTAATATAGTACTCGTATATAAGCTAATTTTTACAAAGATAGTCTTAAATAACAATAATTTCCATTGGTGGTTAAATCAGAAGGTCGTGTAATGTTACGATAGGTAAGTTAAACAAAAAAGAAAACAAAAATTGTAGTAAACATTCGTATTTATAATATAATGTTGTCGTTTTATTTACAAATAAATACAAATTCAGTTAATAAATAAATGGTAAATTATCTACATCTTAATAAGTATGTTTTATATCTCATTCTTAATCTTCTCTGGATCTGTGTGGAATCCAAATTACTAATTTTAGCGTTTTCTTATGACACGTTACGGTCTCAAGAAAATTTGAGACTTTCGGCGTTCGGGCGACACGTTCACGTACATTCACACTATACGACTATATTTACAGGAAACGATCACTCGGCGCGCGCGGGCTCTCGTCCGCGGCCCGCGCGCGCCCACACGCGCACTGCGTCCACGTCCCGCTCGGCAATAAATATTTGTACACGCGGGCGCGCGGCGGACTAGATAATACTGGAGAGCGGCGGCGGCCCGGCGCAGCGGCAGCCGGCGCGGCGGCAGCGCGCGTACGCGGCCGCGCCCGCCGCCGCCAGCGCGCGCAGCGGCCAGTATAGCCACAGGCACGGCAGCGGCAGCGCCAGCGCCGCCACGCACGCCAGCCGCGGCCCGCACGCGCACGGCTCCGCGCCCGCGTCCTCCTCGCCGCCGCAGTGGTAGAACAGCGCCTTGGCGCAGCACATACACGACGCGTAGTCCACGCACGCCTCCGCGCTGCACAGGCACGACCCGCACAGCCAGCGCTGCGGCAGCGGCCGCGGCCGCGCGCACTGCTCGCAGCGGCAGCGCCCGCACGCGGCGCACACGATGGATTCGCCCGCGCCCCCGCCGCCGCCCGCGCGCGTCTTGTCCCCGCCGCCCGCGCGCGCGCCGGGCTGCGCCGTCACCGGCTTGAGCGGCTGCGCGGCGGCGTGCGCGTGGCGGTGCGCGGGCGGCGCGGGCGGCGCGCGGCGCGGCGCCTCCACGTACGCGTTGCGCTCGCGCTCAGCGTCGGGCCGCGGACGCAGCAGCGACACGGCGGGCGCGCGGCCGCCCCCCGCGCTGCCCGCGCCCGCGCTGCCCGTGCGGTGCACTCGCGCCGCCGGCTTGGGCGGCCGGGGCGGCGCCGCCGGCCCGCCATACTCGTCCATCGAGTCCGGCTAACGGCTCTCTGGGCCGTCGCCTTCCTGTTCCCTCATCGTCCCCACCTGCGGAAAAATCATCGTACGCGTTAATATCATATCATGAGTAGAATAGCTTAAAGAGATAACGAGCTTTGTGTAAGAACTGAATGTCATTGGCTAATAACTACTGCATTCCTTTCAAAACTCTTCAAATGATCCACACATTTTTATTCCATCTTACTTATGTTTTGGAGAAAATACATTGAATGCTCTTATGTATATGCGAATATAGTCGTTACAATATCTATAACCCTTTACTATCTGTAAATTTACCGTGAACTTTTAAACGTATGTAGCGATATGTGTATAAGTATCCTCCGACAATGTGTGAAAATGTTAAATCAGCTCTCTACACTCGGATAAACGTGGCGTAATAGTAGATAAGAGTATTAACTAGAATTACAAAAAAAATAAGGCAGCAACAATATCTGTAACGGTTTAAAGGTGTGAGGAAAAATATATTTATTTATTTTTTTTAGTTGTTATTTATATGCTTAGAATGAAATACTAAAAGGTCGCGATATTTTGATTAATTAATATTGCAATTTAGATTAAGCGGGCTCGTGTTAGATAGTTCCGGTTAATATTTTCTACGAGTATATATTAGAGCAATACAAGGTGCATTGAGAAAAGAAAGAAATCTTCATCAATGATATAGATATAAATAATGAAAAAAAAATTTCTTATTTATTTTTAATTTGTTAGCAATTAAAATCTAAACTTTAATAGGTATTATAAAATAATCATTATTATTAGTACTTCATTTTTGTAGAAAGAAATGTTGCGAAGATGAACGTATGGAGTTTCGACTAAATAATAAATTTTCCGAGTTTTCCAAATATGTTTTGTATTAACACAGACACAATGTTATACTAACTTCGTGTATTTTATTTTAATCCACAATTATTAAAACAGGACCCACTGCTTCGTATAGAAGCGCATTTGATTGATGATAGTGATTTATTTGTAATTTAGAATCTGTTTTCAAACTGTTAAATATAATAAAGGTACTATTAGGCTCCAAACTCCGTGAATAACGATAAATTCTTGATAAAATTCATTTAAAATTCATGCTAATATTGTAAACTGTAGCATTGCCCGCGACTCCGCCCGCGTTCAGATGATGACCAAAAACCAAATTCTTAGGTTTTACATATCAGTATACTATTACATTGCAGTTTAAAGAGTATCCAATATGTTGACCCGGATAACCAGCTATCACCGTACCAAATTTCATCAAAATATCTCCAGTGGTTTTTCTGTGATGCGGTAACAGACAGGCAGACCGACAGGCAAAAATTCTAAAAACTATAGATTCGGCCTCTGTATCGATGATAATGTTTATTTCAATAAGATTTTCGAAAAAATATCTAATGTACAGATTCGGCTCAGTTACAATTTTATTATATGTATGGATGTGAATAAATAAAAATCTGCCTACTACCTTTTCACGCTTTATCACATGTTAGGTTGCACAGGACCTAACCATGTGATATGGACAGGT
This sequence comes from Brenthis hecate, assembly GCA_951806755.1. NCBI lineage: Eukaryota > Metazoa > Arthropoda > Insecta > Lepidoptera > Nymphalidae > Brenthis > Brenthis hecate. Next base: position 4,940,923 of record OX638274.1, read on the forward strand.
TGCATCATCACACAGGGCTAAGTGAAGCGCGTCTACATAAATATTTTATTTCTAAAACAACTTTATTTACACGATACCAATTTTTTGCATTGTCTTCTATATTAGGGTACCCAAAGGGTAAAACGGGACCCTGTTACTAAGACTCCGCTGTCCGTCCGTCTGTCACCAGGCTGTATCTCATGAACCGTGATAGTTAGACAGTTGAAATTTTCACAGATGATGTATTTTTGTTGCCGCTATAACAACAAATACTAAAAAACAGAATAAAATTAATGTTTAAAGGGGCTCCCATACAACAGACATGATTTTTTTGCCGTTTTTTATAGATAATGGTACGGAACCCTACATACGTGAGTCCGACTCGCGCTTGATTTATTCTTAACACTCTGGACATTATAAAATTAGACAATTAATAAACAAAGTAAAACAGAATAAAATACATAGAAGTGAATGGTTACAAGAAAAAAATCTTAATACTTCAAACGTATAATACGCATACGCCATGAATATAATCGCCAAGAATACTGTTATGTTCATTGATAGATTCTGTTTCTTTAGATTTACTATTATAAATCGAGCTACTGGATACATTTAAATGGCTATTAGTTTTTATAAAGCGTTCTTGCTAAGACTTATTAGAAGCTTATTACCGGTATTACTATCCTGTATCAGTCTCGAGTCTCTGCTTTATAGTTATTTGAAATTTTACTGATTTTTAATTCAAAACTGACTTTAATGCTAATTTATTGGTTATTTTGTAGTATATTTATAATTAGGATGGATTAATATAGAATCACATTATTTATAAGTTTAGATAAAATTGTAGCGGTGTAATAAAATTTTGAGTGTTATTGAAGTAACTTTAGATGCGTAAAGCATAGATGATACGTGTTTCATGATTAGAACAATGTAAAACGTTATGTTGAATGTAGTAAATAATTTAATTATTATTTTTAATATTAGATTAACCTTTTATTACATAATTTAGAACGAATTCTATGAACAATATTCATTGTTATTTAAGCACAGGCTTAATTAATCGAATTTAGTTATTACTCTATCATGAATTCACGTTTATATGTATAGTAAATATGGAATATCAATTAACGTGTCTAAAAGCTGAAAAGACCACTATATTTAGTATATTTTAATAATTGCTTTCATCATCAATTAATCGTTTCTTTAATATTACCGTTAAAGCTTATTAATGGGAAAGTAACATGAATAATTCTGGCGACAACTTTTGACTACTAATGTACTACATGTATAAAATAGATTATAATCAGATTGTTGATTAAAATAACAGCGATGGAATTATTCATCTCAGGGGTATTTGCATATTTGTAAACTATGACAGGCATCTGGCTTCCATAAGTGTCCGCCTCTCTGAGATAAAATAATGTCGCCTTCACACACTCGTGGATCACAATTTTAATTTTCGTTCGAAAACAATCAATAATTACACACGATCTTCTCAGATATGTTAAATAAGATGCTTTACTCGATCCTTTTTAGCCAGTCTTTATAAATTTATTATATACAAGGTTTATAGTTGTTACTTCCGTCTTAAGTCTCTAAGTTTTACATATATGTCCAACGAACATGAAGAGCTTTTGCTAAGAATTCGATTTAATTAGTTGTTACCTATTCATTTAACTTGTTTTTAAATAATCATAATAAATTAAGAAAAAGAGTAACTTTTTGGAAGTTTCATTTACAATTCAACATTTATTACGTTGTCTTTAAACAACATAGTATCACTTTAATAGCCCACCAAAAATGTCATTAAAATAGCTATCATTAAGCTTTTAAAGAATCAACTTATTTATACTGCGCTAAATAATGTCTTTTATTGTTAATATATACGTTATCAGTGAGAAAAATTAGTATTGGGATGAAAAACATAAATGTGGCCATTAGTGCTCCTTGTATGAATATTAATTTGCAAAAAAAATTTACAATATATAATTTTAACATGACACAGTCTTCAAAGTTTTAAATTGTTCGAAATATAGTCAGAATTTTAATGTGAATTTATAAAATGTTAATATATTAATATACTTGGGCGTCATGAGACGTATTTATTCGTCACGATTAGAATCATCTATTTCTATGAATGCTGCCGGTATAATTTTGTTTTGTCTAAATGCGATGAACGACATAATGTTTGTTAAAAGACGTGTATTGTTTACAATTCGTTTCAATTCCTTCTTATCTGCCTTTAGTTATCAAACGTTGTCGAAATTCGTTCTACTGTTGCTATAATAATTGTGAGTACGACAATCAAAATGTCATAAAATTGCAATATATACTCTCACTAACCGTGTCCAGAGATAGATTCCAGATCGGTAGAAGAGATAATTTTATTTTGGTTACAAAACAGGATCCACGCTACAGCGTTATTGCTCGTTTCCAATAAGTAGTCGTCAGTTAGTTCATTCTAAAGTTTTTAGAGGGATATTATAAAAAAGTATTTTTTTTTTTGTTAATTGAAAAGATTGTCGCTGCAGCGCGAAAGTGCGGAGCCGGCAGCGGCGCGGTGAGCGCGCGTGTGACCGTGCTACGATGCCAGGCGAAGAACTTACGACGCCTCTCATCATTCATGTTTGCTCAATTTTTTCGCGATCTAAGCGACTTCTGCCTACATTCGGCACGCGACCCAATACATCTAGCCAGACGAGTCCGCCGCGACTCGTCACATCCTGGCTGCGAGATGACGTTGGGCAAGTACTTACGAAGCAGACGTTCCACGGTCACACGTCTCCTACACACATCGCTACACAAGGGCACTCGGGCCGAGCGGCCCCACACACTGCACTGAGCCCCGGCGCCCGCGGGGCCGCGCCGGAGGCTCACCGACACTCAAAAATACGGCGAAACCACCAAATTTTGGCCGCGCAAATCCACGGGAAGGCTCATAAGACCGGCGCGGTCCGGAGCGGCACCTGGCGCGGGCGGGGGGCGGCCCACGCACCGGCCTCGATTCTCGTCCGCCCGCCGCGCGGTTATCACTGCAATATGGCCGCTACTCACTTCCTCGGTGAAGTTCTTCGTTGATTTCTACTCCTGATCTCGATGACGGCGATTCTCGTGACCGTTCCGAACTCGTGCGGATTCACTGCACTTATTCTTATACACATTTTAATGGAAAACCGGGAGCGTCGGCGCTACGCTCCAACGAAACGACCGTTCCGTTCGCTGGCACATTCCGCACTGGCGTCGGGCGGGCGCGGGCCGGCGGAGCGGCGCGCCCCCGCCCGCGTCCCGCCGCTCGCGCCTCGCCTTTTTATGAATGGAAGGCGGCCATACTGAATGAACCGCGTACACGAAGCGGTCGGCCGCTATTTTCGCAGGCGAGCGTGCGGCGGGGGGCGGGGGCCGGAAGCGGGCTGCGAGCGCTCGCGGTGCCAAATTTTGCGGCGCGGGCGACGGTAGCGGATGTGCTCGTTTATTGAGCTTCCGGTGAGATCCCCGCGGCCGCATCCGGGAATTAGGTTTCCGGTCGGCGAGAGTCAAACCACACCGCCCACTTTCGTCCTGTGAAGTCACAAATCTAACATTTTCAGTAAACGAGAAGAAAGTCTGGTAAACTCCGCCAGCCGGCTCCATTTTGCAGATTTACAGAATGAGTTCACTTATCCAAATGGAGAATATTAGTGGTGACGTACAAAACTCAACGGACCCGGCGTGGAAGGCGAACGGGGCGGAACGTACTATCGCTGTGCTCATAGGTACATGCGAGCATAATTTCCGCAAGGTTGCAACGACAATAAGGCGCGTTGTGCACGCAGCGTCTCTGTGTCAAGGACGAGCGATAACGCTTTGCCATACGAGACGTTGTCATAATTATAGGTTCAATACTAAAATAAACGGTGCTTTAGGTAACTACATAATAACAAAAAAATAGATTATTATTCTATAATTAAAAAATTACACAGATATCAAAAAATAAAGTATTATTATTTATTACAAAAAACGACTCTATTACTTTTGGCACGTACATTTATAAATGCAATATTTTAAAAAGTATGAATGGATTCGTTAACCGTATTTCTATCATACTATGATCTCTATTGTAGTCCATAGAGATAAGAAACAGATTCATTATAGCCACCACAAAATATAATATTAATTCACAAACTACTCGTAGGTGGATAGGAACAATATGACGAGTGTGAATGGACAGCACAATTCACAAAAAATATCTACCTGAGGTAACTTTTTCTATTGTCCAGAAGCAAGCATCAACCGCATAACAATCACTTAAATTTCCATTTCACCTCTATAAGACTTCAATGAAATGACATCATATTATTAAACGTCTTTGCATAACACATAAATTTGCATTTTTTATCAGCCATTTTAGAAACGTAAAATCACAGCAAATACTGATAGTATAAAAACAAATATTAAAGAAAAGACTAAATATTAAGTACCTTTAAAGTAGTATTAAAATTTATTTTTTTCCTAATTTCCTATTCGGAATATTATTAAGCACGTTTGAACAGAATTTGAATAAATTTTGTTCAGACGGAACCCAACATAACATGTGTTTTCAGCAAATTTAAACTTTTTATAGCAAAAACATGCATCCGGATACGCATATTTTTTGTTGACTTAACGGTCCTATTTCCTTCCTACCATTAAAAAATAATAGCTTAGTATATTTTAGCTTGCCGAGAGGTTTTTGTAAACTTAAAACGTTTCCGTTATAATATAATGATAACTTACTTTATTATTTTATACAGACAATATTTAAACAATGAATAGCTAAGCGAATACAAAGGTGAATCGCAATATGACGCCAGCAGGAACAATGGATGTCCCAAATAGGTATAGTAAGTGAAAACGATACGAATTGCCAATTGAAGCTACACAAGACTTCATGGAATGGTGAAGGTTGCGTCCAGGAAAGAACACAATGAGTTCGGGGGAAATACATCTTCTTGGTATAAGAGTCCGATTACGCGTATTCTTGTAAACGTTGATCTTGCTTATGGCAAGGCAATTATAATAATTGGGTTTTAACGTACTGGCGACTTACCCTCGCATCGCTGGGGTGCATTTTGGAGGCTTAACAATATCCTCAATGCTATATCATCCACGTCATAGTCTATGTGTGTACAAAATTTTATCCAAATCGGTCCAGCCGTTACAGCATAAAGAGACTAAGTACTTACTTAGTCTGATTATAACAAACAATACTAACATTTTCTACACATATATGTAATATAATTGTAACTAAGCCGAATCTGTACATTAAATATTTTTTGGAAAATCTTATTGTAATAAACATTATTATCGATACAGAGGCCGAATCTATAGTTTTTACAATTTTTGTCTGTATGTCTGTTACCGCATCACAGAAAAACCACTGGAGGGATTTTGATGAAATTTGGTATGGTGATAGCTGGTTATCCGGGTCAACATATAGGATACTTTTTACAGCGGGAAAATATCTAATTTCTGAGAAAAAATACAAAAACTGCAATGTAAGAATATACTAATATGTAAAACCTAAAAATTTGGTCTTTGGTCATCTGAACGCGGGCAGAGCCGCGGGCAATGCTAGTCAATTATAAAAGTTGATTATGCAGTCCATCTGTATGATATAGGTACATATATCTACTTTATACTTATGAAGACACAGCGATGTGAATGAATCACATTTTATTGTATACCTTTTATGCCGTCCATATAAGCACTACGCCATATACAAATAAATATGTGGGCTGGTTAGACTTAATAAATTTCATGACAATATCCGTCTGAATATAGAGCGCTGCCTACTCAAATAAGAGTCAAAAAAAGTGTTTTGATTGTAAAGCGAGTATGAACGTGGGCCTTGATAGAAATCAGGTTTCGTTTGTTATTCTGGAGGCGGTGCGCCCGCGAGCGGAAGCCTGCGCCTGCGCCGCGCTTTCCATCCGCCTCAACTATCGATGCGATCCTATCGAGTTTTGTATACTTAAGTGACTAAATATTTTAAAACTCGTGTCTTAAACGATTGTGCAAGCTTTTACACAAGTCATCTAAGTTATATCTTTTCTATACTGACATTGTATCGGGGTAAAAGATAGTAGAGTAAAACTAAATGTTTGATTTTGTACAATGTTGCAAGCTTATGTAAGTCAAAAAAATATTATAATACAAATATAATTAATAAAGATAATTTTTGTCCCTATTTCAGATTATTTTCTTCTGAGTAGGTGTAGCATGAAGGCGATCCTACATTTAATATAAAAGAAATAGAAAATTCCAAATACATATATTGTAAAATTTAACATAATAATCATGACTTAAATATCAATAAACTATATGTGGCGCTAAATTATGTTATCTTTCGATTGTTTTCTCAAAATATTTTGTTATCTTTGAACTTCCTTCTAAAGTCAAATAGTCTTATCGGTCCCATTTTATTCGTAATTCTTTTTAAATATAATTAGGTGGGAACAATTTATTACCGTTTATATCTACACGAGTACCAATATTACGAAATATATTGTCTGGTTACTTAACAGTGATAAATAGTATTGTTTTGAACATGAATTATCTTTTGCGAGTATGAGAGCCGATAAGCAGTTCATATGAGAGTTGTTTGTCTAAAATTACTATCTCAATGCGCGCCCAAACCGTGTGATAACTGTCCTACTGAAAACTGGAGTTAGACATATTATATGTATTAATGCCGGATGTTAAAGTCAGATAAAGGGAATGCATAGACGATTTAGGCTATCTAAGCAAATATATTACGTCGAATACTGATTGATCCAATGATAAAAATTTTAGGAACTCGTTATCCGTTCCAGAAATTCTGCGAATGCTCTTTCTTAGTAATAAATATAAACATGGTGACAGTTTTATTGGGCATTCATTTTTTTTTTTGCTCTGTTATTGCTGTATGTATTGTATGTAACAAGACCAATACACATATTTTTTTTTATAATTTTGAATATAAAAACGTTTGCAAACGTCAATCTTTAAATCTTCAAAAATAAAGCAGGTCTAAATATCCGTCCGTACATTTATAGAGAGTATTGATGAAGGAACTTAGTAAGCTAATGCGCTTTAGTTCTGTAGTATTACACACGACTAGTTTGTTACAATGCGCACTTCGTTCATAAGCGGTAACATTGACACTGTAATATATTTTAATGTAACAATATATCGTATATGAGCGAGCATTACGTAAGAACAAAAGCTAGAATGAAGGATCTCATTGAATGGACGCTGTCGCGACTCGCGCTCGACTCACTCCATTCATGGCACGCACTCATCGACGGTGACCTTCCATGCCCATGTGGTTATTTAGCGGCGGATGTGTGTAGCGAATATTTGCTCACGTGACACGTATGATAAAATGCGGCGTCGAGTCAACTGCTCGGCGACTCCTAAGTCGCGTCTGTCATGCGAAGCAATGGAATCGCTAGATGAATTTCTCGTTTTAATTGAAGGCAATTACAAAAATTCCACGTAGCGGTCGAGCCGCGAGCGAGGGAGTGCAAGAGGCGCGGGTGAGGGCGAGGGAGAGGGCGCGGGCGAGAGGCGGTCGACCTTCCGTGAGGCCGTCCGCTGCCTCTATTACGGGCCGCTCGGAGCGACGGCAAGCAGCGCAGGAAGCCACCTTAATCACCGACACAACCGACACCGCTCCAACAATCACACATCTCTGACGTCCCAACCCATGCCAGCATCTCGTCGCCGCGGGGCATATTCGCAATTTATATTCAGTCATTTAAAATAAAATATGCCTACTTAGTTTTTCCTCTGGCCATTCTGGTTCACTAATTTATCTCCAATATATGTATGTGGATTCTCTGTTTACTTTAATGCCTTAATATTATTACATGACTGAACCGCACATATAAGAATACCTTTATGTAAAATTAAAGTATGTAAATAAGTCTTAAACCAGTTTTTTCCAAAGTACACAATGTATATATAAAAGACTACTATAATATAATTATGAACTAGCAAAGGTTGCATCTAAACAATCAATTTTATTCAATACTAGCATTGCCCGCGACTCCGCTCGCGTTCAGATGACCAAAAACCAAATTTTTGTATTTTTTCTCAGAAATGAGATATTTTTCCGCTGTAAAAAGTATCCTATATGTTGACCCCGATAATCAGCTATGACCATACTAAGTTTCATCAAAGTCCATCCAGTAGTTTTTCTGTGATGCGGTAACAGACAGACAGACAAAAATTCTAAAAACTATATATTCGGCCTATGTATATAAAAATAATGTCTATTTCAATAAGATTTTCCAAAAAATATTTAATGTAAAGATTTGGCTTAGTGAAAATTTTATTATACGTATAGATTTGGCGAGATACAGCATTAACAAAATCTACTTAAGTTATAGGTACGAGTATTTCAATGAGGCGGAACTAAGCTTTTATTACTCCGTCTTTCTAAAAAGTGAAATTGTTACTCGGTTTTAAGGTTAAAAGATTTCAAATCCTGTTGAAACACAATAATTATATTATTTTATATCACTTTGAAAATGGCCATCATGAAAATTATAGGCAGCTTTTCATTTTGCTTTAGTAAGATAATATTGTAGAGCAAAGTAATTAGTTAATAAATGCAGTGTCGGATTTAAATTAACTTGACAATGATTTTTTTTTACTGATTGTTATTGATTTTATACCAAACTAGCATTGCCCGCGGCTCCGCCCGCGTTCAGATGACCAAAAAACAAATTCTTAAGTTTTACATATTAGTATAATCTTATATTGCAGTCTTTGTATTTTTTCTCAAAAACGAGATATTTTACCGCGGTAAAAAGTATCCTATATGATGACCCGGATAATCAGCTATCATCATACCAAATTTTATCAAAATCTGTCCAGTGGTTTTCTCGTGATGCGGTAACAGACAGACAGACAGACAGACAAAAATTCTAAAAACTATAGATTCGGCCTCTGTATCGATAATAATGTATATTTCAATAACATTTTCCAAAAAATATTTAATGTACAGATTCGGCTTAGTTACAATTTTATTATATGTATAGATTAAAAATTGTTTCAGCACGAGTCTTGCATAATATAACTAAGTAATAAGTATACATACATTACGTACAACATTTCTAATCTTCCATCGAGAATATTTTTAAAAGAAATATAATATGACATATAGACAATCAGACAGTGGTTAGTTTATTATTTCATGCCACATGGCATTATTTTTTATACATATAAAACCCTAAAAATTGTTTAAAATTCTACACTTTTTCACATCTTGATACAAAAAATGCTACAGGATCTAATTTCGAAGTGATTAGAAAATTCCAAGCGAATGACGTGTGCGTCCAGGATGTAAAATGTTCACTCAAAAAGCAAAAGTAGCTGTGTGACAGCGGCCGAGCGGGCCAATGACATCACTTTCCATGCCGGCATAGAGTAACATTCTACTCTATGACCACACCATAGATCACATAGTCGATATTTACTCGACTTTAATATTTGAACTCAAATATTTTTTCTGCCTCATCAATATCACCTATTACATATTATTATTGTTTCTACAAATCAAATTGTTTGAATCGTAATAACAGTGTATTAAACTCGTTACTTTTTTCGGTAGGTATCGTGCGTGATAACAACCATATAATCAGTATCTTCTAAACAATATATAACGTACTATTAAAGCCTTTTTGAGATAATACTGTTTTGTTCTATTCTACATTCCCATCATTCTGAAATTCGCCTTAAATATATCTACTTATTTGTAAAGAATAAGATAAAATATCTATACTTATTATAAAAATAAGTCCCCCGGCCGCGTCTTTCTGTCCTCCTGTCTGTCTGAACGCGATAAACTCGAAAACTACTGAACGGATTTTTATACGGTTTTCAACAATAGAAAGAGTAATTCTTGAGGAAGGTTTAGGTATATAATTTATTATGCTTTTATGTAAATTAGCTGAAATACGGCGACAAATGTTGAAGAGGTCGCAAAAAATCTCGCCAAATGGGAACTTTCCACGCGAACGCCGCGTAAACTAGCAAAGATACAGTTAAGTAATGTACTAGAGAATTCAAAATCTATAAAAATGCTACAAAAAAGTCCGCGATAGCATATCTCTATCTCTTACGGTTGACTTACAATAACCACTTTTATGTTAACATTTTTAATTAAAAACATTACGTTATTTTCAAAGTTATTTTCTTTAGTTCGGTATTAATCCTTATCCAAATGAATATTTTAGTTAGCTTAGTCATTTAATGCAGATTAAAATTGCTCTTTACACTAAATCAATCAGATGAATAGTTTTTGAGATATCGTTGTTAGAAGTAATTAGTAGCGAAACATTTTTAATGCTTGGCGAGCATTGAGATGCCTACGGCGAGTCCATCCCCTCTGCCCCGCATCGCTCGACCGCCTGCTCAAGCTATATAAACCGGGCGATGTAGCGCGCGATCCTAGGATACTTTTTACCGCGGGAAAATATCTTATTTCTGAGGAAAAATACAAAAACTGCAATGTAAGAGTATACTAATATGTAACACCTAAGAATTTAGTTTTTGGTCATCTGAACGCGGGCGGAGCCGCGGGCAATGCTAGTACATAATAAAAACGAAAACAAAAAAATATGGAAAAAAGATCAAATTTTTTTATTAATATTTATTAAATATAAAGAAATAGGTATATGAATCCAAGATAGGTATTTCGTTTGAAAAAGATGATGATATCAGGGAAGAATTATCATTTTGATAAACATATGTTTGTAATTATTATTTTAATTATATTTAGTTATAGAATAATCTCTTATAAGTACCTGTTTTGTAGAGAAAAATAACTTATGTGTGTTATTTCCCCCTAAAACATGATAAAAAGCTCAAATAAAATAATTGTAATAAGACGGACCGGATGGTAACTTCCAAGAGACTAAAGATTAGTAGGTACTTTTAATTTATCATTCCATATGCCCATAATATACATAATATGTATTCAACTTATTTGTAATTTTACCTTCATCAATATAATTTTAACTTAGTAATGTTAATTCGATGATTGTTTTTAAGAAGTGAGCAGTATTTGTTGATTTATAATTGTAATCAATGTTTTCAATTAAAAATAAATCAATTAACTTTAAAACAAAAATGAAGTAATTACGCTATTGAGTAAATAATCGATAAGAGACTAGTAACCTACAATTCGATTGAAAACTCTATCAAACTTGTGGATTTACAAACTTTAATTTAAGAAATATGTATGTATACACAATATGTAAACAGCTTAGCTTTATTTAACTTTAAATCAGAAAAAACTATACTATAATTAATTAAACGCCGCCGACTTCGCTAGGCTGATACACTGCTAAGTTGGTGTTTGTGTTTCATAGACATACTAGTAACTTACCAATCCCCAATAACAGCTTATGTGTTACTCCATTCTCTAGACCAAAATCTTTCAGTGTACCAAGTTTCATCCGAATCCGTTCAGCATTTCAGCGGGAAGAGGTAACGAAAATACACAATACATACACATAAAATTTAGCATTTAATGGTAGTCCGATTACACGTCCATAACATAGTCAAATTTAGGCAAGAAAAGTCTGTTGTAAAATGATAGTTAATGACTGCGATGTGGCACTACAGTGCGTGTACAATGTACACACTACGTAGGTCGCATAGTGAGGCAGTTGGCGGCGACGCGGCTAGGTGTGGCGCTGTGGGCGAACAGCCGCCCACGCCTGCGACACACGCGGCCACGCAAATTCCGAACCCACACCTGTGTTGCCTCACAAACTAAAGCCTCACGTTGTAATGCCTAGGTTGTTTAGGTCAATGGAATGATAAGAATATATGTACATGTTCCGATAGCACAAACAAATATTAATTAATGTTCTCTCCAGCATTCCCTATTCTTATAAATGTATTTTTCTATGTGAAAGTTTTTACATATTTAATACTTTTGTTATTACACTCTTTTTCTTTTCAAGCTCTAAAAATAGTTTTTAGAATATTTTATAAATATTTTACTGAATTCTAATAACATTACTTACCTTTACAAATTCAGAATGACTTTAGTTGGTAATGGTTTTATGTAATTGTTATCTATTAGACCTATTTTTTTAAGCCTGATGTTTTTACACAATTTTACAGCAACAAGGTTAAAGTATCGCTTTAATTATATTTAACACAACATATTATGTTATTTTTAAGTATGTAGTAATAATGTACTGCAGATCAAAATGATAAAATACATATTTAAAATTTGTTATCTTTGTTTCACTAGAACCTAATGTAAGCTTTAGGTATATAAATTAATGACAGGATTATGATATGAAATTTTTTTCCTCTGGGAATTTTTGTTTTTGTGTAATGAAATTTGTTTTTAAACAACAAATTAAAATTCTGTTCAAAATCAAACTAATAATCAGTATTAAATATTAATTTATTATTACTTTGATTTTTACTTTACCTTCGCTTCGCTCGGGTTTGCCTCTAGAAAAACAAAAACAAATCTATCCCATGGGAACCGTACAATTTCCGGTATAAAAACTAGCCTATGTGCTATTCCAGATTATAATCTATCTCTGTGCCAAATTTCATTCAAATCCGTTCAGCCGTTCTGGCATGATTGAGTAACAAACATCCATCCAAACATCCAAATTTTCACATTTATAGGTAATATTAGTAAGAAGTAAGATTAAAAAAAACAATAAAGTGCTAATAATATTTCTGAGGAATACTTTACTTGGATTTTTGTAGTTTTTTTTTGTTTTACAATCAGAAACTGAAATTTTAAAGAAAATACTTATCTAATATGTTATTTTATTTGAAGAAGCTAAACGATATTCATGGCAATCAATGTATTGATGACAATTAATTATTCCTAACGTGTGTTATGAGGCAATCGTTGATTAAATACGTAACGTCCATGCGACTACCAACTAAGTTGAAGATCCAAAAGGAAACACTATTTGTCGTTTTGAAATCAATCATATTGCATTTTTGTTAAAGATCAAATTCAATAACCTGTGTGGTATGCATAGGTTATATCAATACATTTTTTCCATTTTATTCTACATCAATAAAATAGGGTAACTTTAAAACTAAGTTTTTCAATTAACAAAAGCTTTGCTTAATTATTTTTTTTGGTTACTTACCTACATTTTATGTGGGGACTGGTAAAATCTGTAAGAAAAAATAAAATTGTTACTTATAAAGAACATTTTGCAAACGCCAAGTTCGTCAAGTCAGTTGTGTATGTGTGTATGTGTAAAATGTGCATTTAGGTAATATGTAGTTCATTTCTTAATGCAATATTTTGATTTTCTTCATTTTCTCTTAGTTAAAAAGAGTTTTCTTTCATTAAATACCTATAAAATAACACGCATAAAAATAAAATAAAACAAGATTATTGTTATTAATTAATAATTAAAAAATAGATTTAATGAAGTATTTTTAGATTCCACAAAACATATGATTCCATTTATTACACAATATTCCAAGGTAAACAATCGGATTCCCACGAAGCAATTGTTATCTCAAAATAATATTATAATATTTCGTTAGCAACAAGTAAGAACCCACATCAACGCGGGATGCGATCACGACTCAGCATCTTACCGAGGAAGACTTAGCGCTACAGTAATGGAAATAAAACATTCGTCGTGTGTACGTACTAGAGTAACACCGCATGTCTGCTTGAAAAGGTCCAACTCTAGATTGCAGACTGCAAAAAGATTCATTAACTTTATTTGAAATAAAAATATTCATCATGAATGAATAAACAATTCCACGTTCATAGCGTTAATCAATGAGTTGCATGCAGGCAACAGTCCGAGTCGATGTCGAGCTCATTGATCGAGCCACTCGATAGACACCACTACATGCGCGTCGTTTACACTGTACACTGCTCACGCGCAAACAAAACCGGATGGCGCACACTGGCGCGCACCCGTCTCCCGCTACCCCCGGCCCCCCGCGGACCCCCCGCCCGGCCCCCCGCGACCTGCTGCATGCTACAGTGCTACCGGAGTTACGCCGCATAGTTACCGGACTTGATATGCCTGCTCTCTGCGCTCGGCCATCGGGCCCACGCACACCACCGCGCCCCGACACTTAATTACCACAGTGCACCATTCGTGAAATTATTGCCGATCTTCTCCGCTCTCGATCAACTATCAATATAATATCGATGTTACCGCTCGCAATTTAACACGTAACCCGTTTATTTTATAGATAATATACGAGTAGAAATACAATAATTTCGTAAGCTTTGGATTTTACGGTATCGCTTTAATATTACTGTACAATATATTTTAAGTTTGCGTTTTAAGTTCCATTTAAGGCAGTATTTATAGCGTCATCAATTCGTTTCTCCCGGGTGTCTTTTACACGGGCGCATTATAATATGTAATGACGTTTATGATATTCCATTCGACGGCACGTAATAATCCGTATAAAATAACCAGATAATAATCTGTATAAAATAGCTTGTACGTAAATTTAAAAGCTAGAGGGCCCATAAATTGTTATTTAGGTACGGACATCAGAAATTACAAGAGGTTCTTACCTTGGAGATTTAAAGCGAAGTCGGTGCTTATAGCAAGTACCAGTAAGTAATGAATAATGGTAATCTTTTACAAGGTACACATTAATGCATTAATCAGCACAACCTAATGACCGGAAACATAAGTCGCAGCTCTTGTTTAGTTTAATTGTAACTGTAGATACAAGATAATACTTATTAGTTTGGATAAATTATCTAAAACTATATTAATTATTATTAAGTATAGAAACCTGTGAAAAATTGTTCTATTTCCGAATAACTGATATAACGGTTAATTAAACTGCCGGTTAATGAAATTAATAATTAATTAAGCGTTCAATTTATCTGGTTTTTATAGTGGTTCTAATGTAACTAATAACTTTTTAAAAAATTAATGTAATGATATTTATCTCGCTTATGATATCGTTATGTTGTTTCTTTTAGATTTTACCTCATGTGAGCAGCAGTGTCAAGAGGAATGTATGCGAACGTATATTAGTATATAATAAATAAGTTGGCCACGGCGGCGACACAAGCGCCCCAATTGCCTCAAGCTCTAAGCTTGGTTAAAAAACTGGTAGCGCCGTCCCGCCGTATCGATCTTTATGTTATTTTTTTATTTATCTTTTTCATCTGGGCCTCCGCTCCGAGACTCGGACCTGAACGGAAGTTGTAATTTTTAATCGCACCAAGTATCTCGGCCGGCCGGTTGGTCTGCTCGCTTTGGACAACGAGTTTATATATATAGCTATCTATATATTATTTTTTTGTAAACAACCACCGGAAACGAGCGAGAGATCTCGGCGATTTGGAACACATATCTTCCATTACGTCTCAGCGCTCTTTGTAACTGTGATAAGGTGGAGATAAGAGAAGCCTGGGACTGGCGAGGACTGTCGACGTAAAAATAATATCGATATTAATGAGGTCTCATCTAAAAACGTCGAAAGTTTCATTGATACCTCGACGCCACGGACGCTGGACGTATGTACAGCTTTCATGTCAGACATTGTCGGTACAAGACTAAAGTGAATTATAACGATGTATTTTTGTAACATTTTTCTGCCAATAGTGAAGCGTGGGCGCGCGATAATAGCCCGAAATATCCACATTCTCAACACCCACCGGCACCATCAAGAACATTATTCGACAGATAAAAACTTTTTAATCTTAACTGGTAGGATATATGATAAAATTAAACAATATTTAATTAAAGTAACTCAGCAAAAAAAGTTGGACGTATATTTTTTAATAAGGTGACCACCTAACTTGGTAGGTACTTGGTATAGATTTTTTTAACAAGACTTTTAAAGAAATTTTGTATAAATAGTAACACCTCCAGGTAAATTTCTAAGAAATTAATAATTTTTTTAAGAAATCTACTGTTAACAGTAACGCCGGCGTGTCCGCGGTCGTAGAGGGAGTAAATACTAAATACCGTAAATGTATTTTGAAATAATTATGTACATATATTCGACTATCCATTGTAATATATTATACGATAAACATAATGAAATATAATCTGAACAGGTTTTCGTTAGTTTTAAAATCTATTAAGAACTGTTCATAGTCCTGAAATCTTTTATTTAAAATTTTTCCAATCAAACATAGGAACTTCCTTAACATTCTCGATTGCTTATTCCTGTATCTTGACATATTTCTATAGAAGTATCTACGGACAATGCTAATATCCCACAAGATATACACATTCAGGTAAAGAAATATAAAAACTTTTCTTGATAAGGACACATTAAATACTAGTGAGTGTAGTTTAGTCATTTTAATACGTGTTTTATGACGATATTCCTCGAAATATTAAGGAAAACTTTACAAGAATTCGTAGCTACTTTTAATTAGTTTTCTTACCGAATTTATAAACTTGTTAGATTTAGTGTCAAGGAAAAGCGTGAAAATATTCTTTTTACTTGCATTACACGTGGACTGATTCTAAGTAAACAGTAGAATGTTTTATAAACAGAATACTGTGTTTCGCACCGTACACAATGAATTATCAATGTTATTGAATTAAATAAAACGTATATTCATATATCTCATCTTGTAGTTTTTTATTTAAATTTCCATAAAATATATTATGATAACATGTAAAAATACCAGCTGTCTAAATTTTTATAAGCAATAAAAATTAAAAATTTTAAAAACTTTATTCAATTAGTCTTTTACAATCTACTTTAATTTGTTGACCGCCCATGAGTAGTAGTGGCTTCACCAATACAGGAGAGTTCTGTAAAGATTTAGTTTAATTTTTGTACAGCTAGCGCTCAGTAGCAGTGCGGCTAGCGCTCGAATAAAAACACAAAACAGAACTTCAAAAGCACTGAATTTACGTATGAAAAATCCCAAAGAGTAAAAGCATTTGTTGAAATGACACCTTTATGAAACCTTTAAATTTTCTACATATCGATCCTTTCAGTGTAATATTTTTTTACTCTGCCTGAAGATCATATGTTCATAGTTTTAAAGGCTTTCTTAAATAAAACTATCTTGTCGGATTTTTCTGCGGATTTTTTTTAATTTTTGGTTCCCGAATGTTTTACAGTAATCATGGTCACGGAAGATATCAAGGTTTTAGACGTGTCAAAGATCGTTATATAGTTGTTATAGACAGCACCTACTCAGAAAGTGAAACAATGGTTTTCAAAAATTCTAAAATGGCACCAAAGTACCTTACAACATTATGTAGTTAATTTTAATTTTTATATCTTTTTTATATTTTTAATATCTATAATTTTTATAAGTTTTAAAGTTGAATATTTCACATTACTTATTTAATTTTAATTACTGTGACTATAGATAATTATTACAATATTTGTTAAATCTTACCTAGTGTTGCTATTATTATATTCGAAGAAATTTATATATTAAGCAATATTATTGTTCTGTTACATTAATTAATTACATTAATTATTAAATAAAACTATCTTTTCGGATTATTTCGCGGATTTATTTTGATTTTTGGTTCCCGACGTTTCGAATGCTTTACAGCATCCATGGTCACGGGAGAGACATTAATTAATTAAATTTTAATGTCGAAATAAAATTCTTTATTTTAACTTTCTAAATATAAAATTATCTAAAGTTTTTCATCATTGCGTTTGATTAAAAAATACAATAAGTTATGATTTTCTAATACATAACTTAAATGTTGACATAATTTATAAATAATAAAATAAACATTTGATTATTATATATTCTGCATATAAGGGGATATACTGACGAGGAACAAAACGTCAGGGCAGAGCTAAAGTATTAAATTCCAGAAGCACGATGGGGCACAGTGGAAGTGGTCGGTTAGCAAGCAAGTGGCAGCTTGTTATTTTAGAGACGACTTCCGCTCGCTCGCTCTCGCCTATCAAATCGCTACGCTAATTTTAACTCGGGCTAGTGACGACTGCAGGTAATTCGCAGCTTTGTTTGTCAACAATAGTTTGTACTGCTTCAGAACTTGTTTAATTATTGCTTTAGTTACATTAAAACATTCGCTACTTGCTTTTAAGTAAATGATGGTTTTATAGAGAGAATCGATAGTTTGCCAACTTCAAAAACGAGAAGGTACTTAATTCGGCTGTATTTTTTTGTGTAAGTACACGTAAAAATTGTTATACGATTTTCTTCTCAAATTGTAAGCAGACTTAAAAAAAATATTTAAAATTATGAACCAATTTTTTTTATTGTTAAAAAGGGGCAAAAAAGCAAACGATCCACCTGACGGTAAGTGGCTACAGTCTCTCATGGACATCTGCAACATCAGAGGAGTTGCGAATGCGTTGCCGGTCTTAGGGGCCTGAAGACACGACTCTTGAAGAGCCCCATATTATAGTGTT
Source organism: Brenthis hecate (assembly GCA_951806755.1). Classification (NCBI taxonomy): domain Eukaryota; kingdom Metazoa; phylum Arthropoda; class Insecta; order Lepidoptera; family Nymphalidae; genus Brenthis; species Brenthis hecate. The sequence continues at coordinate 4,959,280 of OX638274.1, forward strand.
CAAGGAAAACGTCAGGAGGAAGATCATTCCCCATTTTGCATGTGATAGGTAAAATGAACGAGATGCACGTACATTTTATATTGACTCTTTAACAACTTGATTAGGTTTTGTTAAAATATAATGAGGATTTGTACCTAACTACAAATGTAAATATATCATATTAAATTAATTGCCAAATTTTATTTATTACACAGTACAGACACAGACTGTACAGACTTTCATATAGGTACACTTCTTTACTTTTTAGTTTTCTATTATAAGACAGTATCTACCTATAAGTACATTATCAATAAAATAACATGAATAATTAGTTACTTGTAAATCAAAAATAATAAAAATGCAAGAAACCTTGAAACCACATGAAAGACTCAAAAGAAAAACAAGGTTTTGTATTTTTTTTCGATGTTCCTAAAAAAAGTGGAGGCAAATTGGCTATCGCATGAGATCAGAGATAGAGGAGTCTGTCGCTGCAGCTGGCGCCAGCTATATTCGTATCCCTTTGAAACACCGCCCTCGTGTTTTCACTCAGTTTACTTAATTCCCCTAGCTTTCCGACGTAAATGATTTAAACAACTCATCTTTACTGAACACGTCAAAGGCAACCGTTTACTAATTGTTTCAACTTCAAAATACGACAGTGTTTTAGTTTTCTTATACGATCGCTATTCATAGAAACATATTTAGACTATATTAGTGAATTGGTCGTAGTCAGTCGTTTGTTCATATTTGTTGTTTACATATTGAGTAACAAATATCCTTCCGTGAAAAATCCGTGTACTTCAGCAATGCTTCTGATAATTATCTTAAATGTTAACTTGAGTTATGAAAGCGAGTAATTACTTTACTTATCAGGTTATAACAAAATATGTATAGTATTTTATATATTAATCAAAAGAACATAATCCTTTTCTTATAACGTTTTTAGCAAGGCAGCCGGCCATCGACGTTTTAACGTTTCAAATGTGCATTTAAATTCCTAGAATCCAACTGTATAATTTTCAGAAAATGCCTACTACCATAGTAGGTAAAATATTAGTTATTTTACCTCTACGGTGGTAGTACATCTTTGTATTAATATTTATTCGTAGATTCCTTTATCTGTCTATATACTGTGATTGTAAAAATTGATTGAAAACATCAAGACTTGGCATGACAACACAATATTATGTAACAAGCTTTAATATACATATACAAGTAGTTTCTTACAACAATGTTCAATGCAAATTGTACATCTTAGTAGAAAATGAAGCAACCGTGTACTTGAACCAGTTCAAGTCAATCATCATAATTGCATCCACCGTTAAGCCTGCCTCGGAGACTAGTTTAAAAAAAATTTACAACTAAATTAATTATTATTATTAAAATTAAGCATGTGTTTAAGTAATTAATTTTAAAATACACCTCTGTGAAAGACTGTAATAGTTGATCAATAGAAACACTACTTCCGTGCATCTTACAGTTATAACGCCCAGGAAACATACAAATCAGTTATGTGGGTCATAAAACCTTGTATATCCTATAAATTATGAGAATTATTTAATTTTATAAGAGTTTATTCATATGTTTACGGAAACGTCAAGAGTCAAATGTTCTGAATTTCATCGTAATTGTTGATAGTTGACTTCGACTCCGGCAGCGAGCGACGTGTGCTAGAAACCAGTTAGCTTTAATCATTGTAATTGCGTCCCCCGTTAAGCCTATCTGAGAATTTACCGCGAGATTAGTTGTGATGTAGTCTATGCGATATATCCTATGATATATCGCACGTTAACAAATTGAATAACTGAGAAAATTTTATCATTGCTAAGTCTATTAATTATGATCGCCGATGAATTATATATAATGTATACACATATTTTATGAATACATATATTAATTTCAATCAATAACACATCGTATGATTATCCCATTTAAATATTAACGCTGATTAAACTTAGTTACAGTACTTCCTGATAAAAATGTAGATAGCAAAGTAAAAAATTCATGAATTGCTTATTTAATTACATGGCTCTACAGTGATGAGGTTTTTATGAGTTATTTTTTATTCTATAGTATTTTAACGATTTTATTAAAGAATATTTAAGTTTTTTGCACTTTAATACAAAGTTTGTATCCTCATCGTAAGTAGTAAGATAAGAGCACAACGTGTTGTCTGTGTGTTCACGACACGAAGAAAAAATATTTGGTTAGGCTTGATCCCACAGTAGCAGTTCTATTTGGCTCTATTAATATGCTTATAGACATATTTAGTACAATATATTTTACTTTTTTAATCTTATTGTATAACATTAGACTTAAAACATTGATATTATTTAATTAAAAAAAAAAAACGTAATCAGTCTAATAAAACATAACTAACACGTATTTGAAAAAATTATGTCGTGTACAAAGATGCAATATACTCATTATCAAATCAAATCAAAATATTTTATTCAGCATTAAATTATTACAATTTTTTACTGAACGTCATGAGTCTACTACCAGTTCGGAAAGAAGAAGCCTCAGACCTGAGAAGAACTGGCGAAAGAAACTCAGCGGGACCAATATCTTTTCTTAAATAAGTAATACGTAGTCTATTTATAATTTCGAAATATAACTATATTTTTCATGTAAATTGTTTTATAACAATGTTACTAAATAAATATTATCGCCCTCTATTTCGATATGCATGTGCTAGGGTTTGTGTGATAGAACAAATACGAACATACCCACACTTGGTCAACACTCCCCAAGGCCATGCCTTACGCGGAACTCTCGACTCAACAAACGGAAATTTATAAGAAAAAAATAAATTTTAAGTGTCGATGTAATCCACGAGAGTTGGGCAAAGTCAAATAGCTTACTGGGGACACTTTAAGGACGTACGCTACCTTGAATTTTACGATCTGATAACATCCCTATTTACTTAACTTATATTGAAATAACTTTAATATTTTGACCGTGATAATATTTTATGTAGTATATTATTATCACGACAACACGGCTTTCGCTTTCAAAAAACATTTAAAAGTTTTTACTTTCAAAAATTATATTATATTACAACTTATTTCTTGCAACGCGAAAGCTTTTAATAACGAAGACTCTATAAAGATAAAATAAAGTATTCATAAATATACTCTCACAATAATTTAATATTACAAATAACATTCTGTATAGAATAAAGTCAGAAGCAGTTGTGATAGCTTTCTAGGTAGATTTTGTGATAGTAATTGAATTTTATAAAAGAGATGTTTAATATTTTGATAAAGTTAATAAATAATATCAAATCGTCTGCGTAGTATCATATTTGGCCTAGTACTGTGAGACGGCGCGGGCGCAACATGGTAAACAGGAAATGTCGTAGCGAGTTGGCAGCTCTTCAGCGACACGTGCTTGACATCGCCATCACTGCAGCGTCGCTAGCAAGCGTGCCTAATATGTTGCATTCTATGAACAATTTTGTTGGATTTTTTTATTTCTTTTTTTTATTATGTAGTATTTACTACTTTATTACTTGGAATTAACCTCGAAGAGGCGATTTTTCTCGACTTAATTTCAAATATCATTATACCAGTAGCATATTTTCTCAAAATTTGCATAAAATAACCTTTCTATATAATCTCTCATTCAGTAGTATCAGTAGTTTCTGAGATTAGCCCGAACAAACACAAGCTCGGCAGGGTGCTTTCATTTATAATGATGCAATGATTTTACCGATGCCTGCCTAAATTTGGTGTTTCCTTAACCATAAACCCTTAGAATAGTTGACTTTCTATTAACAATATATAATAGAAAACTATAAAGAATATTATGGTAGTGACATATTACGATTACATGACAGATGGTTAGTCATGTTATTTTCATATTATTGTAGTTTTATATTAGAAATAATGTTTATAGAAATAATTAATCTAAGCCTCTTGATGCATTCTAATCAAAAAGAATGGTTTAACGATTGTTAATTTATAAAAATCCGCAACAAGCCTACATTGCCACAAAACAAATGTACACAATCATAAGTTTAAAATATAACATAGTATACATAACGTGTTTTAATTTTTAAACAAAAATACGGATGCAATAGATTTAATTTATATTAAAACGAAATAAAATTGATAAAAAGTTGAAATGAAATTGTCGCTATACAATTTAAATATCCTTTAAATGTAACTAACGATACAATATCCGCTCGACACCATGTAAAATAAGCCTTTTATTTTAGTGACCGGATACTCGAATAAGCACATGAATGGTTTTTAAATTTCGTCCGTCGAAAAAAACTGTTAGAAAAAGCGACGACTAAACACGCCGCGGGCCACATGGTCAGGGTAGGAACAAAAGGCAGGCTTGAATATGCTCTACAGATGTGCTATATTATTATGGTACACGAGTAGGGGTGTCATTGCAGATTTAAACGCTGTTTTAATTAAAAAAACATAACCATAGAGTAATGTCGTTGTATAATCAAAAAGTTTCAAACATGTTATTAAATATTAAGTGCTTAATTTATTAAGTCCTCATATTATGTCAGTTCGCTCGTAGTTAAGTTGGTATCATATTTTATAATATTAAATGAGCTATTCTTGTATATAAATTTATTTCGTGTATCTTGAAACCGGCTCTAACGATTTGTATAAAATTTTGTATTTATATAGATGTCTTTTCTGAAAAATACAATTTTTATATCATTTCCAAAAAAAAAGCGATCGAAAGCGAACGAAGCACATCGCCGAAGTAGGTACCTACTGTTGATTAGGTCAGGTTTAAGACATATTAATTTTCATAAAAATAAGAAAATTTAACGATCTACATATTTTTAAAGTGTTTCATTATATTAAGCAATATATTTTCAGATATTTAATTTTATATTTTTTAGAATTGCCAAGAAAATATGAGTATATCAAAAGTTCTCAGTAGCAGCCTCAGTAGAAGTTGGATAGCTCATAATAATAATTATTATGTACCTGATATGTTTATCGTGCCAAATTCCTGTTTCATCTATACATATAAAAAATAAAAACTATTTAACAAAAAAATAAAAACCGACTTCAAACAAAAGCACTAAAAATTAAAAAATAACTGATTGGTAGTTTTCATTTACTATACATACCTAATCAAATATTTTCAAAGTCGGTGTGCTTTGCTTTGTATGGGCTGGCACCGATTTCAAAAATATTTGATTAGGTATGTATTTAATAGGTAGGCTTTAATTACTTAGCCAACCCTTAGGGGTGGTATTTTTTTTTTAAATTTAAATGGGACCAATCTGGGAGTATACCCTTTCAAACAAAACAAAAATTGTCCAAATCGGTTAATAAATGACGGAGTTCTGAGGTAACAAACATAAAAAAAAAACATACAGTCGAATTGAGAACCTCCTCCTTTTTGAAGTCGGTTGATAAAATTGTGACTAAATCGAATCTGTACATTGAATATTTTTTGGAAAATCTTATTGCAATAGACATTATTATGATACAGAGGCCGAAACTATAGTTTTTAGAATTTTTGTCTGTCTGTCTGTTACCGCATCACAGAAAGACCACTGGAGGGATTTTGATGAAATTTGGTATGGTGATAGCTGGTTATTCGGGTCAACATATAGGATACTTTTTACCACGGCAAAATGTGTCATTTCTGAGAAAAAATACAAAAACTGCTATGTAAGAGTATACTAATATATAAAACCTAAGAATTTGGTTTTTGGTCATCTGAACGCGGGCGGAGCCGCGGGCAATGCTAGTTTAAACTATATTTGTATTTGCGTGCAAACTCGGTCGTTGTGACCCAAAATCTATCAGGATTAGGACATTATAGTTTATGTTTTGTTTCGTAGAATTTATCAAATTAGAAAAAAATACTCCTTATATGAATTTAGAATTTATGTCAATTCAAACATAGTATAATTATAAAATTATAATTTTATCTAATACTAATTTTAACTAATACTTTTTTAACACGCTATTAAAAAGTTAAATTTGTAACATGTGAAGCAACCCTAGTGAACGACGGAGTCGAAACAATGCATACCTTCATACGCCGACATCGGGAGACTAGATTTGGCGCGAATCAAGAGTAGGTATGTACTTATAACCATTTTTTTAAATTGTACGTTTTTATCGCAGACGTCAAAAAAATAAGTTTTCGATAAAATGATATCAAAATAATGTTATCAGTTTTTGTAACATTGTAATATGAACTGAAAACAGATTTAAAGTTCTTTTAAAGCCCAAAATAGATGTAATCTATACATATAATTTGTGCTAAATAAAATAAAAACTAACTATAAAATTCTAACTGAGTCTAATCTGCACATTAAATATTTTTTGGAAAATCTTATTGAAATAGTCATTATTATCGGTGCAGTAGCCCAATCTGTAGTTTTTAGAATTTTTGTCTGTCTGGGAACGCATCACGAAAAAACAAATGGACAGATTTTGATAAAATTTGGTACGATGATAGCTGGTTATCCGGGTCAACACATAGGATACTTTTTACTACGGGAAAATATCTCATCTCTGAAAAATCTATACTAACCAATAACCATTAAAACGTACTTAGAAACAAGGGTGAGTCGCTAGTAATGCATAAATTTGATAATGTTTCATTAGAATTATTCTATATTTTTAGAAATACATATCTAAAATACGTACGTACGTGAACATCAGAAGTCATTCGTTATTTTACTTTTTAATAATATTTTATAGAAAGAATAAAGCATTCAAAAGAAACTGTCATGATAATTAACTAAAAAAAATTGAATTTAAAATGCGGTGTACGTTAAGTTAAAGACACTCATGAAATCGACATATTATATAGGTACAGAAATTTTTGGCTGCATGAGATTAGTTCCTTTTGCCTTTCGTCCACGAGAGAGTTCTTCTTAGTATTCCTGGCAGCCTTTAAAAGTACTATTAACCATTATTGTATAATATTTTATAACATGATTAATAAATAGTACAATTGAATATAGATTTAAATATTTTTATTGTTAATTCTGATGTTGAGTAATTGAAAATTGGAGTATCATAATCATGTTTTAATATACAAGTACATATCCAATCAGAGAATACTGCAGACCCGATTACTTTGCCATGGTCTTATTTACTAATCACAAATTAGTGAAGCCACCTGTTATATATACATATATACCTGCTAGATATACATATAAAGTTAAACATAACGATAAGTATAATATTTTAATGTAGTAACAGACCACTCTTAATTGTACTAAATCTGGTATAATGATGAAATTTTAAAAATCGTTGAATGATATTAAGATTAATTAATTATATTGATAATAATAAGTGTAATATCCAGCTTATTTTACCCGAACTTTTATACAGGAATATTAACACTCGTATTTTACCTAGTTATATGAGTATTATTATCTAAATATATTTGTAACTCAGGATGCACATATCGAAGTGTATACAAAGCTTTAGAAGAAAGGAAGTTATAATACATATATGTTTTCTAAATATAGACTTTGCCCGTGACTTTATTCTCAATGCAAAGTTACTTAATTTCTAATTTTAGCTGGTTTAATATTTTACAATTGCAACAACACTTTCTACTTGAGGCTTTTAACTAACGTCTGAATTTATTCTAAAATTTATTGTTAAAACTTATAAAATGAAAACCATTTATGTAGTTCAGCGAAAAAAAACACAAGTTATATTATGAAAAAATCGTTGATATTTTTATAACTTTAAACACAACTAAATACTTACATACTAGATACTAGGTATATATAATAGTTATAAACTAAGCTTGAAGTACATGTATTTTGGATAGGTAGTGTCAATTTGTCAAGCAATGATCGTGGATGAATGAATTAATGAATGACAGATCCGCCATGTTTGTTTACATCGTTCGTGCGAGCTCGGGAGCCTTCGGGTGCGCTTGCGCTGGAAATAGCATGCACGGCAAGTAAGCGGTCGACGACCCTGCGGCCTGACACACCGAAATATTGGTGCAATCCTTTTCGATTACGATATGGGGGTGTCATTAGGTTAGGTAATCTTTGTTATATTGAAATTAGGATAGTATTTAATATATATATATATATATATATAGTCCGTCAACGACCGCGGACACGCCGGCGTTACAGTTAACAATAGATTTCTTAGAAATTTACCTATAAGTTCTACAACGTAAAAAGAGAATACCTAGACAGGTACTCTATTTGTTTCGATATATTTTTATTGTTCTTTAATTTTTGTCGTTAGTTATAAGCAATTGCATATACCTAAATGAATTTTAAATTATGTTAGTTATTTTATAATATAATTTTCTCATGCTCAGATGCATTAGCGTCCATTAAAGAAGTTGAAGTTGACTTAAGCTTTTTACCATTCCGTTTAAAGATTAATGTTCTTAGATAAATATATAATTTAAAATTGTTTTAACCGAATAGAAAATTCAAAATACCTATCGTATTAAGCTAAGTCATTCATAATACTTTCTTAGATTTACGCGAATACTTGATATTTTAAATAAAACTATCTTTTCCGATTTTTTCGCGAATTTATTTTAATTTTTGGTTCCCGACGTTTCGAATGCTTTACAGCAATCATGGTCACGGGAGAGACTGAGGTGTTAGATGTCACTAAGGTATTATGTAGTTGTTACAGACAGCCTACCCACAAATAACAAAATAAATTCAAAAAATTGAAAAATGGCACCAAAGTACCTTAAAATATTTTAACTTTTAACTTTAAACATTTTTATATAATTTTATATTATATTTATTTAATATTTAAAGTTAAAAGTTAAAATATTGTAAGGTACTTTGGTGCCATTTTTCCATTTTTTGAATTCATTTTGTTATTTGTGGGTAGGCTGTCTGTAACAACTATATAATACCTTAGAGACATGTAACACCTCAGTCTCTCCCGTGATCATGGATGCTGTAAAGCATTCGAAACGTCGGGAACCAAAAATGAAAATAAATTCGCGAAAAAATCCGAAAAGATAGTTTAATTTAAAATGCTAAGTCATTCATATAAAATATCATGACATTTAATGTTCGACTACCAGAAAACCAAAGTGATATTATACCTAGAAAAGAAATGATTATCGCAAAACAAATTATAACAGATGTGTAGGCATGATCTTTATAGATGATTAGTAGTATCGTATTCTCGTTGGAAAATCATATTTTAATTATAAAGTATATTAAGCGTTGGTTTAATTTAGATATTAATTAAGAAAAAACATTTCATTCTTAATAGGTATTCTAATAAATCCTAGGAAAATAAGGCGTTACCGGAAGACTTTTGAAAACCAAGTGTTTGAATACTTAAAGAAGGTCAATTCAAAAGTCTGAGGACCACTCGACCAGTATGAAGAGGTTGATAATAATGAAAGAAGCTCAATAGTATGTAGAAATCATAGCGCTAGGCAATATGTTCTTGCCCCTTGCGGGACAAACAGACAGAACATAGTGCCTTGTATTATACTTATATGTATATCCTTATATATATATATATATATATATATATATATATATATATATATATATATATATATATATATATATATTATATATATATATATATATATATATATATATATATATAATATAAGGATATTTCATTATATATGTACCAACCGAGGGTAGAAAGATGTACTAACATAATATATTTGACGACACGTTTGGCTCAGTTTGTAGTGACCCTACTTGCTGTGCCAGCGGTCGAGGGTTCGAGTCCTGCTGGGGGCATTCATTTGTGTGATGAGCACGAATGTTTGTACTCCAGTCATGGGTGTTTATATTTATAATATGTATGTATTTAAAGTTATATATGTGTAGTGTATCAACTATCTGGTATCCATAGCACAGGCCTCGTAGCTTACGATGGAACTAGATGGTGCTGTGTGTTAATGTCCTAACACATTTATTTATTTATATATTACGATTACACTGTGCAACAAATTATACAGAACAATAATAATTAAATAAATTTAATAATTATTCGATATTATTTCGATGCGTATAGGTAACTAATTTATCAAATACATAAACACTATAGATAAATTAATGTAAATGCATTTTCTGAACGAATTTATTTCTTTTGAAATATTTATGCACCTTCTCAATAAGCATGTCAGTGGTTTTTTGTTTTGCGGATTTGATGCTATTTCATATTTCATATCGTTTGTATTAAAAAATATACAGACGCGTAATTATTCAATATTTTTTCTTATACTCGTAATTATTCAATATTATTATTAGATTCAATATTATTATTAGATTTACGCTTACTACGTCTGTCAGATTTGTGTATCTGTTTGACCTGCGCAATTACCTATGAGGATAGGATTTTCATAGACAAATGTTAGAATAACTTTTGTTTACTTATAATTAATCGGCAAGAATAATAAATAACTTACGTATAAAATAAATAAAAATATAATGCCTGTACTGTTATCCATGCGATTATTGCCTAAAACGATCACCTCAATAAAATAAATAATACCTTAATAAGCCCAATTAATTAATTACATATATTATAAGCCCATTTTTATTGAACTACATAAGGATAAATAAATCACTATTTAGTAAGTACATCAATAATAATTTGTAGGCAATACTAAAATAATAGGCGGCATAATTTAACACGGCGGGGGCGCTCCCACGAGGCAGGCTGCGGTCCCACACCTCGCACTAAATGGTTCATATACAGCTTACACCACCCATAGGCCATAACTACGGCTTGCATAAGCTCACCGATCACTGATCATATTTTATTAATCTTTTTGTCATGTTTGTACATATGTAAAGATTTTTATATTTTCGTGTTAAAGCAATGCTATTTTTAGATTTAATTTTAGTTATTCGTATTCAATTATGAAAGCAAAAATATATTCGAGATTTAATATTCATTAGAGCTTATTGTTAGTAATTTTACTTAAATTAAGTTTTTAATACATATATACACGTACATACTTTGTGTATAATACTACTACAAATAACTTATGATTAATAATCAATGACTTCATATCGAAAGATTTGTATATAATAAGTTTACTCTTGACACAAGTATTTGTGTTGTTTTGAATAGCTGAGCTATTAACCGGCCAAATATCTAATAATCATCAACACTTGACTTTAATGATGCTAATATTTACTTATTACGTATAAGAAATACCTATGCGAGATAGTAGTATAATAACACCAATGGTAATATCGCCTACGTCTCTTTCGCAAAACTGAGGCTGTACCAAATTCTTAGCCCACCACCACACGTGGGCAGGTGGAAAGCGGAGCGTGTTATGCAACCATTCGCTTTAACTATGGTGAGCACCTTATTGGATGTGAAATCGTGGCTAATAGTATAGATAACCACAATGCCCTTTATGCATATTTTATCTGAAAATTTTTATATAAATTCGTATTAAAAAAAACTACTAAATCTTTAGGTAAGTATTATTGTAGGTATTATAGTTTCAAGTTTTTGAGAGTAGTTAATACATAATATACTATAATAGAGAATATTATGCATGTTTTTTTTTTAATTTTTTATACATTGTTATATACATAATTGTAAAAAAATATCCAGCTCCAAAAAAATATTTTTTTTAAATATCATGTCCTTACGCATACTTTAAACGCCCGCCTTTTCGCGGGTGTACGCTATTTACACAGAGAAATGACGACTCAGTTTGTGAGCAACAAAATCGCTAATCGCTCTGTTATGATATACTCTGACGTCATATTCGGTCTGACCAATGGCGTTCGTTTCAACTGCTTTGAATTTCCCACCTGTATTTGCACTTTTTAATAATCATTATCTTAATCAAAAAGAAATTACATAAAAAATATTAATATAGACTTAATTAAAACGCAATACGGATTAAAAAAAAATCACCTTTTTTTAAATCACACACATATTCCCTATTGTTAAATGCTAGTGGAAAAGCTTGAGTAGGTATTTTAATTATCTACCTGACAAATAAGTTGCTTTGTAATAATAAAATACATACAGAGTGCATCAAAATTAATATTCCAAACTTGTTATATTATTAAACGAGTATGGTGATTTAATATTTTTTTATTTTTGTTACGCTCTAAAGAGTTACGTTGCATAATTGGAATACTTTTCCAGGATTTCCACTGAACTGGCATTTGTCGCAATCACAGTTTCACACACATTCGAAATATCAAGTTGAATATTTCGACGTAGCCCTTTGATGTCAATCCAGGCGTAATTGAAAACAAAGACCAAAACTATATGGAAAATTTCTACTAAATAACAAACAGCACTGTGAAATTTACATTCGGTTTAATATCGTAAAATGAAAATATATTTGCTCTATATCTATATTTTATATCATAACAAGCAAAAATCCAGGACTTCCTTGAGTTAAATTCTCAAAAAGGTCAGCATGTAAATTGAAAAGTCATATATTTATAACAAAATATAAGATTACTTTCTCGAAACTATTCATCTGGTATGCTTAAGCCTATTGCGTTCTCACATTGTAATGAAATGCATGCATAAGCATAAGGTGTAAAAAGCCTAAAAGGTATAAACTATCGTGGTCGCTTCATTGGTTTGGCAGTAAAAAATGAGACACACATACTATGGCCTATGTACGTGTGTGTAATTTATATTATAACTAGCAGAACCTGCAGATTTGCTCGCGCTAAAACTACACGAAAAAATTCGAAAAAGGTAGGTTTCATACAAACTTTCATCCCCTATTTTATCCCCTTATAGGATGATTTCCAAAAATACTTAAATATGTATTTAATTAATTGTATTGAAGAGCATTAATACCAAGTTTCAAGTAATTCTGATCATAAATAATTTTCGGGCTTGTATTATAACGTGTTTTCCCGTGGGAATGAGATACTCTCCCGCGGTAAAAAGTAGCCTATATCACTCCACACTAAAAATCAGGCCAATCTGTCACTCCGTTTCGACGTGAAAGAAGGACAAACAAACAAACACACTTTCACATTTATTATATTTGTATAGATATAGATTTTAGGAGGTACATTATTAAGACATACTTAATTTCTATTACATCCTATAAAATCGATAATTGTGTAAAGTGATTAAATAATTATTGGTTAAAAAGAAATAAACCACAACTGTTTTCTTTCATTTACCAGAACATTGAACGTTCTAAATGACACAATTTGTTCAACATTTTTTTAGGCCTTTATAATGTTAATTAAAATAAAAATAATTTATTTCTTCAGTTATCGATACAACTTGCAAGCGATGCGTCCAACCGAACCATAATATTATATATATATATATATATATATATATATATATATATATATATATATATATATATATATATATATATATATATATGATTATTTTTGTGTTGTATCCGGCCTGTTAAAAGACGAGCATCCATAAAGTATAATTAAACTTCTTATAATGTTATTTTATATCTTGTCATTTTTTATAAAAGACGGTGTTCTTCAATTGCCCGAGTGCCGCCTACCGGTCAATTAATGTTTGAGGATTTTGAATTGAATATAACGATTTGTTTAGGTATTTCTGTCGCCTCGTCAGTCGCCATAAGTAGGTTATGCAACCTACGCTGCATTTTAATTTTGGTGTTAGCATGAATGTCACGAAAAACACAATTTACCTGTTACCAAATCTGTACGTAATGGTCAAAGCAAGGCCTAATAGAAATTGACTAGTTTTGGGTATTCTAAGAATTAAGGGTATTCATATTAATTTTATCATTATTATTAACATTAGAAAAAAATTGGTGAAATATGTAATAATATGGCAAAATAAAATTATCTATTATATATTCATAAAAAACGAATCGCAGGCAGATATTACCGTATTCGCAATCCAAAAGGTAAAGGTAAAAGGTAGCACGGCACCGAACACAATGTGGTACATCCTTATTTGCATATAATAACATAAACATTTATGCGCTTCGCAAACACATTGGTCTGATGCCAAACTAGGGTTTCCGGCTCTGATAACTAGAAACAACGAGCACAAATAAATAATTAACTAGCTAGGTATGTAGATATAACGCAATATCTATACATATAATAAAACAGTAACTTGACGAATTTGACGTGCGCGTTTTACGCAAAAAGTACTGTTGCACTGATTTTAACTAAATTTTGTGGAGTGATAAGTTATACTCGGGTCAACATTTAGCATACCTTTTTATTACAGGAAAATCTTTCATTCCCACGGGAAAACACAATAACTAGTTCTACCCAGTCGTTCTTAGACATGTCAAAAGCTGGCTAAACCTTAATCGAAACAATGTACTAGAAAATTGTAAGTCTTAATGAGACCTACAGAAAAATCTGCAATAGCATAAGTCCTTCTAAGGCAAACTCGCAAAAACTATTCAAATCTATTTAAAACGTACCTAGGAGACGCGCCCGAGCGAAGCCAGGGTAAGACACTAGTATAATAATAATATGAAGTGTACTGCACTGTACTTTGTAGTATGTACTATGTACCAGGTAATATTTACTCTTTTGTTTTTCTATACATATAATAAAATTCTAACTAAGTCGAATCTGTACATTAAATATTTATTATTATTATCGATACAGAGGCCGAATCTATAGTTTTTAGAATTTTTGTCTGTCTGTCTGTCCGTCCGTCCGTCCGTCCGTCCGTTACCGCATCACAGAAAAACATCTGAAGAGATTTTGATGAAATTTGATATGGTGATAGATGTTTATCCGGGTCAACATATAGGATACTTTTTACCGCGGGAAAATATCTCATTTCTGAGAAAAAATACAAAAACTGCAATGTAAGAGTATACTAATATGTAAATCCTAAGAATTTGGTTTTTGGTCATCTGAACGTAGGCGGAGCCGCGGGCAATGCTAGTTTTCCTATAAATTCTTTTGATTTGACGAATATATTAAGCATACGTTACACATATGTTTTGATTTTTTTCGATTCGGTTTGAAGTTTGTCAATACTTCCCAGAATATTTGTTGACAACACTGTTCAGTGGAAAAATACACGTGTGTTTTATACCAAAACAAAAAGTTCAATCAGCTACTAATATACTTGACAAAAATGTAATGCTGCAATTGCAATATTTTTATCAAAATCTGCCGAACATTTACCGCTATTCCCTATTGTACCTATTGGAGCTTGCCATCCACGTGTAAAATTAACCCTTATATTCTAACAACTTTATCTATTCAATTACCTATTCTATTTTTGCTGGCTGTCTCACTTTTTTATTGTAACACTAGATTGTGAGTACAGTAATATCTGCCTTTGTCTAGTGTTTTTTTTAAATATACAAATTGTAAATTTAATGAATTTTTCTAATCAAAATAATTGTAAAATTTAAATGACATCGAAATAAAAAGATCGTTATTGAAAGTAGGATTTATGTATGATAAATTTTCTTAACCTCCCGTTTATCGTGTTTTTTTATGAGAGTGGAGTTCGGGCTATGACACAACGCCACGTCCATTCCGTTAAATTCTCTGCAGGTAAGATTATTTGGTGGATATGTGTAGATACATAAATATGTTATATACAACGAGTATTTTGGCGATAAGGTATTCGAGAATGGATTGACGTACATACACACGAGTATATGAAGACTGAGAGTGGACTGCTGGACTCAAGTTATGTACATTGTGCAATGTAGATGTGTAGACGAGACATCATAATTACATTGTTAATGCAAATATCTGCAGGTGGTCTAGAAGAAGGCAAGACTCGAGAAGAAGGATCGATAAGAAGGGATAGGGCGGGATTTTGACATCTTCTACTAGGTAATAGTAGAAGATGTGAAAATATATAATAGTACTTACTAGCAGCTCACCCTTGCTTTGCTCGGGTTCGTCCTTAGGTACGTTTACACGGTTATTATGGAACAGATACACTATATTTATTAATAATTATTATATATATATACATAGGTATGATGGGTCGTATTATAATTTGTTTTCTTGGGGAATGAGATAATCTCCCGCTTTAAAAAAAGTAGCCTATGTCACTCCCCAGCCCTTCAACTATCTCTACACAAACAAACAAGCAAACAAACAAAGGCACTTTCTCATGTGTAATACGTATTAAAGTATTGATTTCATATAATGTCATCTTTTATTGAATAATGTAGAAGCAGAACACTGTAAAAGTATACTTCACCATCATGAGTTTAATTTACAATAGGGAGAGAGAATGAAAAAAGTGATTTATTTTATTTAATTATTTTATTAAATTTTATGTCGCCTTTTTGTTTTCTTTTACAGATCACTGAAATTAATAATTTACTTATTGTATATGTTGAAATAGTACGTAGTTCTGAACAAAATTTTAATACAAATTGTGTCAACATATCGGTCTTCGTGTCTGTTAGTTTGAGCTTATCTTCAAAGTGCCACAGCGTAAGCAAGAAATAGCATTTTGCTAGTTTGTGATATAGAATAGTACGTTTGGCCTATTACAAGTAATAATAATAATAAAAAAAATAAGTAATAATAATAATTTGAAGTATAGTAACTAATATATGCCCTTATATGAAAAATACTAAGCAATTAAACCTCATAATTTTGCCATATTCATTTACCTACTGTGCAAACTAAATAATCAGTTTTACAGAACTATATAGCCCATACTAAATGTTTATTTATTAACAATTTTAATACCTAAAATACATAAACATGGCACTTTATTTGTATGGTAAATATTGAAGATCTACAACTATCGGAAATAAAATACGTGGTAAATCTAGTGTACGAGTATGTATATATAATCTAGAACGTTAACCGTGTGCATGAGATTTGCAATTCAAGTTTAAAAGTATGTCATACGATGTAATACAATATTTCCATTTTGTCGCACATCTCAATATTATAGTTGCCTCTATAAATAGCAGCTGACAAATTTACGAGTCTGAATATATTGTTAAATTGAATTCAGTTATTTGAACTGACTACAACTTCCGAGCTCTAAAAATTTGGTCGCATTTTTCCACTAGATTTGAAATTATAACAAGATAATTTTTTTTTAATTATCTCTGACAATATAGATGTAAAAACATATTAACCAAACATAAATGGAATTTATCAAGGCTCGTGACATCAGGTTATTGGTATGACCTTGAATATTTTGGCCCTCTTTAGAAGCTATAATAAAAGTAATTAAAACGTTGATACATATGTAAGAAACAATTTTTTCCTGACTATAAAACATCGGCCTTCAATAGCAACAGAAAAGAAAAGTTGGAACTGTATGGAATGATTCTTTCGTTGTTTTAAAAGTAAATTAAAAGCAAAAAATGCTGATCTTATAAGTATTCCATACTCGTAACTATTGACAAATCTTTTCTAAAAACCGTTATTCATTAAAGTTTGAGTTTTTAACGTGTAAATGAGTTATATAATTCAGTTAGAGAGCAGAGTGCAATGCAGAGCAGAGGATGCGAGTGGAGTCGGGGTACTTCCTGCGGTATGACACGCGGTCCCCTTATCAGCTTCATTGATAGATTTATCTCGCGAGGTCGCGTCCCGCCCGACGCCCGCGCACCGCCCTCGTCCACTATCATGCAACGGTCACCTCACCAACAAACTTGCTAAATTCATTCATTGCTTTATGTCTTCTATTTAAGATTGGATAATCGACCAGTGAAAAGAAAAAATAACTAATGTATTAAACATAATTATGTACGTATTTTAAACTTATTAGACCACGTTTTGTTCTTTGCGATTTATTCACAAAAAGCCGTGTGTGTGGTGAATGATCCTAATCACTAATTATTTAAATTGTCTATATAAAAATTTTGGTTTGTACTTGCATTAAAAAAAATCTAAAATTTTAAATGAATTAGAGACATAGAGTTACTAGAGATATGAATATGGAAATGTTTATATGTCAGACGTTAAGACAGAAACTTTTTTGTCCACTGCCACGAAGTACCTAGCGCCGTCATTCGACGAATTCGAATTCCGCGAATCCTTTTGCCGCATTTGGTAGAGTCATTAACACACTGCATATTCATTACTCAAGTTTATATTATATTATTTACAACACTATCTAATTCCTCGTATATATTTGTTTATCTATGTCAGAAACAAATATTTTAATCTTAACCTTTTAACGCTTAAATATATTGAAAAATTCGTCTGGCGCCACATTGATAACCGTCTTTTTAAAAGCGCTGTCATATTAGCTTTTAAACTAAATAATGGCCGTAATTCTTTTAAAACATGGATGAGTTTCAGGTAGCCCTTTGTGGTTCTTATCTTATCAATAAAACAGTATTCCGGAGTGTTTTTTTTTGTTTATGGCATTTGGCACGCGCTTTGTTCGAGTTGGTACAATGAAGTCTGTTCTGTTATGTCGATAACTGTGTATCGTATACTCATGTAAGCTCATGTACTTCCTACCGCGGCATTCGGCGTGTCGATGCGGTGTATCAGGCGGTGTCGAGTGTCGGTGAGACAGAGTACAACGGGACCCGGCTACTGTTAGCCTGCGCCAGCGCGGCCCTACTGACAACTTTAATTTCCTATCAATACACTTTCTTGGTATATAACTGTAAATATAAAAAGGATCTATTGCGACCGTGTTATGAGTTTTTGCTATCTTGTAATGTTGTCGTTAAAATAAAAATGCCTGTTGCAAAGATATAATTACTTGTGCTTAATAATCAATGAAAATAGCTTTTGTATTTCGAAATCTGTTCATCCAGTCGTGTTAATTGCCAAGCTATAAGTATGGCTGCCAATTAGTAAAATGTTCGATAAGTCGAATATGAATGAGATGAATTCAAGATTAGACAAATGGACAATATACACTAATATTATAAGGGGCCTACCTACGTAAATTTTGTAAGTTTGGATGTAGGTATAATCTCTGGAACTACTGAACTGATTCCGAAAAATCTTTCACTAATAGGAAGCTACATTACCGAGTTCTATAGGGTAATTGTTATTCCAATAAAAATGTGCTTACTGTCAAAAATCATAATAATTTAAATTAAAGTTTCAACATGTGCTGTCTAAACGGTTTGAAATATAGCAATAAAATGTATGGCAAAAAGACACCGAAGTACGCACCCGAAGAAAGTAAGGGTAATTCCCTAGTGAAATATAGGTAATTAATAGACGCACCGATAGTTTAGGTGTTGATATTTTGACCTGTGACGATGGTGTTGCGGGTTCACTCGCGGTGCGGTGGCAGCGCGGCGTGCGCGCGCCCGTTCGCCGGCCGACTATCTGTGGGACCCCATTCACTCGTACGCATGAATGAATGGCGCGTGACCGAAAAACTGAAATTCTTCAGCCAGGAAACAACTGAATTGACCTTGTTGGACTAGATAGAATATTTGTTGAGTTGATGTCCATTGAAATGTCGATGTACAAGTATTTAGAGCATAAACGTATGGCGTAATAAGGTTTGAGTCAGTTCTGTAATAGATTATCTACTACAAAAAAGATTAGAGGTTTTAAATAGTCGCTGCACTAAAAATTTCTACTTATTAAGCAGCCAAATGAGATAGAGATGATACTTTATATAATAATATGTACGTGACGTAACTTTTTACATAGATATAGTTTATGAATGAGAGATAAACATAAGCCAATTCTTCTCCAAATACATCTGTGATCTGGCGGTTGCCATAAATAGGCTGTAGTAAAGACTGATTTGGATAAGTTTAAATGGAGAAACTATCACGAATAAAGGCCATGTTAAAAGCCTTTGTATAATTGATATCTAATATTTATTATGTACTTAGAAAGATTTTATCTTATCTCGGGGCCCAGGATGTAAATAAGATAATTTTATTCTTTTCACGATAAATAAGCTATTTCCTTTGATTTTATGTCTCGTTAATAAGGCTAAAATAAAAAATAAACTGATTTTTACTGCATTAATTTTAAGTTTAAATATCTCACTTGTCGTATCCTTGCCGTGGATTCATATCAATTTTACATATTAGAATAACTGAGATGAAGAGTCAAACTTAATTAGATAAAAAAATTTATCAATATAATGATTCAAAAGATTACTGAGCAAACTTTTACTTTTGTAAATTATATTATTATTATAAAAATTACACTTGACTCTTTCCACCTGGAATTTCATGCTCTACAAGATTCATTTGAAATGGTTTTCTGTATCTTTTACCGTTTCGCCTATATTTTGAAAATAAATTAAAAAATCCTGATATTCGGGCCCTTGCCGAAGGTGATGTCTTTATAAATTAAAATGATTTCAGGACGAATCAAACTATATTAATTTGCAATATAGTTTTCTAATTTTATTTAGAACTATTAACATTTTAATTATCACAAAAGTCTATAAATCATTTCTATGTAGAATTTTATGCTCTACAGTTTTTATTTGAAATGTTATTAATTATAGCTTACTATTTTGAAATTATTTTAAAAAGAAATTTTTGATGCAAATTTTTGGGCCCTCGCCGGGGGCTGACAAAAATGTTAGATACTCTTATTTTCAGAATGATTCAAATTAGCTTAAAGCAAAAATTCTGCCTTTTTAGAGAAATGTCGATTACAGAGCTTATTTGATTGGACTCTATTATTAATAAGAAACTTGTACAACTGACACCCATGAACGAATTAACCACAATTTGTTCATGCTGACACCCATTAAAAAATTCTGTAAACATGTTATTTATTTATTTTTAACTTACAAGTCATCACGCTTTGCGGTAAAAGAATACTATTACTTCGATTCGAATGTTCTCGAAATTATTACTTTATGACTGGATTCGTAAAAAGGTATTATTATTTAATAATAAGTATTTTTTTTAAGAAAATAATTTAATATTTACGATTTTTTAAAAACGTAATTATGAATTGTTTTGTAGGAAATGTTAAAACTTACCTAAACCCCTTATTTTGAATATAATTATTTTAATAAATAATATTTTTAATTTTTGTGAGTAGATACATGGGTCATGGATTAAATTTTATCAGGCCGTTATGTTCTGTACATATGAAATACTTATTATTAATTGTTAAAATAAAAATTAAAAGATTGATAATTAGAAGAATTACAAATTACTAAACAACTGAATATATATCAACTGAAGTAAACGTCTTTCTTAATTTTATACAATTATAATTATTTTTTTATATTAATTTAAAAGTATGGACTGATATAGGATACCATTAGGTTTTAAAACACGCTTTTAGATATCATACCCGCAATTTAATTCTTCTAGGTAGTAACATAGTCCGATTGCTATAACATGTCTACACGTCATTATAAGTATACTAGCAACTCACCCTCGCTTCGCTCAGGTTCGTCCCTAGCTTGCTTCTGACTGCAAACTTTCATGCCCATTTTCACACCCTTAAGGGATGATTTCCGGGATGAAAAGTATCCTATTTGCTTCCCAGGGTCTCAAACTATCTTCTTACCAAATTTCATCTAAATCGGTTCAGTAGATCCAGAGATTACCCCCCTACAACGTCACAAACGCACAAACTTTACCTCTTTATAATATTAGTATAGATAAATCCCATAGTTTCGTAATTAGTAGGTCCTAAGTGTTAAATAGCACATAAATTTTATCGAAATTATACGAATATGGGACAGAGTGTTAATTTGATAATTTTAATAGCCGTGTGCATACAATAAGTATGTGACAATATAGTAATCGATAATAGAATTCAATTATTATTAGTTTCTTTCTTGTGTGTTATTTATTTGTTAATTTAAAACTACATTAGTAGATAATTTGCTTTTGAACCAAGTTTATAATTCAAAATATTATATAAACTACATAAGTTCTAAAAATATATCTAGGATATTATTGTTAAATTTACTTTTTACATAAGGATTGAATATTTTTGGAAATATCTGCGGACCTTTTTTTTATACAAATAAAATAATATTACCTTAAGCAAGACACTCTCCAATTAAGGCACAGGAATTCAAAAAACTATAATTATCACTCACTTATATTACTTAACTCACTCACTTATATTATTAACTTATGTTACTTGACAGAGAACGGTTTGGCTTTCCACCAGCGAGTTCCGACGGGCTTTGAAGCTTTACCCAGCTCAGTGGCCCGCGCCTGCGCTGTCTCCACCGGGGCGTGACCTAGACCCTGAAAACAACACCCTCCCGCCTACGCTCACCGAGTTACCATAGTTACTTGCAAAAATGCAGCTAAAATTGTAGCCGAAAATCAGCTTAAAAATCTATTTTAAGCTTTAAAACCATTTATTTCTATGAATACCTTAGAATATTTTATATTCAATAAACATGTTACACTCATTAAAGCTTATGAAAGCTTCTCTAAAAGATATGGGGAAATAAAACTACCTACGTATACTTGCTCCTCCCAATAAACGATCAAGCTTGGTTAGCATTGGTTCTTCCAGTTGGTACGAGTACTGTCCTTCCGGGAGCCATTATGGATGAAAAACACTACAAACGTAGGTTATAGACCAGTTAGCTTGTCAAAAATTATGTCCATGAACAAAAACATAAAATGAAGAATATTATAAGTATTCGACATTATTAAATTAAATAAAAACTTTTTAACAAAAAATAAAACCGACTTCCAGGCACTAAAATGTAAAAAATAACTAATCGGGGGTTTTCATTTAGAATAGATACCTAATCAGATATTTACGAAGTCGGTGCCAGCCGACGCATAGCAAATCTAATATATATTGATGCGTAAAATACAAATACCTATTAAGATATTCATATCTTAAAATATTGTCCGCTGGCACCGACTTCGAAAATATCTGATTAGGTATCTATTCTAAATGAAAACCCCCGTTTAGTTATTTTTTACATTTTAGTGCCTGGGAGTCGGTTTTATTTTTTGTTAAAAAGTTTTTATTTTTAAATTTTTAGTGTAGACGTAATAAGCAGGTAATTTGTAGGAAGAAAGTTTTTAATAACATATTCGATTAAGCAATTTGTTTAAAAATAAATATTTATTGTTGATTTTTTTAAAAACCGCTCGACCGATTTCGATAAAATTTATATGGGACCACCTGGAAAGAATACCCTTTCAAACAAAACAAAAAATTCCAAATCGGTTCAGTCGTTTTCGAGTAATCGGTAAACATACATAAAAAAAAGATTCCGACGAACTGAGAACCTCCTCGTTTTTGGAAGTCGGTTAATTAGTTACTGAATGTTATAATAGTAAATGATATTTGATAGATAAATTAAATATGTACTTCATTATTTTATTCGTACCTATTTAAAATGTAGACCGCCCGACCCACCAATAACGTCACTCAGTTCCTAATGAATTAAATTTTATTATATTGCGCGATTTTTTGCTGTGAATTAATCTTTATCAGAATAAATAATAAAACCGGCCAAGTGCGAGTCGGACTCGCGCACGAACGGTTCCGTCCCATTATATATAAATACGCCAAAAAAATCATGTGTGTTGTATTGGAGCCCCACTTAAATATTATATATCAGCAATCTTCTTCTTATAATCTTATAATCTACAACATCAGCAATCTTCCAGTGAAAGTCCCGTCAAAATCAGTCCAGCCGTTTCAGAGATTATCCGGAACAAACAAACAGACAGACAGACATATAGACAAAATTTAAAAAACAGACACTTCAATTTCATTTATCTGTATAGATGTATATATTAAACATAAAAAGCCAGAATTAAAAAAAGGAGGTTTCAAAATTCCCACACAAGCATCGTGATTTTTAAGATTCTTTCTGGTTTTCTGTCGTAAATCGATAATATGTAAATATAAGCTTCAAATTGTTGAGATTAAGAAAACTAAAATAAAACCATAAATAATAAAACTGACCAAGTGTGAATTGAATCAGCGGCTTGCAACCGCTAATTAAACGTCTACTTTATTATATACGTAACACAAATACTATATATATTTTGATTTTTGTGGTAGTACAAAACGTATGTATGTATGTATATCAGTGGCGACGGGCCCATACAAGATGCCTTACCTTAAAATTATTTTATGTATACTGCAGGTATATCCATATTGAATAGACTTTTTCTGTTCATATTTAGTTTGGTTTAAAAAAGGCAAATGGAAATTTTAGAAAGGAATCTAATGCTAAATTATAAAATTTTAAATACCACTACCTATACTGTAACTGGACTATTCGATGCTCGGCAGTTTATTAACGGAAATCGATTATTGCGTTAGATGTAGGTCGCAACTACAGGTGACCTTTTTCAGGAATATGTAAAAGGTTAAAAGTTTTCACAGAGCATCAGCTAGTAAAAAAAAAATGTACATCACTTTAAACTTCATGAAACGAAGATTTAGAATTCGTTGACCTGTCTGGTAAACTTAAAATGAAATTGTTTATTAAAACGTTATCTTTTAGAAGCTTTAAAGTTTTAAGTCTAAACAAAAAAATCATTATGAATAAAATCAGTTTACGTCTACTAATAATTATTTAAATTATTTTTATCTTAAATTAGGGGTTATTTTTAACATTTTCTTTTGAATTCTAATTTTCATATTTGATTTATAGAATTTGAGATTTGAAAGAGAGATATTATCAAAGTTCATGTCGAGCATTGACATCCATCCTCTTTTCTCCATATAGGTACTAGAGGTTTTTCATAACCCACGTAATTTAAGATAATATTAAAGCTATGATTAACAATAATAATGTCAATTTACAACCAAACTATTTGTATATTATTAGAATTTTTATACCTAGATTCCTACTGCATATGCCGTAAGAACGCTGCTCTTTCAGGGATTTTAATTTTTAATTACTTTATTATATATTTAAAAACACCTTAAATAATGAATTGGGTAGGTACCTATTACGAAGTCGTTCTAAAATTAATATCCATCGAATATTTCCACATACCAAAAAAAGTGCCTTAAAATTTCTATATTTAATACTAACCTCTCTCATGAGATTTTTCTATTCGCAGAATAAAACGTAGCTAACATAGGTCCGATGTCGTAATACAAGATCAACGTGATAGACATACCTACTTTCCCATATTTATTTACGTCGGTGAAAAATTTTCAATAGATTGGATAAATTCTTGAATAAAACGATCAACTAACGTGTATGAAAATAATGATTTAGAAATAGCGAGTGCCTCACAGATTATTGCATTTCTCTCACTTTATATTTATCACAATCGATATATATATATATATATATATATATATATATATATATATATATATATATATATATAATAAAATTGTAACTAAGTCGAATCTGTACATTAAATATTTTTTGGAAAATCTAATTGAAATAGACATTATTATCGATACAGAGTCCGAATTTATAGTTTTTAGAATTTTTGTCTGTCTGTCTCTCTGTTACCGCATCACGAGAAATCACTGGACAAATTTTGATGAAATTTGGTATGATGGTAGCTGGTTATCCGGGTCAACGTATAGGATACTTTTTACCATGGGAAAATATCTAATTTCTGAGAAAAAATACAAAAACTGCATTGTAAGAGTATACTAATATGTAAAACCTAAGAATTTGGTTTTTAGTCATTGCACGCGGGCGGAACCGCGGGCAATGCTAGTTAAGGTATAAAATATTTTCAATAAAAATATGCAGTGCATTTATTTTATTAAAATCTGAAGAAATCGTTATGCAACGCAGTAACCAGCATCAAACACAGCATTCTGCGTGACGTTAAATGTTAGCATAAAATTAGTATTATCTTCATGATATTAATAATAAAATATAATATTTCGCTAATTTCGTCATGAATATTAAATATTTAAATGAGGTAAACTACCATTATCATTTATTTAATCTCTCGTAATATTGTCGAAACAGCTAAGATAAATGTAATGTGCAATAATCATATTTTTAAATTTAAATAATAATTAATTAGTAAAACTGAACATTACCGTTAAAAACTGTTGGTATATAACAATTTATTCCTTCTAATTATTAATAATAAATAATAATATAATTAATTAAGAAGATTTCTAGAAATTTATGCATAAATACTTTCTTTTCGATAAAATCAAGATTATCGTATAGTTCTATAATAAATTCTGAAACGGACTGTCCTTGTCATATTTAAATGATCTTTACTTTGAAAAATGTATCCTTTCCTGAGTTAATGATAAAATGGATGGGAAAATTATATCTACAATAAAATTTTATCTGTATTTTAAAAGTAATGTAGAGAGAGAGAGAGAGAGAGAGAAAGGGATAGCGAAGTTTAAAGGATTAATTTGAAAATATGATTATTTCATAGACTCAGGTAAATACATATATTATAAAAAGAAATCGAGACAATTTTTTTACATTTGTTTCACTAAGTTATATTATTTCCACAATTTCGAAATATACACCCTGTTTTGGTCTTAAAAAAATATTTTCATCATTTTAAATCATTATCCTTGCCAATTCGAAGACGAAGGCAGCTCCAGCTTCAATTACGCCAAAGCATTAAATGTACATATTTTTAAGGTTTTATAATTAGCAGTGGTTAGTTGGTACTATATTATGTTTATGTTCTTATCCTTGCAAAGAAAGTGCTTATATAGTACCTAAGTTATCATTTTTACAACATTTTAATTAAAAATGCGTTTGTGGTTTCCTTTGAACAAATAAAGACTAGAAATGACAGATTAAACTGTTTTCGATTACGAATAGAATACGGATCCTGAATGCGACATTTTCTTGAATTTTATTATATGTATAGATAAATATTATTGTGCATTCATTTAGATTGCCCTCGAAAGTGACACATATATTGAAATACCGATTGTTAGGTGATGATTTTTCATTATTATATTATACAGGCAAACATTAGTATATTTAAGTTAATACAAAAATTGTAATAAAGCACAAATGAAAACACGATATCTCAAATTTTAAGGCAAAGGAAGGCAAATATATCGCGGGATTTTGTTTTATTTATCTCTTCGCTTGGAAATTAAGGTATCACTGAGTCTAAACTCTTAACATGACCTTAGTTATTTGTCATAACGTCACGGGCGCCTTACCTTGTACTGAACCAGCAGTAGCAGATATATAATTTGACTTCACAGTAAAAATGTATATTAATAATAATGAGGTACCAATAGTAAAATATGTATGTAAATATATAATTAATACAATAAAAGGGAGCATAAAAATAAAATTCAAATTGTATGTATTTTGTAATTTATTTAAAATTTCTTCAATATAAGAATATGTCCGATTCCATCTTTATAATACAAGCATTTCAAAAAGGGATAATACCTACAAAAATTACAACCTTCTGTATCTTTAATATGGACTCTTACTCATCAATTCGTGTGCACGGCACGATGAAAAATAAAAAATTACCAAATCTTTGCTATCTCTGCCAAGTCAAAATTTAGAATTTTATAAATAATTTTTAAATCTAAATGCCATCTTTATTTTATTTTACAGCGATGAAGTTTTTCTTGTGTAACAAATAAATGTCAGAGTTGGTACATTGCACCCTCTTGAGGTTGTAAAAATAAAATGTAAGTGTAGGCACACTCTATTTACAAAAAAAAATTACAAAAGTAAATAATTCATTCGTATATATATTTACAAAGAATTCTTTCATATAAAAGTCTCCACAAAATATAGACACACATTGTTCATATTGCAATTCACATCCCACACCGAGACCAATAAAAGATACCGAAAGGTTGAAAATGGAACGCATTCAATAAATAGATTTACTAATGGACTATTTACATATGCTGAGTGGTGAATATCTGGTTAATTATTCCGTTAGCGGAAAATTTTAAAATAAAAGCCTATTATAGATATTTTAAAATAATGGACGTGACTACAACTTAGTATTGCCAGGTTTATACTTTATAGACGGTGTTTTGATTCAATTCAGTTTTAGTTCAATATTTTAAAAGTTTTGTTTTTAAAATAACAGCATTATTGTTAGAATAGATAGTATATACAAAACTTTCTAAAAATATTTTGTGATGATCCTTATAACCGATGCATATAATAATACCTGGCAACACTCGTATGAGAGCAGTTATTCTGAATTAAATTAGTTGGTGAGATTCTATAATACAACGGATAGTTTAGATGGAACAGACTGAGAGATTTAATAAAAAACTTCGCACCACAGAAATTGCTTATAGGATGAGAGCTTTATAAAAAAAGCAAGTATAGAATCACATGTAAACTTGTAACAGACGTCGAACACGAATCGCTATGAATCGCGTTATGCAAGATGTCGATGCCTTAGAAGGCATATTAGAGTATTTGGAAGAGTTTCTTCAATTCCACCATCAGTTGCCAATCGGTCTTAATGAGGTCATCCCTGAAGTAGTCCTTGCAAGCGTCGATACTTGCGCGTGAAATCTGCAACAAAGAACGTTCATCAATTAATATCATTATGGCGTAAAATAACCAAGTAAACTAGTCACATTGCAACGAAACCCTAAATCCTTACCGAACAAGATAAATAAAAATAAAGAATTTCAACAAGAATATACTTTTTATTAATCACTAGCATTGGCCGCGGCTCCGCTCGCGTTCAGATGACCAAAAACCAAATTCTTAGGTTTTACATAATAGTATACTCTTATATTGCATTTTTTGTATTTTTTATCAAAAATGAAATATTTTCCCGCGGTAAAAAGTATCCTATATGTTAACCCGGATAACCAGCTATCATCATACCTAAATTCATCAAAATCCCTCTAGTGGTTTTATCGTGATGCGGTAACAGACAGACAGACAAAAATTCTAAAAACTATAGATTCGGCATCTGTATCGATAATAATGCCTATTTCAATAAGATTTTCCAAAAAAATATTTAATGTACAGATTCGGCTTAGTTACAATTTTATTATATGTATAGATCTCACGAAACTAACATCCTATCATTTCCCTATCTCGTTTCTTTAAATACAACATTAATAACATGTATCAAGTTTAAAGCTAAAAATAGAACAGATGAATGTATACGGGGTCCCATTCAGGTCGACCCAGTTTTGGCGCATCGATTCAGCTTTCCGGGGTTGAATGGGGTCTGACGTCACCGGAAGTAGATCAGGTTGTGCAAGTGTAGAACTGGGTCAAATGGTGACCCGGGACCCGCCCTATGCAACAGCCCCTCGAGGTACTGACGTCATTGAACAGGGGAGTGTCGCATGAATAAAGGCGTGCTTCGTTCATGTAGCGTTAGTGGAATTTGTTTTATAATTGAGTAAGCTCGAATTATATTCTTTGATACAAATATTAAAAATATTTTATTTGTTTTAATACAGTTCTATATCTACGTGTTCTATAATTTTTTATAACAACCACCATCAATTATGATTACTTATAAGCATTATGGTATTTGAAATATTCCGAATGTTGTTCTCGAAACTTTAAAGAATACAGTTTTTTATTACGATAATTCCTATAAATAAAGATAAAGAACAATATTATAGAACTGTAAGTTTGTTTGAGTGATCATTTACAAGCATGTTATGTAATAAAAACTTTTTAACAAAAAAATAAAAACCGACTTCAAACAAAAGCACTAAAAAGTGAAAAATAACTGATTGGTAGTTTTCATTTACTATACATACCTAATCAAATATTTTTGAAATCGGTCCCAGCCCATACAAAGCAAAGCACACCGACTTCGAAAATATTTGATTAGGTATGTATAGTAAATGAAAACTACCAATCAGTTATTTTTTACTTTTTAGTGCTTTTGTTTGAAGTCGGTTTTTATCTTTTTGTTAAAAAGTTTTTATTTTTCCCTTTTTAGTGTGGACAGTAGTAGCAAAGTAAGAATTCCAACGTGTTAGGCTTGTCAAATCAAACAAAATAAGCCCAAACTCAAAGTATCTACTGTTAGCCGTTGAAGAGTTCCACCTATCCACCTTCTGGCCTTGCCATCAGGTCAGGTCAACAACACCGAACCACTGTACTATCAACGGAAATAGAAATACTTGCAAAGTTTCAAGTCAATATGACAATTAGAAGTAGGTTAAATTCATCATTAGTTGTTTTTCCACCCTTAGGGGTGGTATTTTTTTTTGAAATTTAAATGGGACCAATCTGGAAGTAAACCCTTTCAAACAAAACAAAAATTGTCCAAATCGGTTAATAAATGACGGAGTTCTGAGGTAACAAACATAAAAAAAAAACGTACAGTCGAATTGAGAACCTCCTCCTTTTTGAAGTCGGTTAAAAATAAGCTTCCTGATCAATGTTAATCCCTCCACGACCGCGGACACACGGCGTGTCAGTCAATAGATTTCTTAGAATTTTAATTAATTTCTTAGAAATTTACCTGGAGGTGTTAAAGATCAAATTCTATGTAATATCAATAATATTCGTATATCAGTAGTGGAAAATGTTTAGCAAACCATTCCAACCAACTCTTTCGCCAGACAACGCTAGTGAAGCACAAGGCTGCAAGTAGTTTCATCAATGAAACCGCGATGCGAAATATCAATGGAGCTTTGAGAATGGGATTTGACCCGGTCACTGCGTCTGTGTGCGCGCTAAAGCTTTCGATGTGTGCGTTCGTTGCCAAAGACACGAGTGGTGTTTTACAATGTTATTATCTATATAATCTCGTAGTTATGGTGTATTACCAGGTCTTTTCAAAGGAGAGTGGAAAAGTCGTAAACGTCTATTAGAGATGAGCGTTCGCTTGTATTATCGTTATAAATAACTCACTTATGATAATTGCTTGTGGTAATGCTATTATTTGAAAATTTCATGTATATTATCTAATATATTTAAACGAGCAATCTGGGAAAACGCGTGTTTTCGAATTTTCATGCGGTTTTCTTTCGTATTATGCCACGCAAATGAAATGTATATGATGGAATTTATATTTGTTTTTTTTTTAGTATTTATTGAAGTTTTTAGTTTTTTTAAAAGAAAATTGTACTTTTGACTAAAAACTCCGAGCGAAGCTTGGTGGCCCAGGTTACTATATGTAGTTAATTGTTGTTAGCACATAACACAGCACATTTTATTGCACACTTTAAAGTATAAAAATAGATGAGTATTTAAAAGCTAAAAATATAACACTCTTTCGGACTTTGTATAAAAACCTAGAACAGCTTAATTAACTAAATTTACCCACTCTAATTTCGATGATATTAGTGGGCAGAAATCCAAATGGCAAATTTCATGGACTAGGTCGACTTAATATGAATGAATCAATTTAAATATGTATAAAGAGAATATGTTATATTAAAAAAAACCATATTGCTCATCACTTCAAAATGAATCTCGAAAGAGCACAAGATTATAAATTACTAGCATTGCCCGCGGCTCCGCCCGCGTTCAGATGACCAAAAACCAAATTCTTAGGTTTTACATATCAGTATACTATTACATTGCAGTTTTTGTATTTTTTCTCAAAAATTAGATATTTTCCCGCGGTAAAGAGTATCCAATATGTTGACCTGGATAACCAGCTATCACCGTACCAAATTTCATCAAAACCTCTCCAGTGGTTTTTCTATGATGCGGTAACAGACAGACAAAAATTCTAAAAACTATAGATTCGGCCTCTGTATCGATAATAATGTTTATTTCAATAAGATTTTTCAAAAAATATCTAATGTAAAGATTCGGCTTAGTTACAATTTTATTATATGTATAGATGTTCAATGTGCTAGATCGGACGGAGCTGGGCCGAGCTGTTAGCGAATACATAAATCGTTAAATTACTAGGACACGATACAGGAAGTTCTTATACATAATAATAGCATACTAAAGCTGTAATAACGCCACATGTGCTGACAATGTAAACACTTCTGGAACTTTCTCAGCAAGATTAGAAACAAACCTCAATATTTCCTTTAGACATATTATCCAACATTACATTGTACGTGATCGTGAGAAAATTTTCCAAGGTTTCATTTTACCTATGAACTTCATAATGATGAATTTTTATACGCAAATGAACTATCAATGGGTTACAATTGAATTACTATTCGTCTTTAGCAATATCATTCAATCGTAATATTTTGAAACTAGCGTTTAGGTTTTTTTCTAGGTTATTGGTCTACTATTCAAGGTCAAAGCGTAATCTATATATATATATATATATATATATATATATATATATATATATATATATATATATATATATAAAAGCACAAGTGAATGACTGATATATCAACGCACAAGCCAAACCCTTAAGGCTAGAAAATTGAAATTTCGCACACGTATTCCTCTTATGACGAAAGCATCCACTAAGGAAGGATTTTTCAAATTTCAACCCCCAAGGGGGTGAAATAGGGGATAAAAGTTTGTATGAAACTTTTTATTCCTTGGACATATTTGCATGAAATTTTGTATGAATACAGTACGGCAAAAATAATGAGTTACGTATTTTAGCGTTTTCTAAAATTCAACCCCTAAGAGGGTAAAATAGGGGATGAAAGTTTTAAATAAACGCACAGGTCAAATACTTAGGGCTAGAAACTAAAAATTACGCAATACCTCTTGTGAGGTAGACATCCACTAAGGAACGATTTTTCAATATTCAACCCCCAGGGGGGTGAAATAGGCGGTGAATAAAGTGTGTATTGCGAAAAAGTGTCTTATTCGTAATTTGATCGCGGGCGAAGCCGCTGGTTCTGCTAGTGTTAGATAAACTGTAAACTTCCTTAATAAATAAACTGGTGAAATCAAATTAGTGGTAATTCTGAGGATTATCACGTTCTTACAAACACACTTCATATGTATATACTATAGTATATTTAGTATAGATGATGACTATCTAGGTATATGATACTCGTATAATGAATTTTGTTATGTTAGATACTAAATAAGTTTCCTAATCATATTGAATTTAACACAAAAGTTACTCCCTTGTACATGTTCCAAAATTTGTAAACTTTGACGGTAACAAGGTCCTATAGGTAGGTATTAATAACTTTTGAGTTCGTCTTGTTTTTAAAAATGTGGGCCCATTATATGCTTAGCTCTTACCTAATGCATGGAAAGCCGTGACGTCACGTCCAAAAATAATTCGACCTTCGCGCGGTGACGGAAAACTGCCGAGTTCATACCAGCTGCTTTATAAAACGTGGATTAAAGAAAGATTGATGCTTTCACATTCTAACAAACTACTTAAAATACATACATTTTTCATTTTCATTTCTAATTTGTATGCATATGACGTTAATGGACATTAGGTCGGGAGTGTACGCTCACAATTGCCTGACAAGATTATTTATGGACACTAAACCTTAATCTTCTTTAAAATTCTAAATAATACTTAAGGTTTCGTTCCTTTAATATATTGTGGTTTTTGTGAATAATAAAATAATAATGAGATTATGAATGAGTACTGTATATGAGAGTTCAATACAAACTTTTGGCAATACAACGAGATATTTCATGTTTATCATCGCACATACGATTTACGAATAGCATGACTTTGTGAAGTGGGTAAGAATCGGCAATTTGCTGGCTTGTTATATTTTAAATATTTATAAGTGAAGAATAAAAGTTGGGTTTATCATCGTAATGTTAGGTTTTAGATTCCATAACTAAAGCTGTATTTGGCCACTTATGTATAAAATGGTCAATTCATTAAAACAAGCTGAATCGAAATTGAAATTAAAACAATACTACAGACGTAGTATTTTTAAAATTTCAGTTTTATTTGTTAATATTTGAGTTCATACAAAAATCCTATCATAAAAGATCTTTCATTTTTCACCGAATGTTCCAATGTTTGAGCAACTTTATTAAATTTCACCTCTAAAAATCTTATTCGGACTATTAGGTACATTTTAAAATAAAAATTAGCGAAACTTGTTCCAAAGTTCACAAGTGATGTGCTTACCAACGAACAGAATTTCAAATTAATTTCAGAATAGCGACTCACCCTCGCTTCGCTCACGTTCGTCCCTAAGTTGCCTCCCCATACAACCTTTCATCCCCATTTTTACCCTCTTAAGGGATGATTATCGGGATAAAAACGATACTATTCTTCCCAGGGTCTGAAACTATCTTCTTACCGAATTTCATCTAAGTGGGTTCAGTAGTTTCAGAGACTATTCGGTACAAACAAACAAAAAAATCTTTCCTCTTTATAATATTAGTAGGTAATAGGTATAGATATTTAAAGAGACTGGCCTTATAAGAAATATGTTGTCGTGGTATATGGCACAATTTAGTTTGAAGGGTCCTTCGTTCCTTGCAACGGGCATTATGCGAGCTACTATTACTGCTAGGATACTTCACTTTACAAAGCTCCCCTCGACCTAGTGACCTGTTGCGATCAATATAGCAGCGGTGGGATACATTCAATTTAGTTTTTAAAGCAGGATATAAATGTATTTCTATTTTTAAGTATAAGCATTTATTTTTCATATACACTTTTTAATTTTTATACTTATTATTTTATAAGTAGAAGTTTAGGCTAGTAACCGCCCTAATTTTTATTAGGCCTTAACTATGAAACGCGTTTCCTTTATTAACTTATTCTAATCAAAAATATATAAAAGCTAAAAAAATTGTATAGTTGTTAGAACTTGCTATCTATTCTCTTTAAATAACAGTTTCATTTGAGAAAAAAGCTTATAGCACTTTAAGGCATATTTATAGAAGAAAGGTCATCTAATATCACGGGGCAAAACAATTATAATATATATAAATAAAGTACGCGAGTGAGGCCGCGAGCAAACAATAGTATATGATATGTATAAGAGAGACAGAAGCTACAAAAGTAGCTTCCTAATAGTGAAAAGTCTTTCATAATAGAACTAACACTTTCGTACATACATACTTTATATCTTTATCAATATTAGTGTAGATAAGGCGTATGCCAGAACTCTCTCTCTCTCTCCAGGACATCGAGTGCTTTAGACTGCTCGTGTTTGGTATTAAACAATGATTATAAAACACTTAACTATATTCAGTATATCGGGACTAGGATATAACGTTAATAAATCCCCTTGACCCAGTAACCTGTCGCGATCAATGGAGCTGCAGCCTGCGGGGAGGTGTTATACATTCATACTTGCTGGTCAATGAAATATGTGATTATAAGGTTTATTGGCTTTATAATTGAATTAAATAATTTGGAGAAACTATATATTTATAGTATCTTAATCATTTTTGTGATAGCTAAAAAGCTAAACTAGTTATTGACGAGTTCAATCGTTTAATTTTGTCAAATTTAGCACATCATAAATTATGTTATTTAAAATCTACTGTCGAAGATATTTTAATATCCCATTTAATCCAACAAAGTTATAAATTCAGAGGTACCGTAGTATTTATAAACTATATAATAACTTAATTTTAGTTTTGCAACCGACTAACGCAGTAGCAAGTTATTGGGCTCTGAGACGTTCGTTACGGTATAATCGCCAATTATTAAGTTAAAATCTTAAGGGAATTAACAGAAATGTGTTTTTTTACTTTGCTACAAAAATAAAGGATTTCAAATAAAAAAACCTACCTATATATATATATATATATATATATATATATATATATATAATATATATATATATATATATATATATATATATATATATATGTAGTTTAAAATGCCAAATATTCGCATGCTTCTAAGAAAGTATAACATATAATTAAAGTTAATTTATGAGTGTGGTGGAAATTCGTGAAAACATTTTAACGTCGGTATAAAGATATATCGTCGATATAATATCTAAGACCGGTCATTACTTACAATTACACACGAGTGGAGCGTATTTCCGGCGTGCTGTTCTAACGAATGATAGATGTACCTACCTACTACCTAGCTTTGTACAGTAAAAATCATCAATAAAGTGTCCTACATGTTGACCAGGATAACCAGCTATCACCATACCAAATTTCATCAAAATCCCTCCAGTGGTTATTCTGTGATCCGATAACAGACAGACAGACAAAAATTCTAAAAACTATAGATTCGGCCTCTGTATCGATAATAATGTTTATTTCAATGAGATTTTCCAAAAAATATTTAATGTACAGATTCGGTTTAGTTACAATTTTATTATATGTATAGATAATACATTAAGTATTGTTCATTTCTAATATACGATGTCAATATTGACTATAGCATCAAATGCACACGAAGCACTTGTTTAATACGAGACGTGTGTTTGAGCTACGCGCAAACATCAATACGACTTGTTTTGCTAACACATACATAGGTACGTATATACTATATGTACCATGCGAGTATACGCTATATATAACACTGTTTCCGTTCTATTCTCGTAACCAAATATTTGAACTTCGGATGCACTGTAAAAGGACATGCTGCATAACACCTTGTAATTGAAATGGTATGTGCCAATATTTTCACAATGAGAAAATTATGTAAACAACTTCTTTGGGCACGTTCTGTAGTTAAAAAGTTATTGCTTATATATTTCCTAATAACAATATGTATCTTTACAATATTTTGATATTTTCAAATGGCTATAGTTTTACTTTTTCTGAAGATCTTTCGTTTTATTATATGAAAATGTCTTTTTATTTCTGAAGAGGCAATAGAAATAGTTGTAGAAAAAAAAACGTTTGTGTACTTATGCACGCACGTAAGAAGTTATACCTCTTTGGCGTAACAGAATAAAAACAGCTAAAGATTTCATCCCGTATGACACAACTCTCTGTTTATAAAGGAATGAAGCTAACTTCATCATATTGCTTTCAGCTAACTTCATCATGTCGCTTTTTGGCTGTAAGTGTGCGCGCGCATCGTTAAAATTGTACTCTTATATTTTTTTCCAAACGTGCCAAAAGAAGTAGAACTACAAAAATTCGATTATTAAACACATGGTTTTTTTTCTAAATCATTTATTAACAAAATATGTACTATGTTTGTATCGCAAGAAGATTGAAGCAAGAATCTGGTTTAGATTCTGCGGAAAAAAATATATCCCAGATGGCGAATAAAAATTAGGATTAAATATTTGCATAGTGTGCTGACACTTCACTCCATAAATATTGATATTTGAAATGACTTGATTAAGATTACATCTTTTTGTGTTGTTATGTATAAGCTGATATATAGCAAGTTTTTGCTAATATTGATATGTAATAAACAAGTTAGTCTCTTCGGCTCCGGGCGCATTTGTCTATATTAATAGGTATTATAAAGAGGTAAAGTTTGTGAGATTGTGACGTTGTAGGGGGTAATCTCTGGATCTACTGAACTGATTTAGATGAAAATTGGTAAAAAGATAGTTTGAGACCCTGAGAAGGACATAGGAATACTTTTTATCCCGGAAATCATTCCTTAAGGGGGTTAAAATGGGTATGAAAGTTTGTATTGTGAAGCAAGCTAGGGACGAACCCGAGCGAAGCGAGGGTGAGTCGCTAGTAAAATTTACGTAAAGACATTGTAATAAGCAGTTTTTAAGATTATGGTCGTATAAGCAGTTTCTTTATTTATTTAAATATATAACATATACGTATATATTTAAATAAAATTATTAATTTTTTTTTTCGTCTCCATCCGTTGTTCGGTAGATTGTCAGAGTTCAAAATGTCAAAGCCAATTTTGACGGAACTTTAGGTACCAATTGGGCGGCAACTTGGCAACTTATATAGTTGTTAATGTATGAAATTAAAGTTTTTTTTAAAAATTGTACACTACTCAAACACGTTAAAAATAAAAGAGATGAGACGTGACAAAAACGCACGCAAAGCGGTGGAAAACAAGTAGTGTTCAAAACATGTAGAAAGGTATTAAATGTTTTTTGACCTCGGGTATTAATACATACATAAGGGTAAGATTAATATCTATATTACACACATGAATATAGCAATACAATATATACGTACAAAAAAAATAATTTCTTTGCATAAATTTAATAAAAGATCAAAGGAATAATCTATTTTGTATAAATAAGAATAACATTGTAGTAAATACGTTGAACGATATATGGCTCGCGAAGTTTCGTTATTTAACGCACTAATAAAACTTTCACACGCCTTCCTTTGATAATACACAAAAAATAACTAATTAATAAAAGTGATATATATTTATATTTGAGCTTTGAAGATTCGTAGCGCCGTCTTATAAATAGCGAACCGTTTCGACATCTAATTTACATAACGGAAACCATGTGGATTCTAAAAACGTCAGACGTTGTGTTCAATTAGTTTTTAAAAAAATATATATTTAGGCTATTTCAAGATGTATAAATTAATATGATGCATTGTTTATTTTAAAATACATGTGCATATAGCGGTAAGTTACATATTTATACCAAATCATAGGTATAACAATATGAGAGAAGCGGAAATAGATCGTTTGAGTGAGTGCAAAATGAAGGTTTATTAACACTAATCACTTAAATTACCAAGTGCATTAGAGTAAGTTAAAACCTAAATATTTAGTGCCAATAAAGTGAAAATAAGGCAATATTTGAATGGTACAGATATTATACGATAAAAAATATATATTTTTATTTTCATGAAATACTTTGAGATTTCGAAACGTAAACTGGTATTTAAATATATATTACAACCGACCCACCCTCGCTTCGCTCGGGTTCGTCCCAGGGTATGTTTTAACGGTTAGTATGGAATAGATAGACTATAATATATACTCGTATTTAGCTATGATGAGTTGTTGTAGGTTGTACTATATATTTTCACGTGGAAATGATATAATCTCCAGCAGTAAAAAGTAGCCTATGTCACTCTCCAGCCATCCAACTATCTTAACACAAAAAATCACGCCAATACGTTACTCTGCTTCGACGTGAAAGAAGGACAAACAAACAAATAAACGAAAAAACAAACAAACACAAACTTTCATATTTATAATATAAGTATGGATTTTATGGCAAAAAATAATTTAGTCTTCTCCCTGCCCATTTCCCAATCACTTGGGGTCGGCGCAGTACATCTTCTGTACTGCTTGATAGGATTTGGCAAAAGTTTTACGACCGGCCGCCTGCCTGACGTCAACCCTCCTTGGGAATGCTATTGTCTCTCTTTGTCTGAATGGTGTCGCGGAAATCTTATAGTATACACTGTCGATTTTTTTGTCTTTTAAAACATTTTTTATACTATTACTCAATTTTTTTATGTTATTTTCGGATATATTTTAATTCAATAAAATAATTTAGTAACCTTACTGAAATCAATCAAATAACGTTACATATCAACTAATGTATCCCCTTATAAGTTCTTAAAACATGACAATTATAACTATTTGTCATGAGCGGTTCGCGAACCCTTGACCTCCTGTATGTCCTGTCCATTATGGTCTAAGTAGCACCTTGCGGATTGACTGAGTATATAGATCGGGTACGATTGGTTAATTGATATACATATAGATTATATCTTACTAATATTATAAATGTGAAAGTTTAGATGGATGTTTGGATGTTTGTTACCCAATCACGCCAGAACGGATGGACGGATCTGAATAAAATTTGGCACGGAAATAGATTATAGTCTGGAATAGCACATAGGCTACATTTTATCCCGAAAAAATGTACAATCCCCGTGGGATAGATTTGTTTCTGTTTTTCTAGAGGCGAACCCGATCGAAGCAAGGGTGGGCCGCTAGTTATACTGTATATTATTTCTATACGAATTCGAACCTCTAAACGATATTTCTCTTTTTAACCTTGTGTAGACTATGGTAGACCACGCAATATAGGCACTTTCTAAAGCAATATATATACAAATTAAATTTCTTTTAAAACTCTATTTTCTCTCTACCTACTTCAAAAGGGAATGGCGTATATATGTACATGTGAAGTATACATATATAGTCCATCGATTTCACTTTAGTGTTAGAAAGGTCAAGTAAAGATAGTCTGTATGAGCGTCAGAAGCGCCATGTGAAAAGGCTCAATGTAAAATTATTTATTTTACAATAAACAAATCGCAATTTTATGAGAATTTTGTCTTGAAACAAACCGTTAGTGTTGCATTGAACTCTATCACGGTTAATGTTAGTTTGAATTGTTGTTGCAATGAAATGAAATGCTAACTAAAAAAACTGAACTTCAATATGGATGAATTTTTAAAAAGTTAGATAAAGTTAGAAACGGAGTTCAAACAAGAGAATATTTGCTATATTTTAAACACATTTTTAATATGTAAATAAAATAGTTATGTTCACTCAAAAGTTTTCGCAACGAGCGCCATTTACGGTACAGGAAGAAAAAGAAAATAGGCTACATATTGTTTCAAATTAGAAATAGAAGTATCTGTACTAGAACTGTATATATCATCTGTGTTATCTATAC
Organism: Brenthis hecate; assembly: GCA_951806755.1. NCBI lineage: Eukaryota > Metazoa > Arthropoda > Insecta > Lepidoptera > Nymphalidae > Brenthis > Brenthis hecate. Next base: position 4,999,412 of record OX638274.1, read on the forward strand.
TTATATTATAAACAGATAAAGTTTGTGAGTTTGTGAAGTTGTAGGGGGTAATCTCTGGACCTACTGAACCGATTTAGATGAAATTTGGTAAGAAAATAGTTTGAGACCCTGGGAAGGACATAGGATACTTTTTATCCCGGAAATCATTCCTTAAGGGGGTTAAAATGGGTGTGAAAGTTTGTATTGGGAAGCAAGCTAGGGACGAACACGAGCGAAGCGAGGTCGCTAGTAAGTAATAAAGTCACTATTAATGTAAAATATATCATTTTTCTACAGTAATATAATATATTAGCATACTATATAATAATTTAATCTTATCTATACAACTTTATTCTTCAAAAAAACCTATTTCGGTTATTTATAGCATCACAATTCGGAATACTCTACAAGAACTTTAAAAAAATAATTGGTGTACTTACGGTTGCATTCTAATTTATACATATATTGATACATATCATAACTGTCCGACAAATTATATATCAGTCGTTACTTAAGAAACAGTGACTATGTATTGCAATATTATAAACTAATATTTTTTTAAGAGCAACTGGTCAATTTCTGGCTGGCTCGTCTCAGCAGAACTGCCTTTCGAGCCAGTAGTAGATTCCTCTCGGACTTGCATACTGACATTTAATTTAAATTTCAAAATGTAAAATTGACGATTTAAAAGTGCTTGTAAATGTCTATATGAATAAAGTGATTGTTATCATAATCGAGTTTGTCATTATAGATTCATACAAACAATTTAGATATAATCCCAAAGAAACATAATATATTACCAAAAAAAAAAAGAATAAAAATAAACAAAAAAAGTGTACCTTGCTGACTAGCATATCAGTCTCATCAAAATGTCTGCCAAACATCTTGGGGGACTCCCCGGGGATGGGCTCTATCTTGATGCACACCTCCTGCCCCTTGCGAGCAGTTTCCACTTGCTTGTGGTTCACTTCTATCGATGTCACTATACCAAGTTCTACAAACTGTTAGAGAGGGACAGAGAGTTTTTTTTTAGTTATTTATTAGTTGTTGTTGTTATTAAAAAAAGCAAAGACAAATGGCTAACTAGTTACATTTAAGACTTAGAATAATACTGCACCAAATTGGATAATTCTTTGTTTTGTGTTTGTTATTGTCAGGGAGTTTTATGTAGAAGAAAATGCAAAGAATTTTTTTTTACTAAAATATGTTTTTTTTTTAAATCTCATGATATGAAAAGTGAGTGAGTGAAATAGTTTTTATCCCGAAAATTATCCCTTATGGGGGTGAGAATAGGGATGAAAGTTTGGAAACATGCTAGGGACGAACCCGAACGAAGCTAGGGCGAGTCGCTAGTTTCATATAAAATACTATTAGTATACACAGTCGTATTGTAATAGTCTATTTAGTATACATCTACTAAACATAGATGTATTTTTAGTACCAACTTTTATTTTAATATATATGTACATAGATCAAACAACACTCCGAGTGCAAATGCAACTTTTCGACAACCCTTTTTCTACTTTCGCCAGTAATGAAACTTATATCATAAGTAAAACACTATGTAAGAAACAAGTCTATTTAAAAAGAAACCAACTCGCAAAATCATAACGACCCAGAGATATAGTAGTTGCTATACCTTTTAATTAGGCCTTTTAAAAAAAACAAAAATACTACTTTATTCCACTCAACCAGCTTATATAGTGTCCCAACTCCTTCTTAGATTATTTAGTTAGGGAGTCTTTATAAGAAATTTAGATACATATATGAGATGTCTTCTAATGATATGATCTAAGTTTTCATTACTGGTGAAAGAAAAAAAAATATGCCAGCGGTCTATACAAATTTGTTGTATTGTTTGTTGCATAATTTGATCACTGATGATAATAAATTACGGACAAGTGCGAGTCGGACTCGCCCACCGAGGGTTCTGTACAAATTTGCAAGAAATCTGTTTAACTTTAATTTTCAACTTATTTATTTTTTGGAATTTTTCCTTTATTAGTGTTGCCTTTTGTCAAATTTCATGATTCTAGGTCAACGGGAACTACCATATAGGTTTTCGACCCAAAACCTATAGGGTACTTCCGGTTGACCTAGAATTGTCAATTTTGGTTAAAAGCAAGGTCTTACATCACAAGTAAGGGGAAAAGTCCGAAAAATAAAAAAAAGTTGAAAATAACTGTAAATTTTGATACTTACAAATGTCCACCAACATAGTTTGACCATATCTTTTTATCGTGTTGACTCAGGACGTTAATATTTATACACCTAATAGGTACTATAAACCTCAGTATCTGGTATAAATTTCAAATTGCTAGGTCCACCCGTTCCCGAGAAAATCGGTGGCGACACACGGACAGACAGACACGGAGAAGAGAGTGATCGTATAAGGGTTCCCTTTTTACCTTTTAAGGTATGGAACCCTAAAAATAGTAATACGTATTTTTTAAAATATTTATGATAATAATATATAACTATTGTATATTATCATGTAACTAACCTCTTGACTGGGCACGCAAATAGGTGTTCCTTCCTTCAAGACGCCGGCTTCCACCATCACACCCGCCACTATGGGATCTCGCGAGTTGAACACAAATTGCGGTAACACCTACAACAAAAGGATTTTTCAAACACATAAAGATATAAGTTACTTGATTGTTGTCATCATTTGCTTACACAATTTACGAAATATGTGAGATCGTAGTATTAATAAATATGGGACTCGCCGGTTGTAAAGCCAGTATTACCCACTAAAACTCAACGGAACCCCGTGTTAAAGGGGCATGGCAGGGCCATCTACGCACTCAACCACGACGACCCGACAGAACAGTACATTACCTTTAATTCAATTCTCTTGTTAATAGATTCAAAGCGAGTCGGTTGAGTATAGATTACTTCGTCAATGTTAAGTAGAATACTTTAACTTCAAAACCGTGAACTATGAAAATTGGTATTTTTGACAACTCTGACATTCGACATTTCCTTAAAAATCAAAATGGACGAACCACCCAATGTATGAACTTTTAAACTGTGTTTATATCTATACAGATAAATAAAATTGAATTATCTGTTTGTTATGTCAAAATAATAGCTTTTTACCAAATTCATTTGAAATAATATATGGCACTATTAAAAGAAAAACATAATTTATAAAATTTTTGTCTATCTGTTTGTTCCGGCTAATCTCCAAAACGTCTCGACTGATTTTGACGGTTTCACTGGCAGATAGCTGAAGCTAGAAGGAGTAACTTCAAACTTTAGAAAAAGAATAAGGGTTCCCCGCTCAAAAAAATAACAAAACATTCTCAGGGACGCACCCGAGCGAAACATGGGTAGGTCGCTAGTTATATAGTAAGACTAGCGACACACCCTCGCGTCGCTCGGGTTCGTCCCTAGGTACGTTTTAATTTTTTTGAGCGGAACCCTAATTCTTTTTCTAATATAAAAGTAACCTATGTTACTCCCTATAATATCAGCTATCTTCCAGTGAAATCACTCCAACTGTTTCAGAGATTATCCAGAACAAACAGACGGACAGACAGACAGACAAAAAAATGTGTTTTTCTTATAAATACCATAATATACATCTTCATAGGCATTTAGTAAAACGCTGTTATTTTGACATTACAAACAGACACTTCAATTTTGTTTATCTGTATAGATGTGTAGATAAGATACCTTCAGCTTGCAAGGGAACACGGCGATGTGCTTGAACTCCTCGCGCTTGCGCTGCTTGAGCTCCTCGCGGTAGGCGGTGAACTTGTCGAACAGGTGGTAGATGATGTCCGCGGCGAATATCTTCACGCCGAGGTTGTCCGCCATTTCTTGGGCGTCGCGTTCGATCTGCACACACAAACACACATATACATATTACATATATTCAAATATTATAAAGAGGAAAAAATTATTTTTTTGTTTGTTTGTTTGTATCGAATAGATTCCGAAACTACTGAACCGATTTAGATGAAATTTGGTAAGAAGATAGTTTGACACATTTTCAAACTATATGTTCAATATTACTATACTATCTTTACAAAGTCTCATTACCATTTCTTGAGCCATTTTCGAGTAGTACACGATCGAGCATACAAAAATTTAAAATTTTCTTCTATTACAAATAGCGATCATCGTTTCAACATAAATAAATAAAGGCAACACTTTTTAAATAAATAATAAGTGTAGAATGAAAACTGCAATCTCACATTAATGAAGAAAAGTTTTTAATATTACCTTGACATCGAAAGCCAAAATGGTGGCGTACTGCGAGTCGTGCTCCAACATGGCAGACGCTTTCATGACGTCACGCTTTACCACCGGCCCTATTCTGATGGCGGAATACTATAACAAAGAAATTCATATTAATAAATACTTAAAAAACTAAATTTTATACGCATTGACTTATATTACATTGAAAATATTTATACTACATATATGACACCATCACTCGAATGCTTCTTTAGGTCACAAGTCATATAGTATAAATATGTTATATGTTTTATTCTAGGTCTAGGTCTATACTAAAGCAGATCTGGAGGTTCCGGGTTCGAGCCCCGGGTCGGGCCAACATCACTTATTAGTTTTTCTGTCAAGAAATTCGGTGGCGGTTTTGATCCTGCGCCGCCACACTCACCGCGAGTGTCGAAGTACCGTCCCATCGGACTTTGAGAAAATGTATTATGTCTGCGCGTATACAGACATATATAATATCATTATTTTTACATCCAAATAAGCAATATAATATCATTATTTTTACATCCAAATCCGTTCAGCCATTTCAGTGTAAACAACAAACGGTAAGTAACAAACATACACACATACACAAACAAACAAACTTTCACAATCATTTTCTGATAAAATTAAAATCCTAAAATCTATTCTTGTATTAAAAAAAATATACACGAAACAATAAAAAAAAATATTTCACACAAAAAAAAAAGATAAACAAAAATATTTCATATAAAACAAGCAAACACAACAAAACACTTACTGGAATCTTACTAGTCCTGAGGAACTCCAGCAAAGCTTCAAGTGACCCTAACGTAGAGGCCTGCACGTACACGCCACGCTCCGACAACTTTATGGACGACAGGGCCGACTTTAGCTCCCTTGCTACTTCCTCTCTGAAAATAACATTTATATAGTAATTTAATATATAAAATTCTCGTGTCACAGTGTGTTTGTAACAAAACTCCTCTGAGACGCCTTGACCGATTCTTATGAAATGTTGTGTGTATATTCAGTAGGTCTGAGAATAGTACGTAAACTATTTTTCATACCCCAAAGTGATTAGGGTGGTCCACCCCAAAAAAAAAATTCATTTGGGCCAAAAATTTTTATTTTAATTTTTTTATGATTCCGCATTATAAATACATAGAAACCTAACTTTTCACTAGGGAATGAGTTTGAGTCGCTAGTATTTATATAATACTAGCGACTTAAAGCTCACTTCGCTTTGGGTTTGTTCCTAGGCAAAAACAAATCCCACGGGAATCGTCCGGGATAAAAAGTAACCTATGTGCTATTCCAGACTTATTGGGTTCTTTTTTTTTTCTTTTTGATAATCATGTGTATTTATTAACTCATGAAAATATCAGAGGTGCGAGACCCGGAATTCATCATTTCGGGATCATTCGGATACTAAAGCAAGCGCGTTTTGATTATTAATATATTAAACTAAACATTAAAATTAATTTTAATAAAAGCTATGCTCACTTAAGGACATCAACTTCATCTGGTTTTTGAGCCACTAGCAGGTTAAGTCCAGCGATTGCCTTCTCCAACTCCTTGGCCGCAATCTTCACTCCTTGGGCTCCGACCACTTCTTTATGTTCAATATAAGCGTTCTGAATAAACAAAACGGTAATCGAATAGTAAAAGTATATATTTTTACAGTCCCACATTGGGCGCCAACTATTAACAGAACACAACTTTATAATAAAATCAGCTTTCTAATGATAAATGTTCGTCATTTATTTTTGCTTTTTTTAAGACATAACACGTGTTCCTTTTAATTTCAGAGAAATTAATTTAACTAAAACCAACAAAGTGGGTATTAATAATATTACTCTTCAATGATTTAACTTTAAGCATACAAATTAATTAAAAAATTAACAACATTTTACAAATACATAATACCAAACACAACTAAAATACATGGTAACATACATTAAAAAAACTCAAGATACACAATGAGCGTCTCAAAACTGTTCTCGAAAACAAGCGCACGATTCGAAATTATGCGCTTTTTTCAAATCTCTTTTGTTTATTTGCTTTTTGGATGACTTAATTAAAACGGACTTTATTTCATTTAAAAAAGTACTTTATGCGGTCTGCGTAATTTTGAATTTGTGTTTAAACGATCAAACTCAATTTATGCATTTAATTCTTTGGTTTGACTTAACGTCTCATGTTGAAGAACGCCAAGTTGTGAATAACGCCACTTGGTGAAGAGATATTTCTTAGGAAATATATACCTATCTATGATTTTATATACATATCAATAGTAACATATAACATTTAAAAAAATAACAATCCTACCTTAACCCTAAGCTCCTTCATTGGCTGCGGCATGAGCAAAGACCGGATCTGAGTGACGATGGGCCCGTCGGTGCCGGCCAGCACCATCGTGTCGCCCTCGTGGAGCGTGCCGTTTATGAGGATCGTGTCGATCGTTGTGCCCAGACCAGGGATGGCTTTTACCTGGTTAAACGGATTTAGGGTGTAAAAAAAAAACGTGTGTGTGTACTCATGTACGCACGTAAGAAGTTAATACTTCTTGGCGTAACAGGACAAAAATAACTAAAGATTTCATCCCGTATGTCACAACTCTCTGTTTGTAAAAGGAATGCCGCTAGGTTCATCATGTCGCTTTTTGGCTGTAAGTGTGCGCGCGCATCGTAAAAATTTTAATCTCGTAATTTCTTCCAAACATGCCAAAAGAAGTATTACTTCAAAAATAAACCAATATGTTTAAAAAATTATGTAGTTAATAACATTGCTCCGTTTTGGACAAAAGGATGGGGATGTAATATAACATCAAATGTTGTGCCTATTTTTCTTATAATTTCCGGCGTTACAGTTGACAATAGATTTCTTAGAAATTTACCTGGAGGTGATAAAACCTAATTGTGATATTACCCTCAATATAATAACCATCATTTCAAGTTCTAAATTACTATCATAGCCTTAATTTTGAAAGGATAATAAATATTAATCAAAAAATAATTATAGTGATCTGGATCCATATAATACTACCTACAATAACGTAGGTACACTACCGTTAGTCCCAATAACAACATAAATTGGTGAGGCGATCTAGGTTTGTACTCCACACTTACAATTCTATAAGATTTGAGTACCAGATACACAAAGCTGCGAGGATCCAACATCCTCACTTACAATCTCATATCTCACCTCGAGAACAGTAGCGAGCAACTGTTGAGAGAATACTAGTCGCTTGTGCAGAGGCCCTTCGCAAGCCTGAACTATCATAGCCAGTAGGTTGCCCATGCCCTCGCCTGTCACCGCTGATGTGGGTACCAGGGACACATAGGTGCGAGGATCTGGATTCGAGTAGAATAGAGCTGCATTGAGACCCTGGAAACAAATAGGTTATATTTGTTTTGGTTAGGTGTATATTTGGATGATAATATCTGTACTTTATTGTAGTTAATGTTATGATATAAATTCAGAAATATAAAATTGTAATTCTACCTGTCTTAATTTAATTAATATTTTTAAATAATAAAAATAAATGTGTTTCTAAAAATTAATCTATACATATAATATAATCGTAACTAAGCCGAATGTGTACATTAAATATTTTTTCGGAAAATCTTATTGAAATAAACATTATTATCGATACAGAGACCAAATCTATAGTTTTTAAAATTTTTATCTGTCTGTCTGTCTGTGTGTTGTCGCTAACAGAAAAACCACTGGAGGGATTTTGATGAAATTTGGTATGGTGATAGCTGGTTATCCGCGTCTTCTTATCTGGGTACTTTTTACCGCGGGAAAATATCTCATTTCTGAGAAAAAATACAAAAAGTGTAATGTAAGAGTATACTAATATGTATAACTTAAGAATTTGGTTTTTGGTCATCTGAACGAGGGCGGAACCGCGGATTGCCCGCGGTATGTTATAATTGTTTTTATATTTCTTTATCGTGTAGTGTGTATTAGTTCATCATGTATTATTCTGCCATCTAGTGTAAAATATTATTAATATTCTGTGATTTTAAAACAATATCTAAAGAGTACAACAGGACAATAAAATCTCATTTACAGTTTATAATTAATTTTAGGATTCATTTTGATAGATTTTTATAATAACATGAATGTTTTATGTAAAATGGATATAAGTTAATCTCAATATGTGTTGTAAAGTTTTTAGTTTATGACTTCCACCAAAACTTATGAAGATTAGTAATTAATTAACTTAAGAAGGTTAGATATTTTTATATTTAGGTTAGATATTTGTTGTTAACATGAATTGCTATTTTATATAATTTAAACGTAAATAATATTTGTAAAAAGTGGTAAAACGATCTTGCTATTGGAGTTCGAACTAGGTATCAAAGTAAAGTTATTTAATAAGTTATGTATAATATCATTCTCTTTTCGATTGTGGAACAGAAAGGTTATTTAATCAGATCTATGTCAGAAATCTGAAAGAATTTTAGGCCATGTGCCGACAATACAATGTTATTTTTAACCCCCGACGCAAAAAGAGGGGTGCTCTCAAACTGATGGACCGATTTCGATGCGGCTTTTTTTCATTTCAAAGCCAGTTTCCTTGCGATGGCTCTAAGCTATATTTGGTTAATATTGGTCCAGCAGTGTAAGAGTATCGGCTCTTTTTCAAAATGATGTAAGGCATTTTGGCGTATGATTACTCTTTTAATTTATTACAATAAATGCCTGCCTTACAATATGTACATGATTTTTTCTTTCTAAGTTGGTAAAAAACAGAAAATAGTGACTCACTTGTTCAGCGAATTGGATGATGACCTCATTGCTCCTCTTTTCAAATTCCAATTGAGTATTAGGTTGTTGCATCTTCAATATGTCTCGCACATCTTTCCTTTGCGAACTTTGCCAGTCGTACAGGCGATCTATTTTATTTAACGCCACTAAAAATGGTGTTTTCTTTTGTTTCAGCAAGTTTATTGATTCTATTGTTTGGGGTTCGAGCCCGTGCATAATGTCTACTACCTACGATCAAGTAAAATACAATAAAATATATTTGCACAATAAAATTAACAAGTTTTAATGTAGCCAGCAAGAATAATATATGGACAAACTTTATATGGTCTATCTACTTTAATATAAAAATATAGTGTTTTAACACATTAAGTGCATTAAACAATGATACAGCAATGTTTTATATAATATTTATTGTACGTTCAAAATATATTATTATAAATACTTACAAGAATGGCAATATCGCAGAGAGAAGAACCTCTATTTCTCAAATTACTAAAAGATTCGTGGCCGGGTGTATCGATAATAAGTAAACCTGGCAACTTAAATGCTATTTCATTCACCTGAAAAAGAATTAATATATTTAATAAAACATTAAACGTAACAATTTTCTTACTTTAAATTTTAATGCAATTTTTTACTCTAAAGTGTTATTGAGAAGAAAAAACTTTTTTAAACAAGAATTTAAATATATTTTTTATACATTGCAAATACTCAAACAATAGCAATCCTTACTATCTACGTAGCCAAGTACTTCAATAGAACATTCTAGCACTTACCCCTTTGACATGTTTAGTTTGCTCCTTAATATTTTCAATAGGTACATTGGTAGCTCCAATCTGCTGTGTGATACCTCCAGCCTCGCCATCTTGGACATTGGTTCGTCTCAATTTATCCAAGATCTTCGTCTTGCCGGTATCTACGTGTCCCAGGACACAGACGACCGCCGCTCGGAGTGGATTGTTTGTTTTGTTCTTTTCGTTATCTTCACGACGTTTCTATTGTTGTATGGAAGAACTAAATATCAGACTACTATGATAAATGCAAAAGTTTATATGTGTATGTTTGTTACACAGATTGACTGTGACCTCGAATAACTAATAGTCAGGCAACCAAGCGTCGCGCCCTCACTCGCTAAGTAGTTAGTTACTGATGTTTTTAAAAATGAATATAAATGTGATTTTTGTTCTAGTGGGGCACCTACTTATCGCCAACAGACGTATATTCATACAAAAATGTATTGCAATTTTATACTCATTTGGAGGTTTACATTTTAATCTAAGATATTAAGGTTTTATTATATCTTGCAGAGCAAAAATTCAAAATGGTAAATGAAAATCCATAGTATACCTAACATTAAACGGTAATAATACTTATTGATACACATATTTAATAAATATTAAATAATATATCAGTACTTGTATATTTGATTCAACATACCTCCAATCTCTTCAAAACTAGTTCACGTTTCTTTTGTGCATCTGTCATTTGTTCTTCATCTGAATCTTCTTCAGAACTTGATTCTTCTTCGGAACTATCATCTTCTTCCTCAGAGCTTTCTTCATCATCTTCCTTCTATAAAAAGCATTATATTCATACATACATTAGTTAATTACAAATGAATCTAATAAAACAGTCATACAAAAATGTAATAATCAATATGCTACCTCTTTGGATTTTTCTTCAGTTTTCTTCGAGTCTTTAGTAGGTGGGGCAGGTTCAGATTTAACATCTTTAGGTGGTTCGATCTCTTCATCAGATGACTCAGCATCCCAAGCATCTTTCACTGATTCATTATCTGATTCTTTCTTTTCTTCTTCTTTTTGTAGAATCTCCTAAACAATATTAATGTAATCTTTAAATAAGATGACTATGAGAATTAGTTGTTGGCATGTCAGCTTGGAACAGAGCTATGGGTGAATTCATAAGTATAGTTTATGGGCCATAAGAATGGGTAAAAAATATTACTAGGTAAAAAGGTATTGTAAGGGACAAGTTTTATCTCTCTATACAGTACATAAAGTTAGATATTTGGTATCATGGACTTTTTTGTAGAATTAGAATAACTGACATACATCATTTTTACTTTTACATTTTAATAAAATTTTCAAACACCATAACAGTAACGCCAAAATCTCATATATGTCTATTTTATCGACTTGTTGTACCAAAACCGTCACAGCCGGTAAAACACGTAATAAAAATGTAAGTTACTTTGAAATTATGCAACAATCTGAAATAAGCTTGTCATTTCTATATCCACATCTCTTTAAGTATTATGTTTCACTGATGAAACAATTTTTAAAATCAGTTCATAAGTTTTACAGTTTATTTATTACAAACAAACAAATAATACCTTTATAATATTAGAAATAATTTAATTATGTATTTTCTTCTTACCTTTTTATCTGTTATTTCTAATTCAATCTTTTTTTCCTCAGCTGGAGTTGTCGGCGCTTCTTGTGACATTTGCGTTTTTAATTTTGTTGGCTTAATCCTAGTTCCAGGACGCGGTGGTTTTTTCTCAGATCCGATTTCAATACCTTGAGCCTTTAAAGACTCAAGCATAGCTTGAGCCCTGGCTTTTTCCGCCTTTTGTTTTGGAGTTAACAGTTTACCTTCAGCTTTAAGTCTTTCTTTTCTCTCTTTTTCCTTTTGTTTCTTTCTATCTTTGCGTTCCTTTTCTAATCTAATTGCTTCTAATCTCTGACGTTCTCGCTCCTCTTCTTGCTTTATCCTTTCTTCTTCCTCTCGTTTGAGACGTTCCTCCTCTTCTTTAACTTTTTTCAAAGCTTCTTGCATTGCTGCTATTGTTTTTTTAGTTGGACCCTTTTTTCCTTTATCATCTTTGTCACCCTTTTCACCTTTTTTCTTTTTTTTGCCTTCTGGTGCAGGAGTATCACCCTCACCTTCTTTATCTTTTTCTTCTGATGGAGCCTTTGATTCATCTTTTTCTTCTTCAACAGATTTTTCAGTCTTTTTCTCAGCCTGCTTTGCTGGTGTTTTAGGTTCACCTGTATCCTTTTTATTTTCTTGCTCTTTCTTCTTAGCTTCTAATTTTTTTTGCTTCTCTCTTTCCTTCTTTTCTTTTTTCTTCTGAGCGGCCGTTTTAATAGTTATATCGTTTTCGTTGTCACTACCTTTATCTTCATCTTCAATTTCAACTTGGTCAGGAAGAGACTCTTCTTTTTTGCCTTTTTTCTTTGTTTTAGTTTTCTCTTCAACAACTTCTGTAGGTTTTTCGTGTTCTTGTTCAGGAGGTGGAACAGATTCTTTTTTAACACCTAAATATTCCATTTCTAGTTCAGCAAGAACTTTTTCTAAATCTTCATCACTATCATCTTTCCTTCTCTTTGCTTTTTTTCCTTTTTTGCCAGCAGGTTCCTTTTTTTCTTGTGGTGCTTTTTTCTGTGGTTTTTGGACAGGTTTTTCATCGTCAGATGATGGAGGCGCTTCCGGTGCAGATCCTCCTGAATCTTCAACTTCTAAAAGAGAAAATGCACTCTTTTCCTCCTTCTTTTTACCTTTTTTAGGTTTTTCTTTAGGTGCTTCATCAGACTCATCTAAAACATAACTTTATTTATTTAATTACTACGATTTTTGTATAATACAGAATAGAATATTTGTAGCATTGCCAACATTTCACCATATTTATTTTTATCTACGCTTGCGGCGCAATATTTCCATCTTAATTTAAAAGACTTATATATTAAAGAATATATATTTTTTTAATGCTCTAAAGTCTAAACTATCAAATTTTGTGAGATATTTGAAGGTAAAAATAGTCATATGGAAACAATGACAACAAAAAAATGACATAATCACTAATTAGTAATTACTCGTTTGTAATATTTGTTGAATTAAAATAAAAATTCTTTTAGTTCTGATATAATCAATCTTTACCTCAAAACATCTAAATGTTGAATCAATATATGAATAATGGATATTATATTTTAAAGAATTCTATATCTTCCAGGTTTAATATGCATTGAAATTCTCACGGTAGCATAAGTTAAAACATAAACAAATGAAGAAAAAATTGAACTGGTAATCTATTATACTCGTACTTATTTTTGACCACCTTTTCTAGGCATCAATACTATCATCAGCTTTATTATATTAGGAGAAACAAATATACACGTAATTGGATGCAGGTAAGCATTTTTTTCTACTTATATTTGATTAGCTTTTCTAGAGATCAACAATATCTTCAACTGTATATCATTAGGAGAGATCAGGGCTTAGAACCAGTTGATAAAATCGGTTTATTTTTGTAATGTAATCGATAATGTAAATAATTAACCTGTTAGGGAAAACGAACGGTTTAGTGAGCTGAAATAATAATGGTTAACGGTCACTCTTAGAATTAGAAATAGTTTGGATTTCGGTTTTGATACAGAAATAAACTGGTGAATTCCTTTATAAGTAAGAGACGTATATGTATTCTTCTATAAAAACCATGCACCATTAGCAAAGACGCGCCAAATATAAACGCACAAACTCATTTTAACCGGTCAATTTTGGTCATTGAACCTAAATTCGTCAAAAATATTCTTCTAGATTTAACCAGTTAACGAGTTTAACTCGAAACCAGCCCTTGGGTTTGGAGGAGGAAAGGCCCAAAACCGGTTGAAAAACTGAATGGGTTTTACGAGCCCTGGTAGGGATTAATAATTGGATGCAGATATTTAAAATCTAAAAAAGTATTATTAAAATATAATGTAATTGACTTATTTTAAATACATTTGGGATATTTCAGTTTTTCCTCATTTTATTTAAATAATAACTATAGAGTATTAAATTGATACAATTTCTTACTGCGTGGCATTAATAGAACTGGCAAAAGAATTTTAAATGAACTATAATTAACAGTAACAAATAAAAGATAAATGTATTATTTATATTTTATTTAATACTAGTTTAAATAGTAGTAGAGTAGTTAGTAGTAGTGTAAATTTCTCCTACGCCCTAAGGTTGCCTGGAAGAGATCGCTTATAGCGATAAGGCCGCCTACTGTGCATCATCTATTGTTTATATCTTCTTTTTGTATATTTATTTGTGGTGTACAATAAAGCATCTATCTATCTATCTATCTATCTAAGCTCATACTCGCTTTGCTCATGTTTGCCCCTAAATATGTTTTAACAGTGATTATGGAATAGATAGACAAATATATAGTATGATGAGTTGTTGTGGGTTGTATTATGATTTATGTGTTTTCCCGTGGGATTGAGATAATCTCCCACAGTAAAAATTAGCTTATTCATTCTTCAGCCCTCTAACTATCTCAACACAACAAAATGAAATGAAATAAAAGACAAATAAATAAACACACTTCCACATTTATAATATTAAGTATGGATTATTGCATAAGTTAATGTAACCCAATCACTGTATAAGTTTTATGTAATAATTGTAACATCCGTCTTATAAATTTCCTTATTAATAACTAGCGACTCAACCTCACTTTGCTCGTTTTCATATTTTGAGCGGAAGCCTAATTCTTTTTCTAAAATAAAAGTAGCCTATGTTACTCCCTATAACATCAACTATCTTCCAGTGAAAGTCCTGTCAAAATCAGTCCAGCCGTTTTAGAGATTATCCGGAACAAACAGACAAGACAGAGACAAAAATTTTAAAAATGTGTTTTTCTCATAAGTACCATATATAATTTCATATGCATTTAGTAAAACTCTGTTATTTTAACATTACAAACAGATACTTCAATTTTATTTATCTGTATAGATTATCTAATGCAAAAATAACTTTTCAAATCGGATTAATAGTTCCTGACATTACACATTCAAATAAATAATCAAACTCTTATCACTTTATAATATAAGTATAGATAGATTTATCAGAAAATAAAGTAATACAATTTTCTAATTTTTCCACACAAAAAAAAAGTATTAAAAATAATGATAATTATGTATCTATACCTTCACTGCTTATATCTCCCTTTTTCTTTTGAGACTTATTTGAAATTGTTACATTTTTTAAATTTTTTGAGACTTCCTTTACATCTGAATCAACTGACTTCTTCTGCTTAGGTTTGGCTTTCGGTTTCTCATCCTCACTTTCATCGGATTCTATAATTTTTCTGAAAAATATAGTTTTGATTATTTGTGGTAGTTATAATATGAAAATATATTTAAAGAATATTCCAACACTGTTAAGATACTTGAAGAACTTTTAAGAAGAGCTGAGACGCAAAGAAAGTTAACACAAAATGACTGAGATAACCTATTTAATACACTCACTTCTTTCCTTTATTTTGGACAGGTTTCGAGTTTTCAATGGTGGTAGTTTCCACATCGCTGTCACTAAAAATATACCCATTTAATTATTCTATGACCTAAACGAATATAAAACAATTCTAGCATATGTTAAGAAATAAAATTACCCATCGTCGGCTGTCTGACTCTTCTTCCCCTTTTTCGCCTTACCCATGGTTTATTATTGATATATTAAGTCACGATGCCTTCAGTGAGATGTTTTTTTCCGTAATATTTTGTGAATTCTATCATGTGAAACGTAATCAATGCACAAATTGAGCTAAGCCGAAATAAATCTCCAGTCGTCGTGTCCGTCCTCTACTCACGTCAGGCACGTCAATGAAAAAGTAAAAAAAATAGATTGAAAATGGGAACGTATTGGGCCCTTTTTCTCCCGCCAGATGTCGCGATCACTATAGCCAGTATATTTTAAAGCGATAGCATGGATGGACTTTTTTCATTTTATTTAATATTTAATTTAAAATGACAAATTGTGCAGTGCTAGGATGCAAAGAAAATTGATGTCATTTGTTCCCAAAAGACAAAAACTGAAAAAATTGTGGACTACAGTAGTTTAAAGCTATGTTTCTAAAGCTAAACTCTAAAATTGGCTACAGGTAAATTTTCTTTTTATTTTTTATACTTTTTTACACCTCAATTACAAAGTTCCATACATTATTTTATCCTATTATAGGATTAAATTACGAAAAATGCTAAAACACATATTTATTTCATTGGATTGAAGATCATTCATTATCAAGTTTCAAGTAATTCTGATCATAAATAATTCTTTGATCATATATATTTTTCTTATTTCCACTTTATTATTCCCGTTTGCCTCTTTAAGGGATGAATTTTGAAAAAAAACAAATAAATATATTTCTTATTTTTTATCTTTAAGCTAAACACCACTTTCTGTGTATTGGGGGATGAATTTTTAAAAATACTTTCTTATCGGATGCCTACATCATATAAGGAATGCAAATTTCACGTTTCTACGACCAGTGGTTTATGCTATGTGTTGATCCATCACCGTCAGTCAGTCAGGACCACCACAGGATGCAAAACACCTCTCCTTCTAAATTTTTTCTTCAGCTGGTCAAATTTTCAGGTGAACAAGTAAGATGCAAACACAATAGAAGCAAAAAACCAGGTACAAAAGAGATATCTTAACAAATTCAACTTCACTTAATTTATATAATAATACATTAAACTTCATATAAATAGGCCATACGTATAGCGCCGAGAGAAATCGAGAAATCTTTCCCACTAAAATAACTTAATAATAACAATATTAGAAAATATAATTATACTTCAATGTATATTGCTACCATTTTCATCACATTGTGATTAAAGCATTTAAGCTTGTTCTGTAAAAAATATCATTTTCAAATTATTAAAACTTTTTTAATTATTAGTAGAAAGTGTTGTGTTGTATGTTAAGTGTTCAAGAGGGGTAGTAAATTAAACAAGGGTATATAATATTATGGATTCAAATAATGATAAATATTTTTAAAATATAAAATAGGAAATAAACATGAACGGAAATTCGTTCATGGAAATAAATTATTAATGACATTTGTATTATGCATATTTTGATGGAACGTATATTTTAGGTCTGGTAATACTTTTGAGTTTTGACTTTTGAATTTTGAAATTGAATATTTTTTTATGCAATGTGACAGAACAATATTGAAAAATTTTAAGTCAATAGTTTTATTGTTTTCACAAAATGTACAAAGGTTTTTCCCGAATATGGACAGTTTATTGCTTAGATAGGTTACAACCATGCATTTCACCTTTTGCTGCTAGTGTTTTAAATTCTCAACATGGAAAAGTTGGAAATCTAGGTTATGTTTTCAAGAGAACTAAGAAACATGATAAAGGAAATCCTTCAGCTCTTTTTGTTCCAATACCGGTGAAACCGAATCCTGACGATATAAATATAGGCGAGGAATTTACTGGCCGTCTAAAAAAGCAAGATTTGTTAAAAATACTAAATAAGTTCTACCAGAAACCAGAGGTTAGAGTTTTGGCATCTGAAAACGGACTCGATGATCAGCTGTTGCATCAGGCTTTTTTATCATTTCGAAGGCATTGCTTGGAACACGACTTGCCTCCGGATTTACATATAATAATTAGCGATATTCTACTAGGTAAATTCATATCAATAATAATTAATATATTATCGTTTATTATAAATATCGTGACTAAAATAGTATTATATAATTTAATTTTTATTCAATAATATGTCAAGCACTATTTTCTCAGAAAACTTTACTTGTAATAAAGTAGTTTTTCTTCAGTACTAAGTTTTTTTTTTCGAAAAATGTTACTTTTTAAGGTTTGAAAAACTAATTTTTATACATATATTTTCAGATGCTGGACATGTAGATGATTTATTTCCATATTTCCTTAGGCATGCTAGACTTGCCTTTCCACACCTTGATTGTTTAGATGATTTGAAGAAAATTTCTGATTTAAGAACTCCTGCTAGTTGGTAAGCACATTCTAACTGCGTTCCTATCTTTTAGAGTGTGTGCTAATCAGTTTTTGATTTTTTTAACATATAAATATTTTGATATGTTTTTCCAGGTATCCTCAAGCTCGCAATTTAAATAGAAAAATAATATTTCATGCTGGACCAACAAATTCAGGGAAGACTTATCATGCTATGGAAAAGTTCCTCACATCTAACTCTGGTGTTTATTGTGGGCCATTAAAGTTATTAGCTACTGAAATATATCATAAGTCAAATAGCAAGGTGAATATCTAAATTAATAATATTAAAAATCTTTGTAACTATTAGAAAGTGTATTGTAAATTTTCCCATACATTATATTCTATACTAATATTATAAAGGGGAAAGATTTATTTTTTTGTTTGTTTGTACCGAATGGGCTCCGAAAGTACTCTACCGATTTACATGAAATTTATTAAGAAGATAGTTTGAGACCATGGGAAGGACATAGGATAGTTTTTATCATGGAAACCATCACATAAGAGGTGAAAATGGGTATGAAAGTTTGTATGGGGAAGCAAACTAGAAAAGAACCCGACCGAAGCAAGCGTGACTCGCTAGTTCAGAATGAGAATCCTATTTTTGTACTATTTTTTTTTTAATAGTATTGAGATATCTTTTTGGGATATAAATTACAGTTCTTGTAAGATACTTGTCTACTAATACTACATGTCATGGCATGATAGTTTTATAAACCGCTGTCTTATATACTTATCTATCTTTCTTATCCATTATGGATTTTTACATTTAAATATGTTTATTGTAAATTAAATTATAAGAAGCTAGCGTTTTCCTGCGGCTCTGTCCGTATAGTACATTAATCACCAACAAATCATATAGTAAAACCATCTCCGAAACACACTGCATCTTATGGTACGAGTATTATTCCGATCGGTGCATCTCCATTTATTAATATAGATGTACATTTTGTCTACTCTATTATTAATTTTTCTTTAGTCAATCCTATGTTAATAGGATAAATGGGAGGAATAAATAGCTCCCATGTAAATTATTCAATTCAATTTTCTTGTAAATGGTTGCAAAGCATGCCAGTGGAGCACAGATTACTTCTCTAATGCCACATTGTATTCGGCCCTTTTTAACGGCCCACTGCTGGGCACGGGCTTCCCTTCAATACAAGTGCGTTAAATCCATAGTCCACCACGCTGGCCAAGTTAAGTTCTCTCAGACATGCAGGTTTCCTCACGACGTTTTCCTACACCGTAAGGAAAGTGGTAATCATGTTGGAAATGATTAGCACATAAAAATATCGGAGGTGCGATACCCGGGATTTGAACCCGCTTCATTCGGTTTCCCAAACGAGCGAGCTATCACTGGGCTACCGCTGCCTGCCTTACTGGCTACTAATGCCACATAGAATATGTAAATTATTGCAGGAATAACTAACAAAGACTAAGGTTTGTTACCTTACAATATAGAAAAAAAACATTTTACAATAGGGATATGTTTTAGGGTACTCCATGTGATTTAATAACAGGTGAAGAGAGAAGACATGCATCTCAGTACAATACATTGGTTGATAATGGAGAAAGCGAGGAGCCTTCAGAAGGTGAATCGTTCCTACTTGATGAGCCTGAATTAACTCCGTCAAAACATGTTGCTTGTACAGTTGAAATGACGTCTTTGAATGATAGGTGTGAGTATTTATGTAATGATTTTTTTTAATTGGAATTTAATAACTTTTAATAGATACTTCAGTTTAAATTATCTGTTAGTTTTAATTACAAGATAATATAAGTAAAATGACATCTTACTTTAAATTATTATTACTAAATTACTTATATTGTTAACATATATATGCATTTAAAAATATATTTTATTCCAGATGAAGTAGCAATTATTGATGAAATCCAGATGATTGGTGACAGAGGAAGAGGCTGGGCATGGACCAGAGCTGTATTAGGTAAAATCATTACTGATAATATATATAAGAAAATTTGTTTGTTTTACACAGTAACAGTTCAATATGATTATGTATGTAAAATAGTTTAATTCTTGAAACCTTCTGGCACATGAAGTTTACTCATGGGATGCATGATATGTATAAAAGTCTGAATCTTTAGAATAAACAAATAGAAAATCTCATATTTTTAATCCTTTAGAGGTCGAATTTCAGAAAATCGTTTCTTAGTGATTATTATCTATGTAGGTCTTTATAGGAATAGGCTGTCAAAGTATCACGCCTTCCCGGTCCAGCTGTATAGTATAAGTATTGATGATAAGTAGTCAGGTTAAACAAGTTATGTATATAGATAATTTGTTTGAAGGTTTGCAGGCAGATGAAATACATTTATGTGGGGAAGCCGGTGCTATAGAACTTGTAGAAGAAATTTGCAACACTACTGGAGAGGAAATGGAGGTTAGTATTAGATGGTATAAAATGTGTACAATTATAAAACAAAAATTATATTAAAACAGGAAAACAGTTGGTTTTTTAGACTTTTGTATATAGGTCTAATACATCCTAATCTAACCAGGTCTAATAATATGTATCTTTTTTAGTAAAATGTACATTGTTTTTATTATAAATGTACATTTGAATTTACAAAAAAATATTTTTTACAGGTGCGTTCATACAAAAGATTAACAGAACTAAAAGTGGAAGACTCAGCTTTGGGTTCGTTAGACAATGTGCGAGCAGGCGACTGTATAGTGTGTTTCAATAAAAATGACATTTACAGTGTGAGTCGAGCGATCGAACAGAGGTCAGTCCCTTGAGGCAGGTATCCAATAGATTTAGATGCCTAATTTCTTATTTTATAACATAATAATAATAATAAAAAATAACAAAAGTCTATTTCGTGGGACACCAGTAGGAACGAAGTTCGTTTCACTGTCTTCCTCCTGGCTTATTTATGAATGAAGTCATAAAAATTGTCATAAGTACTAGGGTATCATAAACATCAAGTGTATGTTGTAAATGTTGAACCTCATCTAAGAAAGGTCTGCACAGAGTGCATACGAATTTCTTACAACGTACATTTTGACGACACGTTTGGCCCAGTTTGTAGTGACCCTACTCGCTGTGCCAGCAGTTGCGGGTTTGAGTCCCGCTGGGGGCATTCATTTGTGTGATGAGCATGAACGTTCGTACTCTAGTCATGGGTGTTTAATATGTATGTATTTAAAGTTATATATGTGTAGTGTATCAACTATTTGGTATAGATAACACCAGCCTCGTAACTTACCATGAAACTAGATGGTGCTGTGTGTTAATGTCCCAACATATTTATTATTACATTTCTTACCACTCATGTTTGCGCCTGGTTCTTATGATGACGTCACATAGTGTGCTCTTATTAATAAAAAGTGTCGTGACGGTTGAAATGTTACACTTTTTTCCATCTTTATTTTTTCCATCTAGCTTTCATTCGCCAAGTGTGCCGACTATAACGTGCGATAAGGAACTTCGTTGCAAAAATTATATAAAATTGGTTTCTCCTTATAAAATAAAGATTTTTTTGGAAAAAGTTAACACTTTTTATTTGTATATAATATCACTACTTTCAGGGGTCACGAAGTAGCTGTAATATATGGAAGTCTCCCGCCGGGAACGAAGTTGGCACAAGCAAATAAGTTTAATGATCCAGAAACTTCTTGCAAAATAATGGTCGCTACTGATGCTATTGGATTAGGTATTAATTTGTAAGTAACCTGATCATATACAAGACTTCATCAGCGGCCTCACTAGCGTAATATAACCATTGGATTTGTTTTTCTATCAGACAGTGGAAATTTTGTTGAAATTGCCTTTGCTGTTCTGTGTATTATTGAAATTGTCTCGGTGGTGTAGTGGCTAGCATGTACGGCTGCACACTCGGAGATCCTGGGTTCGAGTCCCGGGTCGGGCTAAGTTTAGTTATTGGGTCTTTCTGTATAGTAATTCTCAGTAACAGCCCGGAGTTGGGAAGTCGGCGGTGTTTCACCCCCGTGCCTCGGAGAGCACGTAAAGCCGTCGGTCCTGCGCCGACACTCTCACTGGTCGTGTCTCGTGCCGTCCCACCGGAGTATGAGAGTGACAGGAATAGAGAGTGCACGTTGTGTCTGCGCGTACACTTGTGCTCTATAATATCTCCTGCGCAGTTGGCTAGTCTCAATGAGTTTGGCCGCCGTGGCCGGAATCGGTCTGGAGAACATCATCATCATCATTGAAGTTATACTTCTTTTGGCATGTTTGGAAAAAAATATGAGGGCAAAATTTTTACGATGCGCGCGCACACCGACATAAAAAAGGCGACATGATGAAGCTAGCTGCATTCTTCTTACAAACAGAGAGTTGTGACATAGGGGATGAAATCTTTAGCTATACTTGTTCTGTTACGCTAAAGAAGTATAATTTCTTACATGCGTACATAAGTGCACACACACGTTTTTTTATTATTAGCACTTTCATACAGCTAGAAGACAATTTTGTTTTACTATAAAAATACTAAAAGCGTTTAAGCTCATGTTGTTCATATTAAACTCATATACTTGCATTATACAAATATCAAGCAAATATAGGAGTTCAATATGAACTTTGATTTAAAATTATAAATTGATTCTTTGATTTTATTTATGACAATAGTGTCTAGATTCGATTTTGTTTATGAGAATGATTACTAGGATAGATTTTTTTTATAAAATTCAATAGTTTTAAATTTGGCTACAAAAATCCATTTATCTGGTTTCATATTTTATTTTATATTTTAGGAGTATAAGAAGAATTATATTTTATTCACTTATAAAGCCAATAGTGAATGAAGACGGGGATAAGGAAATGGATGTGATCAGTATATCACAGGCTTTACAAATAGCAGGTAAAACTATGAGAAAGAAATCTCTACATTTTTAATATTCATTTGGTTTGAAATTGTTATCATTATAAATTTAAAAATAATAATAAATATCCTACTAATATTATAAACGCGTAAGTTTGTAAGAATGTATGTATGGATGTATATTTGTTACTCTTTCACGCCAGAACGGCTGAACGGATCTGGATGAAATTTGGCACAGAGATAGATTATAGTCTGGTATAACACATAGCCTACTTTTTATCCCAGAAAAAATATACGGTTCCCGAAGTGTTATATTTGTTTTTGTTTTTCTGGAGGCGAACCTGAGCGAAGCGAGGGTGAGCCACTAGTATGTTACACACACACATATATATATAAGTAACTTTGGAGATTTACATTATTACAAAGCTAAAGAGTTTGTTTGTTTTTTGAATGCGCTTATCTCTAGATCTACTAGTCAGATGTAAAAACTTCTTGGTTTTGTTTCATAGCCTTACCTTAGCACTTACCTATGTATTGCAAGGAAGTAAGGAAGCATAATATAGGCTATCTTACATCTCACTACGACTTATGAGAGCAACAAAATTGAAATACCCCATGTATTTAAAGGGGCAATAAAACGCTAGTAACTTTTAAATCCTTACTAATATTATAAAATATGTGAAAGTGTGTTTCTTTGTTTGTCTTTCTTTCACGTTGAAACGAAGTGACGCATTGGCGTTTTTTTTGTGTGGAGATAGTTGGAGGGCTGGAGAGTGACATAGGCTACTTTTTACCGCGGGAGATTATCTAATTGCCACGGGAAAACACATTATAATACAATCCAAAAAAACATTCATGATCAGAATTACTTGAAAGTCAGTATTAATGCTCTTCAATAAAATTAAATAAATCGTACTTTAGCATTTTTCGAAATTCAATAAAAGTAAAATAGGGGATGAAAATTTGTATGAAACTACCTTTTTAGAGATTTTTTTTTTGTAGTTTTAGAGCGAGCAAAGCCGCGGGTTCTGCTAGTTACTTAAATAATTAATCAACGTAATATCTCCCCAGGCCGTGCCGGCAGATACGGCAGCGCGTGGGAGACTGGCCACGTGACCACGTACAAGGCGGAGGACCTCGCCACGCTCAAGACCCTGCTGGCGCAGCCCCCCGAGCCCGTGGCGCAGGCCGGCCTGCACCCCACCGCCGAGCAGATGGAGCTGTATGCTTACCATCTGCCCCATGCTAGCCTTAGTAGTCTTATGGTATGTGGGTCCATAACTTATACACTTACCATCTGCCCCATGCTAGATTTAGTAGCCTCATGATAAGTGGGTCCATAACTTATACTTCGCCATCTGCCCCACGGTATGTGGATCCACTTACCGTCGTCCTATGCTAGCTTAAGTAGCCTCATGATAAGTAGATCCATAACTTATACTTCTCCGTCTGCCACATGCTAGTCTCAGTAGTCCTCATGGTATGTGGATTCTGCTTTTTTAATTTTCATTGCATTGAAAATTCTTACCCATAGTTTCAATTATGTCGTTGTTCAGTTGTATCGATAAAAAGTAGTCGTAAGTTAAGGTTATAATTGCCATACAAATATGAGAAAATAGCGTTTTGAATGCTAATAAAAAGTAAATCATATAATTGGTGGTTTTAACTACACAATTATTACTCATTTTTTATATGCTTAAATGAATAAGAACGTTATTAGATATCGATAATATTTTTTTACTTTTTAATCATTTGCAGGACATCTTCGTTCACCTCTGCACAGTGGACGATTCTCTATACTTCATGTGCAACACTGAGGGGTTCAAGTTCCTGGCGGAGATGATCCAGCACGTGCCGCTGCCGCTGCGCGCGCGCTACGTGTTCTGCTGCGCGCCCATCAACAACAAGCTGCCCTTTGTGTGTGCCACCTTCCTTAAGGTGAGTTAGTGAGCGAATTATATGTGTTGCGTTCGTTAAAGTCAGCGAGTGAGTGAATGAGGCTCTGGTTTGGGGTAGCCTGAATATTGTTTAAGAAAAGCACGCATGCGAACATACTACCTGTATGTTCGTGTGCGTGTGCGTACGCATTTGTGTATGTGTGCGATTAAACTGATTTCGATGTTTTTATGGACTAGATTATAGATATTGATTTAAACTAAATTTGAGTATGGGAATAGTTGCTTATTAAGTTATTTTATTTTCTTGTTGGTTAACTTGTCTGTGCCATTATTAAATGGTGCAATAATACAAACATAAACTAAAAAAGTTCCATACAGATAGATGTATATATATATAATATGCCAAATGAAAAATAATTTTGGTTTTGGATTTTACCATCCATGCTCACTCGGATAAGACGATGACTGGTCTTCTTATTTTTATTGAAATCCGCTGAACACCGTGACGAAATAACAAACACTCACCTATAAGCTGTTATTATTATAACACGAATGTAATTAAACATTTTGTACTGCAGATGGTCCGTCAGTACAGTCGCAACGAGCCAATAACGCGGAACTGGATGAGCAATGCGGTGGACTGGCCGATGCCTTCGCCAAAAACCATCATGGACTTAGTACACTTGGAAGCCGTCTTTGATGTTCTTGAGCTGTACTTGTGGCTTAGGTAAGTGGTAGGCCAATTTATTAACTTTGTTAATTTTTAACCTTTTTTAGTAAATGAGATTAATGAAATGTTGGCCTAATCTTAAGAGAAAGAGCTAGTCCAGTCGTTGTCTAAATATGGTGCAAACAGACAGACAAATATTTGATTAATTGTTGTTGCATTGTCTTTGATATTGCCGTTTTGACATCACAAACCGACACTACAATTTTATTAATTAACATAACGTATCGTAAATGTATTTGCCTATAATATATAAAGTTGTTTATATACATGTATGTTGTATATATAACTATTTCTCACTTGTCATATTTGATAATATTTTTTGAATATTGTGGCGTTATGCTCAATTTTATCATTTATTCTATATAATATTTACCCTTATGATTTACTAAAGCATGTATTTATTAATTTGTATTGAAGAGCATTAATACCAAATTTTAAGTAATTCTGATCATAAATATTAAAAAAATTAAAGCTTACTGAAAATTGTTAAAGAGATTTTTTTAAACAATTGATTTTTAATGTCATTTTACAATTAAAAGTGTTTTTTAAATGTAAATTCAAACGCCAGTGACGTCATTATATCGCTTTAATAACGCCATCGCATAGCGAAATGATAAAATACATCTTTACGTTAGCAAAATCTAAAAGTTGTCATTGAATAAAACAGGATATATAAGTTTTTAAATTACATATTTAATTGACGTTTGACTATTTTGTTATGACACATGGTCATGTCATCCGAATATATAAAATACAAAAGTATAGTATGATTGCGATTGGATCACGCCCTCAACGCATATAATGACGTCACAACCAATTATAAGTCTTTTTATTTCGTTTAAAAATTTAACAATTTTGTTATTTATATTTACTAAAAAAAATTAGAATTTTTAATAACAAAAAAAATATTTAAATATATTTTAAATGTACTTCTTTCATTTGTATATAAATTTTTGGCAAACAAAAATTAAATGTAACTTTTTATTTCACAGTTATAGATTCCCAGACATGTTCCCCGATGTTAAGTTGGTGCGTGAAATGGAGTCCGAGTTGGACGCTATTATTCAACAAGGAATATTCCAGATCACAAGGTAACAACTATTTTAATACACTTTTCTTAATAATATAATTTTAATGACAATAATTTTAACGTTAAACAACTTCAGTAACAATCTGGTACATAGGAGAAAAATGGAGATAGTTTCGAAAGCAAAACCAAATATTTGCATACACACTTTATGCACCTTTCCGCTTTCTGTTAACTTTTGTATCCTAGCGGTTGCCTGTAATAGATCACTTTTAGTGATAAGGCCGCCTTTGCACATTTCTTTAAATGTATTTTTTTGTATGTATCATTTTTATTTTTGTGTGCAATAAAGTGTTTAAATAAATAAATAAATATTTGGTTTTCAAGGTTTTAAAAGAGTTTTAAAATAAGATATTGTAGATAGTTAATAAAGGTGTCCCAAAATTCACGCAAGATTTGAATTTGCCGCCATTTACGCGGTAAGTGTTGACAACCAAAAAATTAGAGCATTTAACACAATTGGATTTTCTAACCCTAATAGATAGACTATTTTATTGAAATAAAAAAAAGGTAATAAAAAATAAAGTATGATTTTTATATTCAATTCAAATCTTGCGTGATATTTTGCACACCTTTATAAGAACTATTACAATTATGTACAATATTCATTGATATATAAAAACATATACACATTTCCTAACAAATGTTTCTTCAAAAAGTAGCGTCCACATGACGTGACGCTAGGAGGATTGTGGAGTGTCGATAGTCGATACGCAGCGCGAGTAGGTTTAAAAAAAAATGCTATCTGTTTCATACCGCTCGCTTTGCCAACCCGTATGGTGCGATAGAGAGCGTTGCAAATCTTCGGAGCAATTACCTATATTTAATGTTTGAAATATTGTTTCGGACGATAACGCTATTTATTATGCGATAAGCAATAAATAAATAAATATTGAAAAAAAGGCACTCAATTTCGAACTGTGCACTTTTTTCAAGACACTTTTGAGACGCTAATTATGTACTTGAGTTTTTGTATCAAATTCAAAATGTTTTATTCAGCATTAAATTATTACATTTTTTTACTGAACGTCATGAGTCTACTGCCAGTTCGGAAAGAAGCCTCAGACCTGAGAAGAACTGGCGATAGAAACTCAGCGGGACTAATATTATTTCATTATCTTTTTTTATAAGGTTATTACAATATTTCTATAAAATCTTAAGTAGCCTGGAGATGATCACTTCATTCCCAAGGCGTGCCATCTTCTATAAAATCATTAAATGTATAAATAGCCTTTAGCACACAGACGTTCTTTAACAATTCCTTTGAATTTGGCGATAGAAGCTTTTTGAACATTTTCTGGGATCTTGTTGTATACATTGTCCATAATTACTGACTTTGTGAAGACGAGTCACCGGCATTACAAGTTTGTGTAAATTAATGACATTAGTACGATATTTTATCAGGTTATTAAGAAATTCAGAGCAAGTGCTACGTAGTGAGCCCGATGCGAGTGAAGCTGTGAGGGGCAAGAAGATGGGAAAACACTCCCCGGCAGCGAGGGGAGAGGAGAAAGGGAAATTGTCAGAAATGCTAGTCGCTCGGGTAAGGTTTTAGGTTGAAATTATTTACATATTCATGTTTTTCATGCTGGGCTTAGTGCTTATTAATTATTTGTTCAAAACTCCAATAATTGTTGTACTTTACAATATAGATATTTTTTCCTCTATTTCAAAAACCAAGGTTTATATATACACACACACACACACACACACACACACACACACACACACACACACACACATACATATATATATATATATATATATATATATATATATATATATATATATATATATATATATATATATATATATATATATATATGCAGATAACACACAGCACACACATTTTTAAAGTAAAATGTGTGTGTGTGTAACTTAAGTTAGCGAAAACGAACAAACAGTCCGACAAATACTTAAATGTTACTTGTAATAAACTTACATATTAATAAAATACCTTATTTTTATTATTAAAACCTTTAATGTATAATTATAGATAAGTATGTTAATAGTATTTTTTTTATTTTTAGGGTTTAATAACTCCACAGATGTTAAAGAAACTCCAACAGGAACTTACGACAGATAAAACAGACAGACGGAGTAAAACCGGACGAAATAGAAGAAAATAGTGTTAGACTATAAATTGTAAATTGTTTTGAGTATGAGTTTGCATGAATGTGTAATAAAGTGTTATGTGAATAGTTTATTTTGTTGTTTTAGTATACATATTATCTTTTTCTTATATAAATATAAATGAATGTATGTATGTTTGTCCTCTGTGTTCCTAAATCATTGATCCAATTGTGATGAAGCTCTCGGTGGGTTATATATATACCAATATATACATATAAAGCGACGGTTCATGGCGCAAAAAAAAAATTTCTTTGGACTTTTGACTTTTATGCGTTCGTAAACCATTTCAGCTTAGCGAAGCGACGCGAGGGTAAGTCGCCAGTAATGTTATAAACCAAAAGTGAAAATAAATATAAAACTATAAACAAAATCTAAATTTATATTTACATTTCAACATCCAAGATATTGAATAAAATAATTAGATGAACTTTAATTTTAACGCTTTCTCTTTATATCCCAACTCTCAAGTTTTGACGACATGTTTGGCTCATTTTATAGTACTTGCTGTGCCAGCCGTCGCAGGTTCGAGTCTCGCTGGGGGCATTCATTTGTGTGATAGCACGGATGGTTGTACTCCAGTCATGGGTGTTTATATTTATAATATGTATGTATTTAAATTTATATATGTGTAGTATATCAACTATCTGGTATCCATAACACAGGCCTCGTAGCTTACCATGGAACTAGATGGTGCTGTGTGTTAATGTACTATTACCAACATATTTATTTAATTTACCTAACTCTTGAAAGGCTAAACAACAAATACCTTCACATAGTAATATAAGCAATTTAAAACAATGTTTTTTGCTACATTTTAAGCCTTCTAGCAATTAACGACTATTGTTGCCACAACCTTCAAAGAAGTTATATTTGAATACTTATTTCTGTCTATACTTTATGATTTTGAATTATCTATAAGCAAAGCTTGTATTGTTAGTAGGTTCAAATTCGATACGTTTAAACTTTTGAATTATTTTCCACATACAAATACTAACTTTCGCACTATATGTTTATAATGATGATGTTCTCCTGGCCGATTCCGGCCACGGCGGCCAATCTCATTGAGACTAGCCAACTGCGCAGGAGATATTATAGTACAGCGCGTGTGAGGGAGAGCGCAGACACAACGTGCACTCTCTATTCCTGTCACTCTCATACTCCGGTGTGACGACGCGAGACACGACCAGTGAGAGTTAAGGCGCAGAACCGACAGCTTTACGTGCTCTTCGAGGCACTGGGGTTAAAAACAGCAAATTTCCCAACTCCGAGGTGTCACTGAGGCTTACTATACAGAAAGACTCGATAACTAACCTTGGCCCGAACCGGGACTCGAACCCAGGAACTCCGGTGTGCAGCCGTACATGCTAGCCACTACACCACCGAGGCAGTTACTACATATAATAATAGTCAGAAATTTGCAAACACCTAGGGAAAAGAAATATTTAGCGAAAATATTTTATACAAGTTTAAAAGTAATTTATGCATATGCTATTGTCCTCTCTAAATGTAACAGATTAGGCGTAACCCGAGGATAATTAGTACAGACAGAGTTATTTTTATTTCTTATATTTGTATGTAATAAAATTACTTAAATATTCTTATATGCGAGTTCAAATCTGTTTATAATTTATAGCTTTTAAATACAAAATTTTCATGAAAACTGCTCTCTTATCTTATGTATGATAAAAAACAAAGTCTAGAAATCAGTGTGTTGCAACTTTATATTAATGTAGTTTAATGGTGAAGTATGATATAAAAATAATGGAGCGTTTCAATATCTCGGGAGAAAATATCCTTTAGGCGACAAACAAACTATAAAAGACAATCCTGTAGTTTCTGCGTGATTGGAGAACGAACAGATAAAATTCGAAAGTTGCATAAATGGTGCATATATCGATAAAAGTAGAGTTGCATTAAAATATTTAATGTAGGAAACATTAGCATATTTACAAATTGTCTCTTAAGATTATGTATATATATTTCATTGGTATTGTAATTAAGTGTATTCTTATTTAACTTGCTTCATACTTCACTTTAATTTGAAAAAATCACCGATAATATTTTTTTTAGAAAATCAATTACAAGTAGAATATTATCTTTAGATGAACTATAACTTCCCACTTAAGAAATCATAAAAATGCCTCATATCAACATCTTACTAATATTATAAATGTGAAAGTTTAGATGAATGTTTGGATGTTTGTATTCAATCACGCCAGAACGGCTGAATGGATCTGGATGAAATTTGGCACAGAAATAGAGTATAGTCTGGAAGAACACATAGGCTACTTATTATCCCGGAAAAATGTACAGTCCCCGTGGGATAGATTTGTTTCTGTTTTTCTAGAGGCGAATCCGAACGAAGAGAGGTTGAGCCGCTAGTACATCATATTTTGCCGGCAGAGTAACTTTTTGTATATAAAATAATATTATGTTTAATTATTTAATAAGTGATTGCTAATAAATAATGTAAACTCATTTAAGAGGTAAAGTTTGTAAGTTTGGATGTAGGGTGATCTATGAAACGACTGACAAAATATATGACAATATGACACCTAGGAACCCACCCGAGCGAAGAGAGGATAAGTCGTTTAAGATAACATGCTAAACTGTTATTTAACACGTTATCTAAAACGCCATAAAATTACGACCTATTGACATGTAAGTAGTAAACGGATGCATATCACTTAGCGTTACGAAGTCGAGAGGGTAGGCGTACAGACGTACAGTTGCTAAGACTGACGCAATGTTAAACAATGGTCGATGTTTATTAGCACTTTTTTTATTATTTCATGAAAATTCTGTGAAAACTGGTGGTACGATATTTTAAATATTATTTACGATATTTTATTATAGTAGTTATGTTGTTTGGTGTTTTACAAAAGTTGCATTTACAGCTTTTAGGATATTTGACATCGACGGCAAGGAAACTATATTGGCCTCCGAAAATGAGAATATTAGTATACAGTGCAAATCGGATTTTCCTATGACTTATTGTGGATTTGTTCATCCCAGTGGGAAACGATTTTCGTAAGTATCAACTTTTTTATGCGTTGTTAATGTTTCTTACAGAAATATGTTCATCTGGCGGCAGATATTTGGAAGCTGTTAGATTTTTTATGTAAAGAAACTTAAAATAATAAAAATTAAAAAATAAAGTATAACGGTATTTACAAATTATGTAAATTACTTAACACCTACAGTAGAATATGATAAAAGCTAGTACCGAAAAACAGGTCTAGATAGTCGAGCGAACAGTCAGTTTAGTCTAAGTCGCGCACCGAAGGTTCCGTACCTTTATCATTATTATGTCTTAAGTTTAAATTTTAACTTTTGCAATTTGTTAGTTAACAAGTATAAAATAATATATAGAAAAACATATTGCATATATTATGTTTTATTACAATATGTATTTTTTAAAACTACTATGAAAAATATAGTTATTTTTCCAGTCATCAAACTATGAAAGTGTGTAACCGATAATATTACGTATGTACCCATCTGAGAAACCACTCAATTTATGTTCATAAAAATAATTTTCGTTGGAAGTGATTTTTTTGGCTAAGTACGTAACTCCAATGGAATAGTCTGATTAATTCTAAAAAATAATATTAATTCTTAGTAAGCCAATTATCTTATTTTTTTCGAAATATTGCCATATGTAATATTTAACATTAAAAGTTAAATGATATGTTAACGTTTACGAGTTATGAAGCGTACAAATTGGCACATATTGACTTAATTTTTTTTTACCATTACATAATATATAGAATACCGCTGTAATTATATTTATTGTTCGTTATCTGACAAGAGCATAGTATAGCGATTCACATAACACATCTGCAATGCTTGGCTTTTTAGTACTAATCGTCTCTGTGGACTGTGGGATGGACATGACGGAATCAAGGTTTCCGGTCTTGCGTTTTGATACAGTACCCTAATAACAATGGCTAACCCTAATGTTGTATTTAAATATTATTATTGTTTAAACAACTCCTTAATCGCTACTGATAGTGATATATTCAAACACACACTTAGCTTCAGTCATTATTATTAACGAAGCGTGGACATTAAATTGATACGATTTTAACATTAACAAGTAAGCATAATGATGTATAGAGCCAAATTCAAATAACTTTTTTGGTTAAAATGTGTCTTGCCACATTTTAAACCAAAAAGTTCAAAAAGAGAATTTTAGGAGTCACACGTCGATTATTATGGAATTAAGATACATATAAATTTTAAAATATGGGCTATGATAAATAAAAATACACTACATAAGGGAAATGTACCTAATAGTAAAATATAATTTTGTGTGGCGTACTCATGCATATTATGACGATAACAACTTTTATAACTTTTTGAATCGTTATATCTCAGAAACGGTGACTCGTAAGAAAAAAAATATTGATACATTTTTTATAGATAATTTTATGATCTACAATTTTTGTCTGAGGTACTTTTATGATAAAACGTACCGTTTTGCTGAAAATCGCGATATTTTTTTTTAACTTTTAACTTGAATAAATTTTTTTCCATACACGGGAAAGATGGGGAACTTTTAAACATTGTTTATAATTATGTTATGAACAATTTTACTGATTTTCAGCTTGTTGGGATTTTATGTACCTTCACTCTCATTTTTTGGTCTAGATTGACCGGACTACAAATCGTATTGAACAGATTTTACCTATATTTTGTGTACCTATCTAGTGATAGACTTATTATTCGGGTCAACATTTAGGATACCTTTCACTACAGGAAAATCTCTCATTCCCACAAGAAATCACATTAACTGGTTCATTCGAGTTCTCCTTTACACAAGAAATTTTTAATGATTTATTTCACACTAGCGACTCTCCCTCGCTCCGCTAGGATTCGTCTCTATTAGTTACGTTTTAACGTTTAGTATAGATTTCTCAGAGATGAGATATTTTCCCGCAATAAAAAGTTTCCTACATGTCCCCGGAAATCCAGCTACCGTCATAGCAAATTTAATCAAAGTCCCTCCAGTGGTTATCCCGTGATGCGGTTACAGACAGACGGACAGACAGAAATTCTAAAAACTATAAATTCGGCCTTTGCATTGATAATAATGACTATTTCAATAAAAATTTCCATAAAATACCTATTTAATGTACAAATTTGACTCAAAATTTTATTGTGTGTACCTATAGATATGTACATATGAAAACAGTTTATCCAATTAAAGTACCTACAGTATCAAACTAATCGTATTTTACTCGTATTAAGATTTACAGATCGTGCAGTAAATGATGGCAAGTGCGTTCAAAAGATAAATGCAACAAAGGCAGATAATGGTGAATGGCGATGTCACATAGGAAGGAAGACTGTTAGATTAGAAATAATAAAGAAAATTCAAGTTCGAATCGTTAACGATTTGGCTGCTATAGTGCCTGATGTGAGTGTTAAATTAGGTAAACCGGTAACTCTATCTTGTGCAACTACAAAAGGATTTACGCCTTTGAGCTATTGCCGATTTGAACCACCCAATGGAAATTCGTTTAACATTGATTCATCTGTGACTGCTAAAGAGTAAGTAATTCTTTCCTTACTTAATTAAATTTTGGAAGTAGATTTTAACCTACTAACCTAATTGCCGTATCCATTCAAAACTTTGTACAATTCCATAATAATTTGAGGCAATCGAGATAATAAGTTGATGGAATCATAGAACCACGAGGAGTATAGTGGAACTTATCAGTGGCTACTAGTAAAATCTTCGAGTTTAGTTTAATTATAATTTATATACTTAAGTAATACTTTTTTTAGATTTACGCGAATATTTGACATTTTAAATAAACCTATCTTTTCGGATTTATTAATTTTGATTTTTGGTTCCCGACGTTTCGAATGCTTTACAGCAATCATGGTCATGGGAGATACTGTTAATCCGAAAAGATAGTTTTATTTAAAATTTATATACGTTTTGATTTCACATTAAAATCAGTCTTTATTAGGTATATTTCAAATAATAATTAATAAATTGACAGCTGCCGGCTAAGCTTTCATACCTACTTCTAGCCTGTCATTGGTTTCGCTCCAAACCGTAGTGTTATTTGTTAAGTAGGTACTAGGTAGATAGTTAGAATTAAACAAACATACAACCGATCACTCATTAGGTAGGTACATATTTATTTATTGATAAAATTTTAATGAGTTTAGTTCTTTACTATAACATGAAAATAAAGTACAATACCAGTTTTTACACATATAAAGTTCACGCAGGGTTTACAAAAATAAATTATTTTTCTTATATGAATGGATCGGTCTATTCATCTTCGCGTCTTTACAACGCTGGATTTACACTAGGGGCACTCGGGGCTAGTGCCCAGGGCGGCAAAATTCGGAGGGCGGGAAAAAAAATTCTCGTCGCGTTATCGAAAATGCTTTTTTTATTTTCCAAAAGATAATCAATTTAAAATGTTTACGAGTACATTTTTCGAAAAGTTTATACCACTTATAAATTATATTTTTGCATTTTTCAAAAAAATAAGAATAAAAAAAATAAACTTTTAACATTTTATTCAAAACTTTGATAATATGGCGGCATTTTTTACTATGCCTGAGGCAGCATAAAATCCGGCAAAAAATCCGGCACTGCGTCTTTACTACTTTGCTTAACAATAGATAGAGGTGTTATAGGAAAATCAATGTATGGGTTTATTTATGTGTTACGATAAGAATACAAAATATCTTTGCTGATTACAACTTTGTATACTTAATTTATGTTTCTTGATATTTTATTGGGGACAAGAGGACGCCCAGATGAAGAGATTTCTCAACAATATTACAAACACACATTAAGAAAAATTTGTTTGTTTTTATGTAGGTATATTATATGAAATTTCTTTGTCAACTTGGTCTCATCTTTTTAGTTCGCTTTTTATTTGTTTTATTTAACAAATTTTTTTATTCTAAATTATTTTTCAACATATAGGTAAGTTGTATGTATATATTTTTGTAATCGCCTCTTAAAAACCTGTGTTTTGATACCCCACTCGGTTGATTCGGAGGAAAAAATTAAGCATTTATCATCATCAGTCCGACAGCGAAAAGAAAAACGCAAATTTGTATTATTATAAAGAAAACTTTTTATTTTCAGGCCAATTCTTAAGAAATATTATTTCCCATCCAATAGCAGCCTTGACCGAGGCGACTGCGCGGTTACTATAAGTAATGTGAAGTATGAAGACGTGGGAATATGGACTTGTGGGGTCGGTCTCGACGATGGCAATGAGCACATCGACGTTATCAAGCTAGAGGTCGAAGGTTTGTAACATTTGATGTGTTGCGATCGATAGTTTGATTTTCAAGTTTTTCTAGGAAGCGCAATAAATGTTGTACTGCACAATTGAGGGAGCTTAATTGTGCCCCAGCTTTTGGCGCTAATTGATTTGATAGGGCGAAAGCGGGCAGGGGAGAGTGTGGATAGGATGGAAGGAACGCGTGCGAGTTTAGATTTTCCTTCGTATTATCACAGTCTATAAATCAAAAATTGTACACTGCTATTATTAAAACAAATACACAATTTGAAAATGTAATGTGTGTACATTTTAGAAAACGTATAGTATTGTTATTATTAAAAAACTGATGAACTTCCTTGAATTATTTACGCCGCACTAAGGGTTTATTTTGTTTTTAGATATCATTTTGGATTTTTTTTCTATCGATGAAACTACGAGTAAACTGGTCGTGTTTCTAAAGTACGATTTATAGAATAAATCCTTAAATATCCTATATACTAATTGTATAATTAAAGTTTTAGTAATAACAATACAGCAAGTGATCAAACGAACACAATTATTTCGTAATTATGTTTCGCTGCCTCGGTGCGAAAATAGTGTGCTTTAATTTGTATTGGCTGGCACCGACTTCGAAAATATCTGATTAGGTATCTGTTCTAAATGAAAACCTCCGTTTAGCTATTTTTTACTTCTCGGTGCCTGGAAGTCGCGTTTTTAATATATATTTCAAGTGTTTTTTAAATGAACTGCCTCAGTGTCAATCTAATAACTCTCAATCTAATAACTAGCATGTACGGCTGCAGATCTGAAGATCGGATGAATGTCAGATACTGGCTATTGACAGAACGAATGAGTATATAATAGTTAACGCTTGAAAGATGAACTTTTCCCAATAATTACAGGAATGTACACTATGTCTACAGCGTCAGCGACTGGTGTTACGTTTGGGGGTGTACTAATTGCTGTTGCTTTGGCATCATTGGGCTATATTGCGTGGAAGAAGAGAAGGATATTGGGTGGAGCGCCGGCTGAGCCGGAAGCGATTGAGATCCAAGAAATGAGCCAACAGCCAAGATTAGGAAGCCCAAGACAAGGAAGGAGCATCCCATCTCTCGTTGTTCAGTCCCCCTCTGATCCCGGAGAACCAGGTTCATCTCCATTAATGTCACGAACGTAAAATCCTATGTAAAATTATTAATTGTAAAAATGTAAATATTAGTCGAGTAACTATTAAATATGCTGCAATTTTGTGTTCACGTAGTTCTAGCTAAAGCTTCTGTTATACTTTTCTTGTACTTTACTACTTTTTCATCTCATTTCAAAACTTTCAAAATATATTGTAATGGGTAGACCCATTACAATATATTTTGAAAGTTTAGTGCAAAAGTGACCACCTCTTAATTTTTTAAATAATATGAATATATAATATTTTGTGCCAGTGAGCAGGGTCTTTAGTACGAGATTTTATGATATTCATGCAATATATTTCAGTTACAACTACTATGAAAAATATAGTTATTTTTCCATTTGAGGAGATGGATGGAAAATACATTGATATATTATATATAATTTATATTAAGTATATTATTTAAACTAGTGGATCACCTTCGGTTCGCTCGAGTTTGTCCCCAGATTTGTTTCAACGGTTAGTATGGAATAGATAACTATATATTATATGATAATATATATAGGCTACAGCCTTCCTTAATAAAAGGGCTATCAAATGCAAAAAAATATTTTCAATTCGGAATAGTACTTCTTGAGATTAGTGCATTCAAACAAACAAACAAACCAAAAAAACTCTGCCTCTATAATATTAGTATAGATTACTGTTGAAACTCGACATAAGAGCCCAGTTATTTTCGCATAATAAAAACACAGCAAATAAACTATTAAACATACTTATATGTTCATATTTATCATAATAATATAATATCATTATCTAGTTTGTGATAGATCCTTTTTGCACTGATGACCAAATAATTACTCTTTTTTTTAAGTATTTCTTACTTCACTTCTCGTTATTTATTTTGATTATTGTTTCAACTGTTCTATTTTATTTGATTTATTACTGAAATTAAAATAATAATTATAAGTACATTTTGAAGGCTGTAACATGAATAAATATTATATTCATATTAATATTTTATATAGTTCAATATACCTACCTAATTAAAATGTGTTGTAACTTCTAACAAAGTATTTTATTTTAAGTATTAAAATTTAAAATCAAATGTAAAACTTAAATTTGCAATTTGCACAAAAGTAATACAATAACGGGGATTATTATTTAGTTTGTAAGTTGCTTTAATATTTTTTCTTCATGATCAAAAAAAAAAATTGTTATAAATTAAACTGTAACTAAACATTCAAGTAATCATTGTTTATGTCAAACTTATGATATAGAATAAAAGCAGCTCTGTAGATATCCAAGAGAAACAGATAAAATGTTTTTATTTATGTTTTACTTTATTTAATAAATACCCACAACATTATTTGAGTGTACAAGTTTGGCCTTATACTGACAATATTAATCAAATGCCATATAAAACATGTAATCTTAATAACTAGGGTGGTTTAACATGACTGCTAATCTTTCCATATTCACAGCATACACTGAATGGCATGCTATGACATTTTTATGTGTCAGTAATGTACTATATAATTCATCTATAGTCAATCTGTCATCAGTTTGTGTGGATGGTGCACTGAAAATAAATTTACATAAATTACAGCTTTTTTTCAATAGTAAAATAAAAATTGTATAGTTAATTTTGCAAGAAGAAAAATAAAATAAGTATTTTACTATAATGTACCTGCAGGCAATTTCGAACACTGCTGACTGTTCAACTTCATCTATAGTTGGAGGGCATCTTGGTCCCAGACCATCAACACTGTCGTCCAAGTTAATTCGTCCTTCACTTTGTGGATCATATAGCTTATTAGTATTTCTTAGCCACATATTTGGCATATCCCCTCCTATATCATACATAAATCTCTGATTTCTTGTCTTATATCCTTTTCTTTGTGCTAAAACTGCACTTATAATGTTTTTAAGAAAATTTTGTACTGCAACTACTATAATATCTGCTGCTTCATCATCAGCTCCTTCTAATCCAAGTTCCCAAGCTGCTAACATGAATCTTCCTACTACTAATGCATGGTCTGGGAGGAATATTTCCTGTAATTTATTAGATTGTGATTAGGAAAAGGTAAAATAAATATTACTATAAACTTATCAAAGTAAAATCTGACAAACAAGATCAAATTAGGATTTTAAAAACAAATTTTTATACCTGTGTTGCATATTTGACACCATCACTACCAGCACCTGGAGGTGAATTAGGTGGCAGGTACTCAATTAAATCAGCAGGTTCGAAATTAGATTTCTCAGATGTACGAGAATTTCGTTTATGTCTTCTGCTATTTCTATTATGTGAGTTGACTTTTTCTTGAGCTATACTTATTGATGTCTCGGCCAAGCCTTCAACTTTATTCAACAAAGCCAGTAAAAATTCATTATGATAATGAACTTGATCGGGGTTTAATAAAGCTCGAGCTTCTGTGTCGAATTCTTCTTTTGTAAGTTTCATTCGAAACCACTGCTTCATATGATTAAAATATTTTGTAGATTTATCACCTAAAGCATCATTTAACTTACGGCGTGATATATTTAAAGCGTCAGAGGACATTTTAAGTACTTCTATAATAATGCAATAAAAAGATTTGAGAAAATGACACGTTTTACATTTCTACAAGAAATTTAAAACTTGTTAAACAATCATCAAATCAATTTTATTTCCAATTTTTGTCTTTTCTTATGAATTATTTTCAATTATTTGTCGACAGTTTTTGACATACATGAATTGACAAATGAGCAATGACAATTGACAATAGACATCTGACACAATTACTTTGATATTATTGATTTTTAATTCTTGCCAGTATATTCTTATAATTAGATACAATCATAGAGAACTCTACTATAATGTAATGGGGAAGAATTTTACCTTTTTCTCCCGCCAGATATCGCAATTACTATGATCCTCAGTATATTGTAATGCTCTATAGTGTGGTTATTTATTTTATTTTAAAATTAATTAAAATGACATATTGTGCCATGCCAGGAGGCAAAGTAATTGGATATTATTTTAAATAAAACTATCTTTTCGGATTTTTTTTTAATTTATTTTGATTTTTGGTTCCCGATGTTTCGTATGCTTTACAGCAATCATGGTCACGGGAGAGACTAAGGCGTTAGATGTCGCAAAGGTATTACATAGTTTTTTTAGACAGCCTACCCAGAAATAACAAAATGAATTCAATAAATTGAAAAATGGCACCAAAGTACCCTACAATATTTTTTTAATTTTTAACATTATAGTGGTCATCATTCGTTCCCAAAAGACAAAAACTGAAGAAATTGTGGGCTAAAGCAATAACACAACCAAAACTGGTGAAATCTCAATTTTTATATTTAAGGCTATGTGGATAACATTTTACAGAAAGTTATTTTAAAACTCTTAAATCGTCTAGAGGTGAATATATTTTTTTTATTTTTGTACTTTTTTACATATTATTTAGAGACTTCCGTACAAACTTTCATCCCTCATTTTACTTTGATTGAATTTCGATAAATGCTAAAAGATGTATTTATTTAATTGTATTGAAGAGCTTTAATATCAAATTTCAAGTAATTCTGATCATAAATAATTTTTTGCCCATATAAACTTTACCTTTAAATGCGGACTAAGTTTTAAACACTATTGTATCAATCCTTAAATACTAAGACTGGGTTCACACGGCATTGTCCTTCACGTTTTTTTGCAGTATACATCTTAACGAATACATCGCCGCCCCAGAAGAATAAAATGATAACTGCAAAAACACCATTTTTCAGTTAAAATAAAAAACATATTTTTGACTTTAAACTTTCTAAGCAATACATGTAGAGAGATAAAAAAAAGCTCAGTGATAGCTAATTTTTAACTTTTGTAATGTTTTAATATATGTTATACTAAGGTTATCCGAACTACCCCCCCCCCCCCCCCCCCCCCCCCCACGTGCGTTCACCTTGTCGTGGTGGGAGGGCTCAGTAGTGCCCGGCAATCCAGCCGGGCGCGAAGCCAAGAAACGCACAGGGAGGTGGCCCGCTTCGGTGGGCGGTGGGAGGCGGCCCTCTTCGGAGGGTGGTGTACCGTGCGGGTTGCTCCTGTTACTTCTCTGATAGCAGAGTGGACCTTGGAGCAACCCCATGGTTGTTGTGGTCTGCTTCGGCAGACCTGCCGTCGGGGCGTCGTAGTTTAATGCGTAAGCGATGCTGCGACGCCCCATTAAGACGGGGGAAGGTTTTGTTGGGTTTTAGTGGGTAGTATTGGCTTTGCCGGCGAGTCCCACACTTCGTGCGTAAATGCATTTTCCAACGTTAAAAAAAAAAGGTTATCCGAACTGAAGATATT
This sequence comes from Brenthis hecate, assembly GCA_951806755.1. Classification (NCBI taxonomy): domain Eukaryota; kingdom Metazoa; phylum Arthropoda; class Insecta; order Lepidoptera; family Nymphalidae; genus Brenthis; species Brenthis hecate. Next base: position 5,040,531 of record OX638274.1, read on the forward strand.
TAGAATTTAAAAAGTTACTAAATTTTTGTTGTTGGTTTTACTTACTAATAACACTTAGCATTTTATTCTCGTTACTTTTAACAGATTGTGAGTATTGCATTACTGTTTTAGAATAATATATAACGAATAATACAGACTAAATTAACGGAAAACAATATCATTTGGCATTCATTCTATTCTAGTTAATATGTATAATACTCGTATGTGTTATCACTGTCTAATGTAAGCTTGCTCTAATGACAGAAAAGAATGGCAAGATATTTCTATGCTCAGTCATTATTAGTAGTATTTATTAAGAACATGTTATAGCCCGAGAGCATGAATGACAAATAAAACCTGAGAGCTCGTGACGAATTTTGGGAAGGTCCTTTTGGCAAGTTGAAATTGTGAAAAAATATAATTTCGTGAATTGGCGAGTCCAGTCCCGAGAGTCTGGTATAGCTTTAGCGGTTTTTCGTTACTGCGCAGTGTATAACATTTGCAAAAAAAAAATATCCAAAAAAAACATATTTTTGACAACTTGATTTTTGTTTAATCTTTTAATTGTTTTCATATAATTCAAAAAAAGAACCCCAGACGTTTTTGTCGGTTATAAAGTATTATCAGACCTCTCCAAAGATACTTTATTAAAATTCCCAAAAATATACTTTTGGCAATCTGAAATTTTAGTCACGTATTTATTGAGTAATTTTCAATAATACTTGCAAATCGCCAGACGAATTTACCGGTTTTAAGCCATTCCCAGACGTAAATAAAGTTTACGAATGAGTATTACAAAAAAGTCTTATGCGTAGCCATAGGTGCGAGAAAGATAGCTTATCGATTTATGCCAGCAGCTGATGGGGGCCCAAGGTCCTCGCTCTGTGATTGGTTATCGAGAAACCGCGCGTTTCGAGTATGGTTCGGGTTCTGCGTTCACAACAGAGTATTTTAGAATAGTTTATTAGGGTTCCGTACCCAAAGGGCAAAACGGGACCCTATTAATAAGACTCCGCTGTCCGTCCGTCTGTGACCAGGCTGTATATCATGAATCGTGATAGTTAAACAGTTGAAATTTACACAGATGATGTATTTCTGTTGCCGCTATAACAACAAATACAAAAAAACAGAATAAAATTAATATTTAAGGGGGCTCCCATACAACAAACGTGAATTTTTTGGCTGTTTTTATAGATAATGGTACGAAACCCTTCATGCGCGAGTTCTAAATTAAAAGATTAAACAATAATCGAGTTACCAAAAATATATTTGTCAATTGTATTGTGTATTGTGCAAGCGTAATTATTGTTTTATACATTTTTAATTAATTCTCAATAAAAAAAAACGTGGTGTATTGTTAACTTAAATTAAGATCATTTTTACATTCATTATTAATTACGTTCTTATCACGCAATGTTGTTTTTATCTAATGAATCCTTTTCGAGACTATTTAATACTATGTATTACTTTATAAATGCAAAAGTGTGTCTATGTAATGGTTAAAACTTGAAATGTTTAAACAACCTTATTATACATATCTTGCCATAAATATTGTTACAAAGAAAAGAACATTTTTTCTATTGCACGTAACATTTGTTACTATTACAGTGAGTTAGTTTAATACATAAATATAAAACCATTAACAATAAACAAAGCTTATTCAAAATGGTCTCCTTTGGCTGCAATATAGTCCTTTAAACGTTGAGGCCAGTTATCAATAGAAGCACGCACTATTTCCATGGGAAAATTCTTCACTGCCAATAGTATGGATCGTTTTCGGGACTCCATATAATCATGGCATTTAGAGCACGCCATACTCTTTGAAACTGACCGTAAATCATAATCCAGTGGATTAATATCGGGACTAGATGACGGCTAGTCTTCAGCTCTGATGAAGTCCCGAACGTGAGTTTCTAACCAAGATTGCGTGGATCGAGCTCTAGGACCCGTCGCCGACTCTTGTTGAAAGGACCATTCTTGGTTATTGAACATGATGTTGTTAAGGGGCTTAACTACCTTCTCAAAAATAGTATCTTGATACACTTGTGCCGATGTTTTGATACCTTTTTCACAAAAATATGGCTCAGTCACTCCTTCATAGCTAACATCCCACCAAACTATCACTGAAATCGGATAATGCCCATGTTGTAGTCTGTTGACTAATTGGGAAGTTTCCTTAGAGCTTTGAACACCAATAAGGTCATTTTGTTTGTTAAAATATTGCCCAATTTTAAAAAATTTCTCATCCGAAAAAATTTTTTTTTCTGAAATGTTTTCTGATATTTTTCAAGTAGTTGTATTGATTTTACCACCCTATTCTTTTTTAAATTAACAGTTAAGAAATGACCAGTGCGTCTCTTATACGCTGCAAGTCTTAAGTCATCTTTTAAAATACGCGACACGGTTCTAGGTGCTATCTTCATCTCCCGAGATAAAATTTTTTCCTTTCGGACAGAATTTCTTCGAATTCTTTCCCTTACTGCTTTGATCGCCTTTTTCGTACGAACACTACGTGGACAGCCAGATCTTTTTCTGTCACGAACAGAGGAGGTTTCATTGTACCTACCTATCAATAGCCCGTTACACAAATATTTGACTAGTACCAAGCGTATGGACAGTTTTAAAAATTGTATTTGGCTCCATACCTACTTTGTGTAATGCAATCACATTCGGTTCCCTTTTTCAACTCACTCCATTTTAATATCACAAAATATTTTACAATGTATTGGCGCGAAAATGAGAAAACACAATGAAAAATCATATAAAATGACAAATTCCAAATTCAAATGTAATATTTTGTTTATTTTTAATTGTAACAGCATTTATGGCCAGACTATTTATGACATTTAGCGCGAATATTGAGAAGGTATTATTAATTTCAAGAAGCTTGTATTCGGGAAATATATAGGCCATATATAAAGAATTATATTTTTAAAAAAGAAAAACGATAAATTCACAAGTGATTTTAATGAAAAAGGCAAATCTTTTAGTAAATAATCCAGGTTTTGCTATAACGGATACCATATATCTATACTAATTATATTATAAAGAGGTAAAGTTTGTGAGTTTGTGAGGTTGTAGGGGGTAATCTCTGGGCTTACTGAACCGATTTAGATGTTTGTTAAGATGAAAGTTTGAGACCCTGGGGAGGGCATAAGATACTTTTTATCCCGGAAATAATCTCTTAAGGGGGTCAAAATGAGGATGAAAGTTTGTATGGGGAATCAACCTAGGGACGAACCTTTTTTTTTTAACGTTGGGAAATGCATTTACGCACGAGGTGTGGGACTCACCGGCAAAGCCAGTACTACCCACTAAAACCCAACAAAGCCTTCCCCCGTCTTAATGGGGCGTCGCAGGATCGCTTACGCATTCAACTACGACGCCTCGACGGTAGGTCTGCCAAAGTAAACCACAACAACCACGGGGTTGCTCCAAGGTCCACTTTGCTATCAGAGAAGTACCAGGAGGAACCCGCATGGTACACCGCCCTCCGAAGAGGGCCACCTCCCACCGCCCACTGAAGTGGGCCACCTCCCTGTGCGTTTCTTGGCTTCGCGCCCAGTTGGGTTGCCGGGCACTACTGAGCCCCCCACCACGACAAGGTGAACGCACGTAGGGGGGAAACCTAGGGACGAACCTGAGTGAACCGAGGGTGAGTCGCTAGTAGTAAATATTGGTACCGTCAGTTAATATGTTAATAATTATTAAGAAAATGTCAATTTTTTCATACAAAGTGATTGTTGTGGCCCGTGGGAAATACCTAATGGCAACAATTCATCATAAACTACTATTACCCACAACAATAGCTTGATTTTCCATAAAAAACGTATTTATATATGAAGTAGCCGTCACCAGTAGAAGTAGCGTACCAGGACCAGTACTACTGGTACGTAAATGTAGGGCTCAGAAACCCGTTCAATTTTTAAACTGGTTTTGGTCATAGACCCTAAACCAAAAGGCTTTTTGGTTTAGGTTTAGTCACTTTCTTTAACCGGTTAAAACACGGAGAATGGTTTTAACGAATTTAGGTTCCATGATCGAATTAACCGGTGAGTTTTTATGCGTTTTCATTCGGCGAATCTTTGCTAATAGTGAATTGCCTAGTAGAAGGATACATGTGCGTTTCTTACTTATGAATGAATTAACCGGTTTATTTCGGTATCAAAAACGAAGTCTAATCTTTCTCTAAGTTCGTTCTCTAAGTTATTTTGGTTTACTAAACCGTTCGTTTTCATTTACCGATTAAAGAACGAGCGATGAATTAACAATTTACGTTACCGAAATAAACCTTTTTTTTAAACCGGTTCCAAGCCCTACGTAATAGCTCTTTTGGCCTTAGAGACCTTCATCTATATTTAGGTTTTTGGGTTTCAAAATAAATATTTAAGTTAAATATAAAAACACAAATGTATAAAAAATTATCGTCTTTTTTTTTATTGGCGAGAAAAAATATTTATGAAAGTAAATTAAAAAAAACGTTCATCTACGATACGATATCCGACAAGATAATTCCACATCGATTAGTCAAAGTCCCATATAACGATAAGTTCAATAGTTTTTACGTGATGGCGTGACAAAGCAAAGACCGTTGTCATTATATAAATTTATTTTCACTATATATACATTTTAAAACATTTTTATTTATTGAAAAATATTTATTAAAAATAATATTTTACATTTAATCACATATAATATTAGTCCAGTCAAATTTAATCTCGAATTGAAAATTAAGTCGTGTGTCTCGTGTGACGCGTGACAAGGTATTAGGTACCTACTATCAGAATCGTATCTTTGGAATTTTAAACCAACTTACATGATGCCAAAAACAAAGGTAAATAATATATTATATTCTATTCAGAAGTTTACACCCGTTTCCCCTTATTTGAATGTTCTTATATCTATTTATCACATTTATATCTATACTATAATAAAACAGTAGAGGTCGAATGTCTGTACATAGCAAAAAAATACTAAAAACCGAGTCAGGATGTAAGAAGACAAATAGAACAAATCCAGATTTTTTCAATTTTTTTGTTTCTCTGTCTGTTTGTCTGTTTGTACGGGCTAATCTCCGAATCTATTGGACCGATTTAAATGAAATTTGGCATGGTGGTACCTTATATCCCCGGGCAACATCTTAGATACTTTTTATTCCGGAAAATTCAATAGTTCCCGTGGGATAGTTAAAAAAACTATAAAAACTTATACAGCTTAGTACAGAAAAACTAGACGTTAATATTTTTTTGCCCTTGGTTTTAATCTTAATGTAACTTCGTCTCGAGGTCTTAATATAAGTTCAGCACAAAGTAGAGGTTCTTCTTCGAATTTCGACGGTAGCACCACGAAATTCTTTATAATACTTGCTATAGTGACTTTCATTTCCATCATTGCAAACTTTTGTCCTGCAAAATAATTATTCATTAATTGTTTTCCTACCAAAGGTCATGAGTCTGATTAATTATCTTGTTGAATCCGGGTTCGATTACTGTAATATTTAAAAGTTTTAACGTCCGCTCATAAAAAGCATAATTGTATAAAATAAAACTATGAAAAACAACTTTCAACGGATAATTACAAAAATTTCGTTTCTTTATTAAAATAATTGAAAGCAAATATAATTAAAGTATAAATTCATTACAAGATTTGCGATTACTACCTCGCAAACAAATAATTTTAATTTCATATAATATGTTTGTTGCGTCTTAGCGTCCCGAATTTATCAGTTAACTCTTGAACTTTTAAGAAAGTAGCAAATAGCACACCGGCTTTAGTTTTATCTTTAAAAACCAAAACCGGTCCGGATCTTATAAGATCATTATTTTTAAAAGAAGCCTTCATGTACATTTATGGTAAAATAATATAATATAAATTTTTAGCCAAGTTCTTGTAGTCAAGAAAATGAAAAATTGGCCATTATAAAATGAATCTAGTTCTATAATTTTAATAATACTCTACCTATACAGTTTCTTGGGCCCGCGCTGAACGCTAACCAAGTAAAGGCATTCTTAGCTGTTTGTGGCGATAACACCGGGTCAAATCTCTCCGGACGGAACTCCATGGGGTTATCATAGAAGTCTGGATGACGTTGCATGTCAAAAATGTTAACTACTACTGACGTGTTTTTTTTAATTTTTAGTCCAGCAATTTCTAAAACAGAAAGGGTAAATAATGATTACACTTCGAGTATATTAGAGCTTAAGATAGGAGAAGCATTACTTCACCCCGATTTGTGTTCACCATGTCATGGTGGGCGGGGGAGGGGGCGCGGGACGGAGCGGGGGGAGGGGGGGTGAAGTTTGTGTTTTAGTGGGTAGTACTGGCTTTTGTAGCCTGTGAGTCCCACGTAACCACCTGTATGTATACAGGCGGTATGCCTTAATGCATTTCCCAACATAAAAAATGATGAAGCATTACTGTCTCTATAATATTAAGATTTAAATGCTTCAATTAAATAACTACTATAAAATTTTCATTTACCTATACTATACATATACTATACCGTACATATATATTAATAACTATAATAATTTCCTCCTTATTGATTTGTGCCAAGGAGTTCAATCTCACGGAGACTAGCCAAATGCGCAGGAGATATTAAAATGCGTACGCGCAGCCACAACGTGCACGGTCTATTCCTGTCACTCTCATTCCTACCTATAGGATGACAATTCGACATCATCAGTCATTAGACGCGGGACCGACGGCTTTATTACCGCCTTATATACCGCCAACTTTCCAATATCGGTTGTTACTGTGAATTTATTAGTAGAAAAATCCAATACCTATACTAAGCTCGGGATTCTAACCCAGGACCTCCAGATCTGCAGCCGTTCGGGCTAGTCACTAGACCATTGAGGACTTCGTTTTTAACTACAAAACTCTAATAATGATGTGTAAAATATATTTTATGTTACATAATAAGTACATTATGATACATTGTTACAGAGAATATTTTTTTTATTTACCTCTGACAGATCTCAGAAAACATGCTATTTGAATTAGTCGGAAAACATTAAACTAAAAAAACACGTTAGTTCAATATTTATAACTTGCGTAATACAATAGCAAAACAACAAGGACCCAAGGTCACTATTAGTGATGAAGAAAAAAAGACTCATCTTCCCCATTGTAGCGTAAGTTTATCAAGCATCTGAAAAAAGTGCTTTGAAAGTGCGTTTCATTTTTCTTTTTTTTTTAATTAAAAATAGGCTCACTCTTGACCTTCATCTTAGCTCGAAGGCACAGATAAGGTCTACGATCTAGCGAGTTTGCCCAGGAGAAGCCTGTTAACACGCACCTTAAATAGATTCAGGTTATACGCACTCGGAAAAACAGACGCAGGCAGGGCATTACACTTCTTGGCTGTGCGCATTATAAAAGATGATGAATAGCGCTTAGAGCGAGTGGTCGGAATGTCAACCAAGAAAGGATGGTATCCTGCAGTAAGTCTGGTGTTCCGATAGAAGAATGGCGATGGCGGTATGAGACTGTGGAGCTGAATATCGCTGTTACAAAGTAGTTAATACACTATTTTATCAATCATAAAGTATATTTTATTTCATTTTACAATTCAATTAAGATATCTAGTCCGTTAATTAATTGTGTATGTAAATATATGACTATTTTATTAACTTTGTTATATTATTATTAATCTTAATTTACAAAGTCTGTCTTGTTTCTTCCAACCCGAATGCTGCGAAGCACGAAGGAGGGTCATATCTGTTTTAGAGGAAGAGCCCGTGACCGCCTGACCTTCGTCATTTTATAAAGGCTGAAAGTTTGTCAGCGCATGCTCCCAACACAGATAAGAACGATGGACCATTATGAAGTTCAGGCTATGGTGGCTTTGGCAGGTACGGGGATCGGTATTTTACACACCTTTAGTGTGTAAAATACTGATCTAAATTCGTCAAATAATAAAGTGTGATTTTTTGGTATTACCTTCCGAATATTATTAAAAATCACGTCATTCAATGCCAGACATTAAACGTCGTGGCAAACCCTTGCCAGACACCCTTTTCATGAAATCATAATTCTACTTACGTTATAGTATAAAAGCTGATTTTTATATATAATACTTGGGTAATAATTAGATGATTCATAAGACTGCTAGCATAGCATTTATTACACACCATAAAAATTTTTCTAAACAAGTTGGGAGGCATTTCTAAGAAAATGTTGCAAATGGTCACCAAAGAAGCGCTAAGAATTGACTTTATTTTTGTATCGCACACTGGGTCACTGTCCGATCACTTGCGTCACTTACGCGTGATACAACGTTCTGGGAAAAGTGTGCGCGCGCGCAACAAAGATAGGAATCTTTGAATTTGTTATTATCAGTTATTATCGGCATACTTATTCTAGAACCGTTTAGTAAAATACCTATACACGTGTAAGTAATATAAATGTCTGTGAATAGTAGTTGTGCAATGAGGTCCATTATTTATTCTTTAAGCTGTCCACTTTTGTTTGATAAAATCTTTACTATACTAATACAGATAGACTACGATTTTATTATACGTATAGATTAATAGATTTAATGTAATATAAAACAGCATGCTCAAAGTCAAGTAAAAGATAGAATAAAACTGGAAACCAGAAATATTTAGAAAACAAATAAAAACCAACGACGTAAGAGTCTGCATTAAAAAACTTAAATGGAGGTGGGAAGGACATATTATGATGAGGAGTAAGATAGAAAAGTGGGCGATGGACATGATGATGGATGGATAACCGAATGGTGTTCAAAACAAAATAAAAGAAAGTGAGGGATGCAGAGTTTAAGATGGGAAGACGATATCCAGCAAATAGCTGGTGTATTTTAGAGTAGGATGACCCACGATAGGAGATTCTGTGGCAAGCTCTAGGGGAGGCCTTTGTGAAGATAAAATATGTAAATAAATTAGCACACGTTTATGTGATTTTCCACGTACAAAGTTGTTTTCTTGTTAAATCAAAAAAAAAAAATAATATTTTTTTATTATGACGTTCTGTGAGATCCAGTTATGTGTATAATAATAGATTACAACCTACATAAATACGTACTATATGATTTATATATTTTTTTTCAGTTTTACATTAGTGCTAGTTAGTTTTAAAGAACAAATCTTAGTATTATTGCAAAGGAAAATTGCATCTTAATTTGAATTTCTTATTCTTGCTAATCCTACTGTAATAAATTTTGATTAAAAACAGATCACTTACCAATATCTTTAGTAATGAGCCTCTCAATTAATGGCACAGAAGGATAAATACGTAGACCCTCTTTAATGACTTGTTCTAAATATTTCATTTTTTTTAGATCACTGAAAGTTAGAATTTTATTGTTAAGATTGCTAAAAAATATTTACTACTAGCAGAACCCGCGGCTTTGCTCGCTCTAAAACTACAATAAAACCTCTAAAAAGGAAGTTTTCATATAAACTTTTCTCCCCTATTTTACCCCGATATGGGATAAAATTCGAAAAAGGCTAAAACACGTATTTATTAATAGTATTGAAGGGCATTAATACCAAGTTTCAAGTAATTCTGATCATAAATATTTTTTTTGGGTTATATTTTAACGTGTTTTCCAATGGGAATGAGATAATCTACCGCGGTAAAAAAGGAGCCTATATCACTCTACAGCTCTCCAACTACATCCATACAAAAATTACGCCACTCCGTCACTCTGTTTTGACGTGAAAGATGGACAAATAAACAAACAAACAAGAAAACTAACAAACATACAAACAAACACACTTTCACATTTATAATAGCAGTTAGTATGGATAACACAAAATCAGGAACTTTAGATTGTATTTGAATGTCCAGGGTTCAATGTTCTTCATTAATACCTAATTTTGATTTAGTGTACTTAATCTGAAAGATATTTTGTTTTTTGCCGCTTGCAATTTAATGAAATCTTAAATATTCAGTAACTACTTCCTAAAAGTATTTTTAAATGTGACTTCTAAATGATTAAATGTCTTAAGATGTATATATGTAATCAGAAATCCCTTTTTAACGTCCCACTGCTGGGCACGAGCCTCCCTTCAATGCGAGAGGGATCAGGTCATCGTCCACGACGCTGGTTAAGTGTAGGTTAACAACGGACTTCGAAAACTTGCTAGGTTCTCTTAGACATGCAGGTTTCCTCACGATGTTTTTCTCCATCGTAAAATAAATGGTAATTATATTGGAAATACATAGCTATGAACATATCTCACGCATGAAAATATCAGAGGTGCAAGACGCGGGATTTGAACCCGCTACATTCGGTTCCTCAAGCCATTTCAATGGAACATTTAATTTTCTCTTTCCATTTGACGAAACATGATTAGTAAATCTATACATATAATAAAATTCTAACTAAACCGAATCTGTACATTAAATAGTTTTTTGAATATCTTATTTAAAAAAGAATTTAGTATCGATAAAAAAATCTATAGTTTTTACAATTTTTGTCTGTCTGTCTGTCTGTCTATCTGTCTGTTACCGCATCACGAAAAAACCACTGGAGGGATTTTGATGAAATTTGGTATGATGATAGCGGGTTATCCGGGTCAACATATACGATACTTTTTATTGCGGGAAAATATCTTATTTCTGAGAAATCTATACTAAACGTTAAAACGTAAGTAGGGACGAACCTGAGCGGAGCGAGGGTGAGTCGCTAGTAAATAATAAATATTATACCAATAGGAATAAAAATATAGCTTACGAGTACTGAGGATCCTTGTCCATGTGTTCACCAAAGATGCTTTTTTGTTCTTCAATTATTTTCTCTTGAATATCTAGATGTTTCGACAGACAATACAATGTAAAAGTAATTCCAGATGTTACAGTGTCGTGACCCTGAAAAATAACCATAATTTATTGAGAAAAGATTATAAATTGTACTTAATTATAAAATGAGATATTGCGTGCATTAATAACATTTTTCTAAAATTAATCAGTATTTATTTATAAGGGACCAATGTCACTAGATGCTCTTTTCATTTACGTACAGTGCGGAAATTCTTCTGAGAAGATTTTTTCTGACTTACATAATACAAAAACATTATTATAGGTACCGGTAGTTTATTTTTATAATATGTTATTAAATTATAGCTTCCTTCCTAGATATATTGTTTTTATTGGCGAAAACCGTGTGAAAGTCCATTCAGTAATTCCTGAGATTAGGCCGAACAAACTGAAATTATGAGGCGCGAGATTTTATAATATGTAATAAACAGATGTTTGTATCATTTTGTAAAATAAAAGTTCATAATGCAACAAAAACTACAACTGCATGTTCAAAAACGACATGTTTTCGTAAATGCGACTAATTCGATGCATTAGCTCGATATTTTACTAGAGATGTGAGTAGCATCAACAAATGTTAACATGATTTAAAAAAATATTATAACGTCAATTTATATAGGCATTCAATTAGTTAGATTAATCACCTATGTTAGTTTACATGTTCATAATTAATAAATGGATACATTTATTTATTTATATTTTAATTAGCGGACTCATCCTTGCTCCGCTCGGGTTCGTCCCTGGTTACATTTTAACGTTTAGTATAGATTTCTCAGAGATGAGATATTTTCCCGCAGTAAAATTATTTTAGTGTGTGTACGGCTTTTTTAGAAGTTTTCATTTAGGTTAATTATATATTATTACTAGCATTGCCCGCGGCTCTGCCCGCATTCAGATGACCAATAACCAAATTTTTAGGTTTTACATATTATATACTCTTACATTGCAACTTTTTATTTTTTCTCTTAAATGAGATATTTTACCGCTGTAAAAAGTATCCTATATGTTGACCCGGATAACCAGCTACTATCATATTAAATTTCATCAAAATCCCTCCAGTGGTTTTACCGTGATGCGGTAACAGACAGACAGACAAAAATTCTAAAATCTATAGATCCGGCCTCTGTATCGATAATGTCTATTTCAATAATATTTTCCAAAATATATTTAATGTACAGATTCGGCTTAGTTACAATTTTATTATATGTATAGATTAACCCGTGTCCTGATAAGTGGGTATTACTCAGTATTAGGCTACCTGTCATTGAAGCGGAGCGAGCGTGCGGAGTAGAGAAGCTGAGGAATTTTATAACCAATCGTTAGATTATTACCTACTGTAGTTTACAGAACAACATATTACAGACACTAAAAAGTAAAAAATTAAAAAAAAGTACGTTTAAAAAAACCGACTTCAAAAACTAGAAAGTATAAAATAACTTCAAAAAGTTTTAATTTAATACACCTCTTATGCAAAGCTAATACTATTGATAGGTTTGAAGTCGGTGCCTTTAATATAGATTTCTCAGATCGCGGAGAGTGTAGGTAACAACTATTTTACCATAGATTTGGCTTGGCACCGACTTTTTTTTCATACCGTTTTTTTATCATACGTCGCGTCGTTTTGGTTTTGGTGGTTGGAAGTAACGCCACTTTTTGTGTGGAATTTGTTTTGATTTAGACTTCCTGACTTAATAGATTAAATTAGATCAAGATTAACACAGTACCGTCAGTGCTACCTGTTATTTACTATGTGGTTATAGCGATATAAAACATGTAATTATTATATTTTATTATCATTTATTATAACTAGTGGCATTGGTTATAATTAAGTTAATTAATGATGTTTAAGACATGAATACCCTGTGCGTGACTGCAATGTCAAATTAAAAAAAAAGGTTATTTGTACAAACATAACTTTTCTACGATTTTATTATAAATATATTTATTTATCTATATCTTATACCTATTTTAAATGACTAAATAATGAATTATTTGAGACCTGAAAGCTACCTAGTAATATTTTTACCTACTGCTGATTTGAAAACGACACGTGCAACCAAGAAGTTGCAATAGTTGGATAAAAATCTATGCTATTAGAAAATACGACAAGAATTGAAGAGAAATAAGGCAGATTTAAAGAATAAAGTCTGTTAATGAAATTAAATTTTTTCTTCACGTATGACAGACATATTTGATCGCATAAGCTCACCTCATTACAAAAAACAAGTACTAGTATAGTATTACTTTTTTGTTATTTGTTAATAAAATATTCACACGCTTACAACAGTCATTTTATCGACTAAAAAAAATAAAATTAATATTAATAATTTCATAATATTTTTATGAAAAACTAATCGATTTTTGGGACGGAACTTGTGGTTTTTAACCCACCCCTATATTTTATTGTTTGTAATTTGACTGCTGTATTTATTATCTAATAGTTCATATGAGACACCCATTTGTTAAATTTTAGTCATGGATCTCCAGTAGTGTCCGAGTTAAGAGTAAAATAGTTGCGACATACTCACAGAAGTAAATGTGGAAATTATAAGAAGCCTAAAGATTGAGACTGGAGGCTATGCAGCCGTAAAAACTAGTTATTTATATCAAGATCGATGCAAATACAAGGTAACAGTAGGTACAATATTTAATAAACCATAATAATTATTTGCCCTTGAAGTTTGCACTAAATACTGCTTAATTTCATACATAGCCTATACTATGACCTCACTAAAAATACTAAATACTCGTATATCTATACATAATATAATAAAAATGTACAGGTCGAATGTCTGTAGATACATAGAAATAAATGCTAAAAACCGAGACAGGCGATGTAAGAAGAGAAATAAAACAAATCCAGTTTTTTTTATTATTTTTTTGTTTCTCTGTCTGTAAGTATATCTGTCTGTTTGTTTGTTTGTACGTGCTAATCTCCAAAACTTATATCCCCGGTCAACATTTTAGATACTTTTCATCCCGGAAAATTTAAGAGTTCCCGTGGAATAGTTAAAAAACTATAGTAACTAATACACATTAATGTATAGTACTCGTAGTATGCTTAATTAAGTAAAGTACACAATAACTTATGCACCTAATTTAGTAAAATTTGGCATGCACACCTTATATTGCCGGTCAAACAATATATTACTTTTTATCCCGGAAAATTGAACGGTTCCCGTGGGATAGATCTGTTTGTGCTTTACTAGAGGCAAACTCTAGCGAAGCGAGGGTGAGCCGCTAGTACATAAATAAAAATCGGATAAGTGCGACTCTGATTTGCACACCGAGGGCGTAGCATGAAATTATAAAGTATAAACGCATTTTTTTATGACGCATTTTATGAAGTAACTACAAAGGTGAATGGGCAACTTTGTATAGATTTATTTCCCAGAGTGTATCAAGTTGTGATATATGTATGTCTTTTTTAAAAGATCATAATTATAATTTAAAGCTTCATTTTACTGTATGACACCAACAATGAGTTACGCGCAGGGACAGAACTACGAATCATTTAGTTTTATTAAACCCGTGGAAGTCGGTTTTTGTGTCATTTGGAATTTATGGAGAGGATTAAGCTCAAGAGCTCCTCAAGGGATAGGATCCGCGACTAACGTATTCGCAAAAAAGATCAAAAGTAGTCGACATAGCTCAAAGAATTAGCACGCTGAAAGTGGGTTGATCATGTTTGCCGTAGATCTGGCAATCGTTGCAGCAGACGAATGGAGACCGCAATTAGGCAAGCGTAGTGGGGGACGCCCTGTGACTAAATAATCAAACGATATTGAAATTGCAAGCACTTGTAGGGCTAGAATATAGAAATGTGGGACAACCTGAAAGAGGTCCACGTTCAGTAGTAGACGGTCATGGGCTGTTGCTAGGATAGAAGTTTCTTTACTGGCTGCGGCTAATTTATTTACTGGCTGCTTCTATGATGCAGGAAACAATCCCACGGTTTTTGCATAATGTTTTACCCTGACTTATATTTACACAAAAATATTATTTATATTAAGCTCTTTAAATAATAAAAAAAAAAAAACAATGTAGAATAGATAGTCGATTCATGGACCGTTTTGCGTGCGGAAGAGACCGTGTGCGTGATGCGTGATTACTACAGAAGCCGTTTATTGTTCTCAGAGTTTGTATTATAATAGAATAATATAGAAATAATAAGTTAAGTATACATATAGTTATATATATTACTACTTCTTTACGGCGCTCCCGCTTTCAGTTTTTTTCACCGACTTCAGAAAAAAAGATACTTAAATTGACTGTTTTTGAAGTGAAAGTTCTTTAGAATCGTTGTGATTGGAAACTCGATGAAACGGAAATGCGGCACGAGAAAGAGACAAACACATAAATATATAGGACTAGCGACTCACCTAGCTTGCTTCCCCAATCAAACTTTTATCCACATTCTCACGCCCTTAAGGGATGATTTCCGGGATAAAAACTATCCTATGTCCTTCCCAGGGTCTCAAACTATCTTCTTACTAAATTTCATCTAAATCAGTTCAGTAGATCCAGAGATTACCCCCCTACAATCTCACAAATTTACAAACTTTACCTCTTCATAATATTCATATAATATTAATATAAATATAAATATATATTCTTAAATTTTAACAAAACTGTCAATTTCTTTTTTATATATTGTTGTCATGAAGAAACTGAACAACTGAACGTTAATCTCACTGTTTTATTTTTTAACCCAAAGTTTTCACTTTTCCGTACAATTTTTCAAATATTTCTTTCACCCAAACCTTTTCCTGACAATTACAAAGATAACAAAAAGAATTAGCCAAATAGGTGCAACCGTTCTGAAATAGTTCACTTACATACATTTTACAATTGATTTTTATTTATGATATATACAATTGATATTTATATAGATTAAGCCGGCGAGAGAATCAGATAGAATACATTACTGCTGAGCTTCTTCTGCCAGTTCTTCTCAGGTCTGAGGCTTTTTTCCGAACTGGTAGTAGACTCATGACGTTCAGTAAAAAATGTAATAATTGAATGCTGAATAAAATATTTTGAATTTGAATTTCCAGGAAGTCAAAAATAATATTGAATAATATGTTATTACGGAATATATGTTAAATAAAATAATAATAATAATAATAATAAATTCTTTATTGACATAATTTTTACATACACAGGTGATTAAGAATTCCCTAGCCCCTGCGCTCGTTAAAAACTGTATTGCAGGAGCCAGTGTCATCCCCATATGATTAATGACAGGTTTATGCCAACACAGTGATATATGTAGGTACAGACAACAAGAGTAACATTAAGAAAAAAAAAAAAATTAGCACAAAAAAAATGATAATAACAAAATGACAAAAAAAAAAAATGTGTGTGTGTGTGTGTGTGTGTGTGTGTGTGTGTGTGTGTGTGTGTGTGTGTGTGTGTGTGTGTGTGTGTGTGTGCGTGCTTGCGTGTGTATGTGTATGTGTGTGTATGAGTGAGTGTGTGTTTGTAGATACTATATAGCATTTTTTATAATTTCTTCTGTCGCATCATAATCTAAACTTTTCAGCCAGGTAATTAAAATTTTTTTCAATTTATTGTTAGGATGCTTCTTAACTTTATATTTATTATTAAAAATATTATAAATACGTGGAGCCACAACAGTGAAGTGCTTTTTAGCAAACGAGGTTTTAACTTGTGGAATCGGACAACGATCTACCCTTTTAGAGTCAACTTGTAAAGTAGGCACTATTTTTTTATGATATCTCCGGATTGTTTCATAAATAAACATTTGTCGTATAGATAGTACACCAGCTTTCTCATATAAGGAGGTGGTTGGATGCCTAAAGGGCAAGTACAATAACACCTTCAGTACAGCTCGCTGAGCCAGTTCGGCCACGATAAGGTGCGTTTTGCCTGCACAACCCCAGGCACTTATGCAATATCTAATAATACACTCAACAAGCGCCCTGTAGGTTAGGATTAATAGCTGTTTATTGGCCACTGTACGTAAATTTTTAAATATATAAATTGTTTTCCTGATCCTGGTCGCCAGCGATGCTATGTGAATATTCCAAGAAAGCCTTTCGTCCAATATAACTCCAAGATATTTGATGTGGGTAACGCGAGATAGAGTTGCACAGTTGCAAGTGCTGTAGTTCATCGCACGGTTACACGGAAAACCGTGTATTTTAAGTTCTAATCTATCTCCGGGATTACCTGAGACTGATTTACTAAAGCAAACGTACTTAGTTTTGTTGACGTTAATGGAAAGAAGACTATTTTCAAGCCACGCTGTCACTTTAGCTAGGCCAAGTTCCGCTAGTAGGAAGACCCTTTCCCAAGTGCTACCATGGAACACTAGCACTGTGTCATCTGCAAACATGGTTATATCAAGTCCTGGCAAGATAGTATTACATAATTCGTTGATATAAATAAGAAAAAGAGTAGGTCCAAGTGTACTGCCTTGTGGAACTCCGTAACTGCATGTGGCATTGTCGCTTACATATTTACCAATGCGAACACATTGAGTTCTACCAGATAAATAGTCCTTAAACCAATCCAGGGCAACTCCTCTTATTCCAACATTCTCCAATCTGCTGACCAATATGGGCACGGACACCGTATCAAAAGCCTTCTGTAGATCTAGGAAAACTCCCAGGCATTTATCACCTTTATCAAGCTGTTTCATCAATGTAGTTGTAAGCGCCAGAACTGCGTCTTCTGTCGATTTTCCTACCCTAAAGCCAAATTGGTTATGATTAAGGAGTCCATTTTTTTCTAGGTAACTGGTAAGTCTTTTGTTAACTATTTTTTCTAGAATTTTTGATAGAGTAGACAATATAGATATGGGTCTATAGTTGGTAGGATTATTTTTTTCACCAGACTTATAGATTGGGCATACAACAGCTCTTTTAAATTTATCAGGGAAAATACCTGTCTCCAGACTCAGATTGCACAAGTATGTTATTGGATTAGCAAGTGACAAGATGTTTTGTTTAAGAATGTTTGTGGTGATATTGTCCCATCCAGGGGCACTGTGCGATCTGAGTCCCAAAACAATATTTCTGACCTCGTGTGGATCTGTTGGGATAAAAGACATTGAATTCAATGGCCTAGATGATGTCCTAGCTAGTCGTGCCAATTCATTTTCTTTAGTGTTCAATCGATTGAGAATACCCTTGGCAAGAGTACCTCCTATTGAAGTAAAGTATGAATTAACCGTTGTAACGGACTCAGAGGGGGAATCGTTAATATTAAGAAGCTCCTCGGAAGATACCTTATTCTGGCTAATGTTGCATACTTCCTTTATTGTTTGCCACTGTTTTTTAATATTACCAGCATCGGTGATCAGCCTTTCTTCATAGTATTTAGCTTTCAGACTTTTTATTAGGTGGTTACACGAATTTCTATATGTGGTATATTTTTGTTTCAGGTCAGTGTCATTAGGAAACTTTTTAACTCTTCTATGAAGTCTATCACGTTTTTTTATACATTTAACTACACCGTATGTTATCCATGGCTTGAGTGGACGATTTCGTTTTGAGACTGTTCTTGATGATGTGTTATCTTCGATAAGTGATAAAAGTTTATCTATGAGAATCTCACATGCGATATTTATGTCAGCGGTTCTATAAAGATTCTTCCAGCATTCATTATTTAGACTGTTTTTAATAGCTTCATGGTCTATCTTTAATTTTTGATATGTCATGTCATTTTTATTTACTCTTGCGTTGCTTATGTATAATAGTATAGGTGAGTGATCAGTGATCTGCTGTTCAAAGACAACTGTTTTCCAAGCATTAGAACACTTCACCATAAAATGGTCTAAACAAGTATTATTTCTGGTAGGCAGATTGATTCCTTGTCTTAACCCATACATTGCCAACAGATTAAGATAATCTTGAGTTGGACCACTAGAATTATCATTAAGGGTGTCTATGTTAATATCACCAGTTAGAATTATATTTTGTGTATTTATGTTGCGTATAACTTGTTCCAGTGAATTGAGATACGCGTTGGTTTTTCTGAAACTCGGAGGACGGTATGAACAGACTAACGTGTATTTAGTGCTAATTGTGACTGTAAGGCAGTTGCCTTCTGTAAACTCTGGTTCACATGAGGAGACGCTGAGTTCTTTGCGAACATATGCCACCACACCATCATTTTGGTTGAGTGATTTCTTGGTCCAAAACATGTTATAGTCATTTATAGAGGGCGGAGGATTGTTTACGTTAGTCCAGCACTCAGTTAGCACAATTATGTCTATTTGTATATTTATCGCTGTTAGAAAGGCCAGGAAGAGATCTAAATTACGTTTTATACTTCTTATGTTAACAGTAATTATGGATAATGAGTCCTTGTTGATGCAATCTGTTTTGAGTATGTATGGGCATTGCTTAGAATCACTCAAAGAAATACACTCAACACTCCCAGTCTCGTCAATTTCATGCGAAATAAAATTATTTACTTTATCGAATTTTAAACGTGAGATAAGGGCACTGTTTCAAAGCCTTGTAAATAGCGTTAGCTATTATATGTTCAGAATTTAAGATATTAAGTAACATATTATTTTTAGTACGATGTAGAACTTTATGCAATATAGCCGCAATTAAAAATGTAAGATTTTGAGTTGGTACTATAATTAATATATTTAATATATTTGTAAAATTTATTTTTGGTGTAATTCGATGGTTTAAGAGTAGACTACTAATATGCTGAAGGTAATTTACATAAATTTGTTTTTTATAACGTAGTTTAGATTTAATCATTATTATAGAGGTGTTTAGTATAGAGGTAGATATGTAGTAGTGTAAATTGTGTTTAAGTGTAGTTAAGTAGTACAATAGTGGAATACAATTCCGAAAACATGTTTTCAATGGTATAGGTAAGTATATTAAACAGTTATGTATTAAATTATTAGTTATCTTAGCACTAAAGTAAAAATTAATTGAGCAAAAATCATAACAGTGAGTTGTAGTTAAAAAATATGTAGGCACTAGTCATTTTTTTTGGTTTAATTTATCTAAGTCGGACTCCTCTTCTATTCTAGTTGCCTTTTCACCTTCCTTTCGACGTAGATATATCTTCCCATGAGAAGCCCAGCAGTACGAGTAGCCGTTAGCTTTTGAAAATTCGCGAGCTAGGTAGTATAATTTCTTATTTTTAGTTGTCAAACATTCAGAGATGTAGATAGGTGAGTAGCCTTCCAGTTGAATATGGGATGCATTGAGCTTGTTCGCTTTGTTTTGTTTATTAAAATTTTTTATGCTTTTAATTAAATTGTCCTTTTTCAGTGTACTATTAAACTCTACTATCACAGGCGCTCTTGTCTCCGGGTTCTTACTATTTAAGCGAAATACATCTCTTAAGTCATTGGTCTCAATTTCGGTTTTCATAGCTATGCCAATATTTTTTATAGTGGTTACAAGGTCTTCCTTTGTTTCGGTATGTTTTTTTGGCAGGTTCCTGACTTCAATGCTGGTTGACTTTAGAGATTTTTCCATGTTTTCAATTCTGTATTCCAACAATTTCACGTATTCGTTACGACTTTTCCTTTCCAATTCCATTTGCTTGATCTTTTCGAGTAACTCATCATATTTATCGCTAATAAACTGTACATCAGCGCGCAGTTCCGTGTTTTGTTTTTTAATCTCTTCCAAGTTACTTTTTAACTGACGAAATTTATCATTCTGCTCCTGCCTAAGATCCGTAAACATGGACAAAATATCTTCCCTTAGGGACTTAATTTCCTCAGTAAACTCCATATCATGTCTACGCTTGCTACGGAAAGTAATTCTCTCATTAGAGGATATGGTGTCAGTCGGAGTGTTTAAGTTTGGTTCCGAAGTAGCATGCGAGACCATATCGTCGCTTTGTATATTTCTTGGTGGAGTACGTTTTAAAGGCATATTGAAGTTTATAAAATATTATGAATACGTTGAAATGGCTTATTATATACAAAACCGGTGGATCAATAAAGTTTATGCATTACTCTCGAAAATGTAAAATAAGTTTTAAATTTGCTAAAAAAAATAAAGTTATTAAGTACTTACGCGTATAATAAAAATTAATATTTATTACTGTGGGATGAATGTGCATAAATTAAACAAATTATAAAAGCTATTATGACTAATTGTCATAATAAGGCAGTGTTAGCCCAATGGTAACGCGCTCGCTTGGGAAACCGAGTGAAGCGGGTTCAAATCCCGGGTCTCGCACCTCTGATATTTTCATGTGCGAATAATTTCTAACGTGATTACCACTTGCCTTACGGTTAAGAAAAACATCGTGAGGAAACCTGCGTGTCTGAGAGAACCTAGCAAGTTTTCGTAAGACATGTGAAGTCCACCAACCCGCACTTGGCCAGCGTGTTGGACTATGACCTGATTCCCCTCGTACTGAAGGGATGCCCGTGCCCAGCAGCGGGACATTAAAAAGGGCTGAATACTATGACTAATTGTTTCCATGGTAACCGTTGTTATTGTCCGACAAATATATAATATATTCTTTACGTATATGATATTCTATGAATATATGATTGTAATATGTCTAATTTAATTATTTATTTGCTTTAATTTAATTGCGATATTTGCAAAAGAAATTTCACTTCTACCGTGAGTGAATTGCATACACACACATTTTTTTTGTATGTATATAGATAGATATGTATCCTCACTAATTGTGAAGAGTAGTTAATGTTCATTCTTCATTGATACAAGAAGGCAGGAAACTAGATAAATTATAAAAAATAAAAATATACATCGCGTAAATAGTTTTTGTACTATATATTATATCAATATAATAAAGGTCAAGAGTTCAAGAAAACAGCAAACGCTAAATCCTGTTACCTACTATTAGTTTACCTTGACGTGTTATTATTTTTAATTTTAAAAATTCCATTGAGACTTGAGAATCATGGATGATTGAAGTATAAAATCGAATTCAAATACTTTTTTGTGATAACTATTTGTATGAAAGAAATATCAAGCTTTATTACATTATAGGACAAAATATACTATGTATTAATTAATACTCATATAAGTATAATATATAAAACTAGCGGTATGTATACAACTTCCCTATTTAAATCGGATATTATTCAATTTTTCTTTGGTTATAATTTTTTCGTGGGACCCTATTTTTTTTCTAAAATAAAAGTAGATTTAGTTACTCCTTATTGCATCAGCTATCTGCCAGTAAAAGTCCCGTCAAAATCGGTCCAGCCATTTCAGGGATTAGCCGGAACAAACAGACAGACAGAAATTGTAAAAAATATTGTTTTGGTATATGTACCGTGTATACATCCATATGCATTTAGTAAAAAGCTGTTATTTTGACATTACAAACAGACACTTCAATTTTATTTATCTGTATAGATGTAAGTATTGCACTTACCATACTATATTTTTGTTATAATTTATATACTCATATTAACTATACGTGTAAATTACCTCAAACATAAACGTGTCCACTTCTTCCCTCACATGGTCATCGTCTATTTTCTTTCCATCGGCCTCGGCTAAGAGTAACAGGTCCAAGAACGCCTGCTTATTGCGAATACCTTTAATTTAACAAGTAATCTGTATATTATACATTTATTGTTAGTCTCAAACAAAAATTCTTAAAATAATATTAATGTAGGTATATATATTTTTTTATTAAACTAGTTAAGGACGCGGTTCTGCTTGCATGATTAATTCAAAATACTTTTTAAATTAATATAATGAGTCTGATTGGAAGTTCTCGCGCTTTTTGATATTTTAGTCTAAATATGATATTGGAAGGCGTATGCCCGATTTCACCAACGTCACCTAAGTTTAAGAGATCCCCTAAGCATGGTTAGAGGGCTGTTAGGGGACAGTTTCTGTTTCACCGAAAGTTAGGGGTCACCTAAATATTAAAAACCCCCTAAATTTAGGTGCTCGAAATATGGGCTTAAAGACGATCGTAAAACGAAATTTAATTTAGGGGCTAGTTTAGGGGACTTTTGAGCTAGGGATCCCATACGTAGGTGGTAGCTTATGGGTTGTTGGTGAAATCGGGCAGTAGTCTGGGAAGCTTCAACTATATGACTATATATATGGATATGATTAGGGCTTGAAATGGTTTTGTACATATATTGTAGCAATCAACAAAAAATAAAGAAACCTCATATCGACATAACAAGAGGTAGGTTAATTGTGGAGCAATTATTGTAATTAAAATGTAATTTGAAAAAATACATAATACTTTAAAAGTTCTTATGGCACGTTATGAATTAATGACACAAGTTATTATATTATTAACTAGTTCCATTAAAGAAGTACGTACTAACATAATTATGCAGTTAAATTAAAAAATAGCGACCACGTGCCTAAATAAATCAAATACTACGATTAACAATACTTTTATGGGTTTTTCATATATTCACGCAAGCGTTTTGCTGTTTTAAATTGAAAGAAATAAATAATTATCAAAGAAAAAGTGAAATTGTAAAAAATTCGAATAAGATCTCTTAAAAATTAATTTTAATACGATATATTCTGACCAATGCAGTGGTAGCCCAGTGGTAACGCGCTCGCTTGGGAAATCGAGTGAAGCGAGTTCAAATCCCGGGTCTCGCACCTCTGATATTTTCATGTGCGAATCATTTCCAACATGATTACCACTTGTCTTAACGGTGAAGGAAAACATCGTGAGGAAACCTGCATGTCTGAGAGAACCTAGCAAGTTTTCGTAAGACATGTAAAGTCCGCTAACCCGCACTTGGCCAGCGTGGTGGACTATGGCCTGACCCCCCTCGTATTGAAGGGGGCGCCGCGCCCAGCAGTGGGACGTTAAAAAGGGTCGAATGCATATTCTGACCCTTATCTCGTGTCAATATGCACGGTGTTTTAAGTTGTTTTGTCATCTTTTAAAGACTTGATTATAATTTGGTTTTGAATTTGCTCTTTGCTTTCTACAGTGTCGACCGTTTAAATAACAAGTTGTGTAGTTTGGTGTAGAATAATAAATGAAGTAATTTTTTTTACTCGACTGCTAACGAATGTATGTCATAGGAAGCACGATACAAGAATTTGATTAAATGAAAAATAAAAACTTAAAAATAAAACGACTTTCAAGCAATAAAATGTAAAAATAGCTAAGCGGGGGTTTTCATTTAGAATAGATCTACCTTATCAGATATCTTCGATCTCGGTGCCAGCCGATGTAAAGCAAATGTAATATATTAATTATCACAAATTGATGTATAATATTTTAATTATAATTAGGTTTCATACCTAATCATATTTACCTATTAAATATTCATATCTTAAAATATTGTTGTCTGGCACCGACTTCGAAAATATCTGATTAGATATCTATTCTAAATTAAAAGCCCCGCTTAGTTTTTACATTTTAGTGCCTGGAAGTCGGTTTTTAAAGTTTTTAAGTTTCTATTTTTAGTGTAGACAAGGTACTTACTTTTTATTCCGGAAAAATATACGGTTCCCGAGGGATAGATTTGTTTTTGTTTTTCCGCTAGTATGATATAAAATGCAAAAAATGTGCCTTAAAGCAAACACTTACACAGGTCTATAATATTATTATCTTATGTAGTTATGAATAAATCTGGTAGCAAATATTTTGGTGCTGTGTAATAGGTATGGTAAGTAAAGGTTAATTTAATGGGTATTTCTTCGAGATTGCGTCCTTCATCTGATTAATCTGGTCAAAAATTATTTTCATTTTTGGCTCTATTTAACATACTCTTATGATTAAAGACATGCCAAGTAATTTTTGGCCAGATTAATCAGATGAAGGACCCAATCTCGGAGAAATACCCTAATAACATTGTCTTTGTTACCTGAATCCGAATTAGCGTTCAGACTGGTTATGTTTGCATTTTGGAGTTCCTTTCGTCTTGCTTCAATTACTTTGCGAGTCTGTGAGTGAAGAATATCTAAAACCTCATCTTGTTGTTTTTTATATGGTAGTAAATTGAATATTGCATCTTCTCCAACAAAAACGTTTTGCATCCGTAATGATATTATTTTAGCGATTCTAAAATAAAAATATATAAAGTCGTATAAATACCTTATTTTTTAACTATTGTTAGGATAACTAGCGACTCGCCCTCGCTCCACTCAGGTAGCATTTTTGATTGTTAATTATTGTTATTAATCATAAGAGTGTCTGGTATACGGTGAGATCATAAAGATTATTTATATATTTGTTGTATGCAGTTAGAATAAAATCTAATTGAGATTCAAAATAAAATGTAATTTAAATCAAAAGCACTAAGGATTATTGATATCAACTTCGAAGCAAATCACACCCAAAATAAATTTCTAACTCTTTTTAACCCCGTTAGGGGATAAATTTCAATAAAATACGAAGCACGTCTTCCATCAATTCTGTTAAAGAATGTTTATGCAAAATGTGAAGTAGATTGGACCAAAGAATCGCGTTGTCCCATAAAAACTCTTTTTCAACCCCTAAGGGGTAAAATTTCGGAAAATACTTTCTCATCGGATGCCTATATCATACAAAGAACGCAGTCTTCAAGCTTCAGGTCTTTACGATCAGTGGTTTAGGCTGTACGTTGATCTGTCAGTCATCCAGGACAAAGCATTTTATATGCATAGATGTATCGAAGAAGACAAGTAACCACTTGATTAAGTTATATATAGTGATACATTTGCAAGTTATGTTAAGTACCAAAGTAATGAAATGCCCAAAAGACAGATTTCATATACATATATGAAACTTCAAATTCATATACATATAACTACATAGTTATTATCTATATATTATTATTATTATTTTCGGTTATGCATCGGATATTGCATGAATTTCCCAACTATTCTGCAGGTGTTTAAAATGGCAGCTTTTTGCAGATTTATGTAGATGTTATCTATTAAATCTATTAGTTTCAGGCTTCGAATAAGATGGGTGGAGATGACGCACGTCGTAAAGAGGACTGTAGGGATAACATGAATTTTTCTTGTCTCCAGATTCTTGCAACTACTTCTGCTTATATGCTTATTTTTCAGATAGCGCTTTTTGTAGGTTATGACTTATGAGTGCTAGGAACCGCAATGTCTATCAGGTAAATGGTTTTTCTTACTTTATCCTGTACATTTATATCCGGTCTATTATGGTGGATGATTCTATCTGTGAGTACGACACGAGCGTAGTACAGTTTATGTGTGTCATTTTCCAGAATAATCTGTGGTGAGCATTTATAGTAGGGTGTGTTAGTGTTTTGTATGAGAGAGTGTGTGTGCTATTTTGTTAACTTGTTCTCATCTTTTTAGTTAGTTTTTTATGATTCATGTTTATATATGTTATTATGTACTTACCTACAGTGTAGGTCCTGTGTGGGGATAATAAACAGTATTTATCTTTTTTATTTAACAGTATTTAAATTATAGTATATAATAATATGTAGGTGTATTTTAATTTAGATACTCATACTATATAGTAGGTGCCTATATATACTTTTATACTATTTGATTTGTGAGAAAGCGATTTGTTAAAGATATGCAAAATCGCGAGATTAAAATCGTGGCCATTTTTGTTTACTTTAAAAAAAATGATTTATCTTAGAGATAAAAAGAGATATATTAATAATATTATATTCTTTCATATTATGCTTAAGCTTAACGCCGTTACGTGGTTAACCTTGACTTTAAATAAATTCGACTTGAGGCGCATATAATTTCGACACACGTTTACCAAGGTAATGTAATGTAATAATACTGTGCGTTTACCATCACAATTTGAATGACTTATTTGTATTGCCTACAAGAATGGTAGCCATCAGTTTATTTAAAGGATTGGATATAAGTAATTTTTTTTTTCTTCACGAATTTAACCCATACATCGAAGCTTTAGTTAGGTACATATTTACACTTTAATAAATCAAGTACCTACATGACCTTAATAGACTTAATTAATGATTGAAATATTAACTTAGTACGGAAATGGACCTCGCGACTTATAATAATTATGACCGACAGCTTTACGTGCTCTCCGAGGTACATGGATGAAACACCGACAACTTCCCAACACCG
Organism: Brenthis hecate; assembly: GCA_951806755.1. Lineage (NCBI taxonomy): Eukaryota > Metazoa > Arthropoda > Insecta > Lepidoptera > Nymphalidae > Brenthis > Brenthis hecate. The sequence goes on from OX638274.1 coordinate 5,067,314, forward strand.
GGCTGTTACTGTGACTCCCTTCACAGAAAGACTATATATAATAATAACTAAACTTGGCCCGACCTGGAACTCGAACCCAGGACCTTCGGATGTGCAGCCGTACATGCTAGCTACTTCCCTACCAAGGCAGTCGTGACCTAATCTAAGTGTCTAATTGATCATACCTTATATATAAATAAGTATATAATTAGATTGCCTTATATATAAGGTATGATCAATTAGAATCATATTGGTGCACGCCTGAACACTCGACAGTCCTCATACTTGTAATATTGTACATTAATATGAATAAATAAAAAGTAAACGTACTCATGAATAGCTTTAACATATTTGGATTTAGTGTTTTTCTGAGCATCGATGCTGACTCCCATTATTGATTCTGCAATGAAAATAGACAGTGAAGTTAACATTTTCACGTTTAGTATAGATTTCTCAGAGATGAGATAGTTTCCCGCAGTAAAAAGTATCCTATATGTTGACCTGGAAAACCAGCTTATCATCAAAATCTGTCCAGTGGTTTTCTGGTGATGTTGACGTTCCCAGAAAGACAGACAGACAAAAATTCTTAAAACTATAGATTCGGCCTCTGTATCGATAACAATGACTATTTAAATAAAATTTTCAAAAAAAATATATATTGTACTACAGATTAGACTCAGAAATTTATATGTATAGATAGATATTGTAAAAAAATATTTTTATCATAAAAAAAACTTAAAAAATAAAATGTGTTTCATTAGACATAATTTTAAGTCAATTATTTATTTAATAGTTTCTATGCGATTGCGTAGCCCATTAGTCGACCACTAATTATTTCGACAATGTTGCGTTTCGCTGAACATAAAAGAATGCAGATACCTGTAACATTGTCAAGAGCAGTCAATGCGATGATCGAGAAAACGCTGAAAGGTTTTCCATCTGCGTGGTTTTGTAATTTTTCTATCAAAATCTTCTCATTTTTCAAGAACACTGGTAAAAAGTTTTGCAGAATATTGAAGTGAAATGCTGGTGTCAAAAATTTTCTCGTCAATCTCCATCGGGTACCTAAAAAGAGGGTTAGAATATTAATGTTATCCATTACTTATATAAAATAATAGCGTTTCCCCCCTTGCTTCGCTCAGGTTCGTCCTTAGGTTGATTCCCCATACAAATTTTCTTCCCCATTTTCACCCCCTTAGGGATGATTTCCGGGATAAAAAGTATCCTATGTCCTTCCCAGTTCCCAGTGTCTCAAACTATCTTACCAAATTTCATTTAAATCGGTTTAGTATATCCAGAGATTACCCCCTACAACGTTACAAACTCACAAACTCATAATCTCACAAACTTTACCTCTTTATAATATTAGTATAGATAATTTGTAACTGCATATCTCAAGAAGATAAGGGTTCGTGTGAGTATTTCGTATATTGGTAACTAACAGAAAAATTTACAGGCGTGTGTGCATTTTACCAAATATGTATACTTAAATTCATTTTTATAAATACGTTTAAAATGGTATAAAAAAGAACAACAATCCTATTGTTGACTTAAAAATACAGAAATATTAAATTTTAAATAATAATTAAATCGCGTAAATCTAACGTTCTAGTTAATTATACCAGTGCCAGTAAAATAACTAAGCACTTACTTGGAATTTGGAAATACGGATTCTAATCGTAAAAATACACAAATTGATGAAAAATAATACATTGTCCATTCTTTATTTTAATACATATCTATATTTTAATACTACGGACAGCTACGTTAATGTATTTTGACGACACGTTTGGCTCAGTTTGTAATGACCCTAGTTGCTGAGCCAGCGGTCGCGGGTCGCTGGAGGCATTCATTTGTGTGACGAGCACGAATGTTTGTACTTCAGTTATGGGTGTTTATATTTATAATATGTATGTATCTAAAGTTATATATGAGTAGTGTATCAACTATCTGGTATCCATAACACAGGCCTTGTAGCTTACCATGGAACTAGATGGTGCTGTGTGTTAATGTCCCAACATATTTATTTATTTATATCGAGAAGGGAAATATTAATTTAAAACTAGGTATTGCTTATGACGTTGCATTTTCTTTATATTGTTATCACAGTTTTAATTGTTTGTGCCAAAGTTTAGGAGATAAGCTTTTTCAACCGACTTCAAAAAGGAGGAGGTTCTCAATTCGACTGTATGTTTTGTTACCTCAGAACTCTGTCATTTATTAACCGATTTGGACAATTTTTGTGTTGTTTGAAAGTGTATACTTCCAGATTGGTCCCATTTAAATTTCAAAAAAAAATACCACCCCTAAGGGTGGAAAAATAGCTAATAATGAATTTAACCTACTTCTAATTGTCATATTGACTTGAAACTTTGCAAGTGTTTCTATTTCCGTTGATAGTACAGTGGTTCGGTATTGTTGACCTGATCTGATGGTAAGGCCAGAAGGTGGATAGGTGGAACTCTTCAACGGCTAATAGTAGATACTTTGAGTTTTCCGGGGCAGAGGCTGACTGCTACCGGACGCGTCCCCGGGTGGCGGATAGGGGAACACCACTCGCGACTGTCTGGACCCGACAGGAGCTTGTGGTACCGGAGCAATCCGGCGCGGACCAACAGCCAGGATGGGAGGGGGGAGCGGCGTCAGGAGGGCGCCGTCTCCTTCTTGGAGGTAGCGCGGTGTCTCCGGCCGTTTCGCGGTAGGAGGCGCTGCGCGGGCCGCGCTGCCGGGGCTAGCCCGTCGGTGCGGCGGCTGGAGCGGGGCCAGTTCTGGTCCTGCGTCTGGCGTGGGGTGTCGGCAGCCATCTTGGTCCGGAGGTGGGCCGACGGTAGGGGGGCCGCGGGGGAAGAGGAGTGTCGGTATTGCGATGCGCCGCTCGTCCCTATCTCCCGCGGCCTAGCGGGGCCGCCACCGTTTGATGGCGGACGCGGTGGGGCTGCAGGGGAAGAGGAGTGTCGGTGTTGCGTTGCCGCTCTCCCTGTCCTCTGCAGCCGTTTGGAGGTGGCCCACTTCGGTGGGCGGTGGTTGAGGTTTAATGGGGCTGCTCCGGGTACCTCTCTGGCACAGCAGAGTTGACTGTGGAGCAGCCCCATTGGTTTGGTGGTCTGCCTAGCGTTTAGGCAGACCTGCCGCCGGGGCGCCGTAGTAGTTATGCGCAAGCGATCCTGCGGCGTCCCACTAAGGCGGGGGGAAGGGATGTCGGGTTTTAGTGGGTAGTACCGGCTCTTCTAGCCGGTGAGCCCCACATAACCACCTGGGGGATCAGGTGGTATGCGTAAATGCATTTCCCGACAATAAAAAAAAAAAAAAAAAAAAGATACTTTGAGTTTGGGCTTGTTTTGTTTGATTTGACAAGCCTAATACGTTAGAATTCTTACTTTGCTACTACTGTCTACACTAAAAAGGGAAAAATAAAAACTTTTTAACAAAAAAATAAAAACCGACTTCAAACAAAAGCACTAAAAAGTAAAAAAATAACTGATTGGTAGTTTTCATTTACTATACATACCTAATCAAATATATTCGAAGTCGGTGTGCTTTGCTTTATATGGCCTGCACCGATTTCGAAAATATTTGATTAGGCATGTATTTAATAGGTAGGCTTTAATTACTTAGCCTTGCTTGAAGTCGGTTTTAATTTTTTTGTTAAAAAGTTTTTATTATGATTTTTTTTCTTTTCTAAATGAATTTTATTTATATTACATGTTTAAATAAAAATTGTTATTATTTTATACTACGTAGTGGGTTTTTTTAAATCATGTATTTATTATGTGCATCAATTTGTGTATTTTTAAAAAGATATATATATTTAAAAATATATCTTTGAAGTAGATATTTCTTTGTATCTACGGTAACAAAATTGCGTAAACTTTTACGACAACCTTTTTATCTGAAATTCGAAGGTCCCAATAAACCAAATATACATAACTTTAAAGCCTTTAAAGGCTGATGCTAATAAAAATATTGCAGCTCAAAAAAATATGCGTCCTCTAGACCTAGAATCCCGAGACTTCCTGCGCTAAAGTCGCTCAACGGATAAGAACGATTACGAGCTAAAGGCAGTCTCCTTCGTAGAGTTCCAGACGTTCTTGACGTTTTCGAGTAATCATGTACCTAACCGTATATATTCACATAATACTTTCTTAGATTTACGCGAATATTTGACATTTTAAATAAAACTATGTTTTCGGATTTTGTCGCGGATTTATTTGGATTTTTGTTTAAAGTTAAAAAAATATTGTAAGGTAATTGGTGAAATTTTCATTTTTTTATTTGTGGGTAGGCTGTCTGTAACAACTATACCTTCGAGACATGTAACACCTCAGTCTCTCCCGTGACTATGATTGCTGTAAAGCATTCGAAACGTCGGGAAACAAAAATCCAAATAAATCCGCGACAAAATCCGAAAAGAAAGTTTTATTTGAAACGTATATATTCATGTAAAACTTTGTTTTTGGTTACGGTTGAACTGTCGTAATATTTTTATAGACTACTATCTATATCAAATTGCCTAATTTCATTTAAATCCATGCAATAATTAGATCTTGATTGAATTCTAATTCTAATAAATAACACTTTTTTTCTATAAATACGTTAATGAGTAAGTCTTTATCTGTTCGTTGGCGAAGGTGTTTTGCAAATTTACAACCAAGTTGAACAATCATCATAAAATCATCGATCGTATCATCAGAACATTATATTTACATAGAATTATCTCTCTTTTAAATATACACTACTAATGCATTTTCAAAAATCAAGCAAGTTGGCAAATGGATTCCGAATTAAACCAAACAAAAAATTCCGGTCGTTCAATTTACCTCCTCCTTTTTGGAAGCCGATTAAAATATAACTGACTCTTATTCGTATAAGTTCAATGACATACGACACACGCCTCCTCCTACTGTTTAGGTATATCATACGTATATTACTTTATATTATTAGGTACAATTTACAAAAAAGATAACAATAAATGTGACCCCAAAAGCATGTAATCTATTTTGGTGTAAACATCCGTTTATGCAAAACAGCTGATCTCTTAAATTTCTTCATCGATTTCTTTGATAATTCGATATATATATATATATATATATATATATATATATATATATATATATATATAATATATATATATATATATATATATATATACCTGTATATATACGTCATTTGTGTTTTTACATGGAGATTCGTCATTCACCGATCGCATGGGAATTGCTATTGGAGTACATGGAATTTACGCGTAATACTACTAATTAGATGTAACTCGCCACTAGATTTAATGTGACGGAGTGAGAGCAACACGTGGGCAATTACGAACCATTGTGTTGTGACAAAACAACTTTGTTATAATCCCAAGTACCTTCTTGCAGCAGCAAAAAACGATAAAACATTAAAAATTAAATTACAACTTGTTCATCTTAATCGATTATCGATTTGTTGCATAAAATGTAAATAACTGTCTCAATGCATTGTAATAATGAAAATGTGGGCAAGTAAACTTTCAAATTAGGTATTTGTAATTAATCTATACTAAAAAAGTAATGTTTTACAAATCTAATTTCTGTTTATAATTATACTAGTGACTTACCCACGCTTTGCTCGGGTTCTTCCCTAACTTGGTTCCCCATACAAACTTTCATACCTATTTTCACCCCTTTAAGGGATGATTTCCGGGATAAAAAGTATCCTATGTCCTTCCCTAGGTCTCAAACTATCTTATTACCAAATTCCATCTTAATCGGTTCAATAGATTCAGAGATTACCCCCTACAACGTCACAAACTCACAAACTCACGATTCACAAACTTTACCTCTTTATAATATTAGTATAGATTCAGCCCTTTTTAACGTCCTAAAGCAGGGCACGGTCCCCCCTCAAAACGAAGGGGATCAGGTCATAGTAAAATATAAATGCATTATTTGGCAAGTAATACTTAAATTTGTCTCTAGATACATTGTGACGGTTATTATGGAATACATATAATACATAGCGTGAAAATGTAACAGACATACAGACAGATAGTGTTACTTTCGCATTTATATTTAGTATGGATTATGACTCATTATTACCAGTGGTAAAGGCAGTGGTAGCCCAGTGGTAACGCGCTCGCTTGGGAAACCGAGTGAAGCGGGTTCAAATCCCGGTTCTCACACCTCTGGTATTTTCGTGTGCGAATCATTTCTATCATGATTATCACTTGCCTTACGGTGAAGGAAAACATCGTGAGAAAACCTGCATGTCTAAGAAAACCTAGCAATTTTTCGAAAGACATGTGAAGTCCACCAACCCGCACTTGGCCAGCGTGGTGGACTATGGTCTGATCTCCTCCGTATTGAAGGGAGGCCCGTGCCCAGCAGTGGGACGTTAAAAAAAAAGGGCTGAATACATGGATTATGAAATCTGTGTGAATTTAACATTTTTATAACATTGCGAGCGACATACCCTTGCTTCACTCGGGTGTGTCTAACAATAACGTATAATGTATATGTTACTCCAGCTCATAGTCAAATTCTATTTATGTACTAGTAAATTTCAGTCCTATTGAGTCAGTGCAAAGAAGTAACAAACTAATATACCTATAGGTACAGTATACTCACATGCAAATATTCGCATTTATTACTTACTTCACGTTACTATTAGTTCGATTTTTTTATGCACTAGTATGATACTCTCACATTATTTTATTTACCTGTAGAAGTAAGCAATCCATTTCCAAGCCATGGTCGAATGTAATTGTATGATCTGCCTTTGGTAATTAGTTCCGCATGAGACACCAAGGCCTGGAAATTAGTAGTTTGTTATAGCTAAGACAGGTAAGTTTTTGTAAACATGTACATTGTACATATATTGACACAGTATAGTAACTCAAATGCATTGCAATCCATGTACTCTATGTAGCTAATAGCGCAGAACGAGCTGAAAAATAGATATCAGTTTCCAATTTATAATAATCCACAACAGCAATTATTAGTATGTAGTAAATTATATTCGACAGTGGTAAAGTTTAATGAAAATAAACATTTTCCAATTGGCAGAAATCGACGATACGATAACTTGAATTTTCTTTTTTTATGCCGCTGGCGGCGGCTATTGACGGGTGATCACTTGAAGATCGAGATGAAATGCGAAGAAGTAAAGTGGAGTGGAGTGATAGAGGAAGTGAAATTAGTAATGTAAAATAGTGTTCAGTCACGGACGGAATGTTGCTAATAATACTGTATGAAAACTACGAGTGTATAAGTAGCATTAAAACATCAATAATGCAAGTAAAGAGGTTGACTTTCCGATCGCCGAGTTCTAAGTCTGGTCAAAATAAACAAAAAAATAATTATAGATTTACAATAATGCGCATATAACTGAATACTGGTACAAGTCTTAGGTAGAATATTACAAATATAAAATAAGTAAAAAAAAAGTTAAACAGACAGACAGACAGACAGACAAAAATTCTAAAGACTAATATTTAATGTACAGATTCGGCTTAGTTAGAGTTTTATTATATGTACCTATAGATTAGGCCTGTTTCACTTCTATGTGAATTATTGTAAATTACAATGAAAATTTTGACTGTATAACTTGTATCAGTGTAAAGATATATTGTAGACTTGTATATTATGTATAGTATTGTATTTGCCTCGTTATTCAATTCACTCCATTCTATTTGCTCGCTTCGTTTATATACCGTATTCTACAACCACGAAACATAATACCCGCTTAGTACCAAGTATCGACTATATGATAGGAGCAAATGAAATAAGTTTTTAATAAAACAATTATACCGACTGTATAATCATTTTAGGGGTAGAAATTTTAATATAACAAAATTGTCTCATTAAATAATGAAAATTGGTTTTTGCGTTGCGCTTAGTAACATAACGTACACCGAAAAGTATAGGACACTATCTAACCCCTCCATTTTTTGCAGTCGGTTAGTAAAATTTATTTAAATAATTTAACAACAATTTATAAGAAAAAGCTTAGTTTTCACGAGCTTTTCGTCGTCGATCAGCTTTTTGGCTCTGCGTTCCACCGAGTCAAGAGCAGCAAGTTGGTATTTTGCAGAGCCATCCCAAAGGTGACTGCAATACTCCATGCGTGATTGGACTTGAGCTTTGTATAAAGTGAGAAGCTGTCCAGGCGTGAAGAATCGCTTAACCTTGTTTACCTGATACCCAGTTGTCTGGTCGCAGTCTGTACCTTCGACTCGATGTCATATAAACATAAATTTTTACCTTTTTAATTAAATACTAACCTCAATGTATTTTGGATGAGAAATCACTACATAGGCACTATGGAATAAATGTATAAGGTAGACGTGTCCATACTTTTTTCGAATTTGCCCCAGGATACGTAAAAACTCTGTAACAATAGATCATATTTTTTAATCTTAATTTAATAAATATACCTACATTAAATTAAATTTCTGTATAGTTAAAAAACTTAAAAAAAAAAAGGTAATAAAAACCAACTTCCGAGCACTAACATGTAAAGAAAAACTAAACGGGAGTTTTCATTTAGAATAGGTACCTAACAGATATTTTAAGTAGGTGCCAGTTGATGCAAAGCAAATCCAATATATATCGATACATAAAATACATCACAAATTGATGGATAATATTTGAACTACATATAATAATTAGAGTTCATACCTAATCATATTTACCTATTAGATATTCATATCTTAAAATATTATCGAATGGCACCGACTTCATAAATATCTAAGAACACTTGGACTAATGAGACGAATCTAACGATACCTTAGTTAAAGAAAACCATCGAGTGGTTTGTTAGATATGAGGGAATAAAGAATATTACAAATAAACATACAAAGATAGGCGCGGAAAACATAACCCTTTCCTTGCAGTCGGGTAAAAAAAGATTCCAACCAATTGAGAACCTCCTCCTTTTTGGAAGTCGGTTAAAAACAACTATGGTAGCGTAATGATTATTAACATTTTAACTTGTAAAATTGTCGCCGATATTGTATAGGAACGCGGGTTACGGGTCAACTGTCAGATTTTTTAAATGTTATGCATGTTATGCAAGCACCTATTTCATTGTATATTGTTGTATATTCAATTAATGCATTGTTGATTTCTTTCAAAAGCTAAATGCTTTTTTATAGTATTTTAAAGAAAAGTGTTTTAATTTTAACTACTATTAGGTAGGTATTTAACATTAATCGTTCACTCTATTATAGTGGATCGAGATCCCACTGCAAGATTACTGCGTTCATAGCGTATTTAATCGAAATCAATTTTTTATATACAATAATAAAAGGGACAATATGTTTTGACCGGGGTGCCTATTCAAATGTGTCCGCTAGTATGTTTAATTAACTAAATAATAGTTGACTTTTTGGAATAAAAACGATGCATTTGTTATTACAATGAATTATACTCCACTTCACAGAACTATACGTAGAGATCTTGAAAAATGATACGTAGAGATCTTGAAAAATGATGGCTAACTCTCGTTCACTTTAATCTGTCTTTGCCATGGTAACCGTTGTTATTGTCTGACAAATGACATATAATATTATATTCTTTCCTTCTTTTCTTTCCTTTATGGCCACTTTTACATAGGTAGAGGTATGTTATCATGCACAGAAAAAAATAGCTTTAATTTGAACGTATAAAAGTAACAAAAACACTTTTAATGACTCGCAACCACTTTTGCGGCCACTTTTACATAGGCAGACGTAGTTTATCAGGTAAAGAAAAAAAAATAGCTTTAATTTGATATATAAATGATGCATGTACCCCATGAACGCATAAACATACCAAAATATGACCCGCTTATACCTGGCTGCGAAGAGGTTGCGGCCAAATGCGCAACGGCTGCTATCATTTTTCAAGATCTCTACGTATAGTTCTGTGAAGTGGAGTATAATTCATTGTAATAACAAATGCATCGTTTTTATTCCACAAAGTCAACTATTATTTAGTTAACTAAACATACTAGCGGGCACATTTGAATAGGCACCCCGGTCAAAACTTATTGTCTCTTTTATTATTGTATATAAAAAATTGATTTCGATTAAATACGCAATGAACGTAGCAATTTTGCAGTGGGATCTTAGTCCATAGGGATTCTTGTAATTAATTGGACTAAGTGGAGATTGCATGTTCTATGAGTTACTATAAATTTTATTTTGCTATATATTCATAAGTAATAAGTTGAAAGAGTCGGTACCAAATCGCAAGTAGGTACCAACGACGCCTTCCGGGTATTAGACGCATGATTTTGTTTACGAATTTTAAGAGAGTGGGCTTTCCCACTGGTTTGTTTTCTGTATAAAATTATTTATTGGCCATCCACTGGATAAAGACCCATTGTTTTATCTAAGTTCAAGTTCTTACTACATTTACATATCGTTTTCTGATGGAGCTGTAAACATTGTATCATTTATTTATAACGAAAAATATATCTTTGACCCCACTGCCATTGCCTTAATGTATGCTAAGTGTACTCTTTAGGAGAAACTATAATATTTTAATAATATATCAGATATAGTTTAATTATATACATATTTTGTAAGGCTAAGCTAAAACATCTTTAATAATTTCAATTCAATTCAATTTTCAATGGATTTTACCAACATAATACTATAAATAAATGGAAGAATTAGATTTTTCGTATTACAGGTTTCTATGTAAAAAGGGAGCCATTTCTCCATAGTACCTATTTAATTATTATTATACGCTCGGTAACCTGTCATAGCTTGGCGCCAGTTCGACCTGTCTTTGGAACAGACTAAATAGTAAATACCAGTTACGAATCAAAATACATAACCTATGATATATCTATACTAATATTATAAAGAGGTACAGTTTGCGAGTTTGTGACGTTGTTGGGGGTAATCTCTGGATCTACTGAACCGATTTAGATAAAATTTGGTAAGAAGATAGTTTGAGACCCTGGGAAGGGCATGGGATACTTTTCATTCCGGAAATCATGCCTTAAGGGAGTGAAAATGAGGATGAAAGTTTGTATGGGGAATCAAGCTAGGAAGCGAAGGTGAGTCGCTAGTGTAATTATATAGCCCTTGTTTTTTTCTTCGTTCCAGCTTCACAAATTTAAATCATCATGACTTACAATAGAAAATTTATTTGACGTCGTATATTGAAAATAATGAGCTACACTGGTTACAAATTAACAATTTAAAAATGTTTGAAATAACCAATTCTCGATCCTTCAAAAACTAGTTTTATTGATAAACTTCAAGAAGAGCAGGTTTTCAAATGGAATAGGTGTATGACATTTAGCACAGAGATTATTTGCGTTCTTTTCTGTATGTTTGTTATTGTAAATTAATTTTCATAACTTTGTTTATAACCCACTGCGACGAAGCCCAAAGGAGGGTATGTCATATTTATGTGTTTGAACTGTATGTATGTACGTCGTTAGATTCGTCATTATGGAAAATATCTGATTAGGTATCTATTCAAAATGAAAACCTCCGTTTAGTATTTTTTTATATTTTAGTGTCTGGAAGTTTGTTGTTGGTTTTGAAGTTTGAGTGCCGGTTTTTTTTAAGTTTTTAGTTTTCCAGTTTTAGTGTAGACGTAATAAGCAGGTAATTTGTAAGAAGAAAGTTTTTCAATCACATATTCGATTAAACAATTTATTAAAAAAAAATATTGTTGATTTTTTAAAAAAACGCTGGACCGATTTCGATAAAATTTATATGAGACTACCTGGGAACTATACCCTTTGAAACAAAAATTTCCGAATCGGTTCAGGTGTCTTCGAGTAATCGGTGAACATACATAAAAAAGTAATTTAAAATCTCTCTACCATTTAATTTTAATAGTATTTATTTACTATTAATAAAAAAATGATAAAGAAAACCTACATAACAATTGCCTAATTCTACTATAATTATTATTAATTTTTAATTAAAAAGTAAGTGCATACTATTTAAGTGTAATGTTACAAGCTTTTTTATGTACTATTTTTAATTTCACCTATAAAATTTATATCTAATTTATAATTTTAAAATTATGAATAACTAGCAGCATAGATAACTAGCTAGAAAAACAAAAACTAATTTATCCCTCGGGAACCGTATATTTTCCGGGATAAAAAGCCTATGTGCTATTCCAAATTATAATCTATCTCTGTGCCAAATTTCATCCAGATCCGTTCAACCGTTCTGGCGTGAAAGAGTAACAAACATCCATACATACTCACAAACTTTCACATTTATACTTAATATTTATATACAGATTAAGATTTATTTTAAACTTACGTGACTGTTTGCCAATGAATAAATGTCCATTTCCTAATACAGGAATCGGTCGTGGTCCAGAAAAATTAAACTTTTTACAATCGTTTATCAAATGTATCCAGGAAGCCAAAATAAGGAGTGTTACCAACAGCAAAATTAATAAAGTAATCATTATAATAATTTTCTTGAAAATCACTCGAACCTCTGATAATTATTTACGTATTTTATAATCGGAATGACAAAATTTACGTCCACTCTTCAACGTTCAATGTGAATGACTGTTTGCGAATCGAAAGAACATAATTTAATTGAGTTTTGTTATTTATGAATTTGTAATTTTAAATTAACGTAGATTAAACAACACATTAGGCACAACTGATTTATGTATTTACTTAATTATAATAAAAAAAAAATATCTATACATGTATATTGTATATAATAAAATAGTATGAAAGCGAAATTAAAATGAATTAAACTGTACAGAATATAGGCCCCAAGGCCCAAAACGATAGTGTATATCTGAGAAATAGATATAAGAAAAATTTTAAATGTCTGTTTCTCTGTATATCTGTGTGCGTATCACGCAAAAAGTACTAAAGCGATTTTTAAACTTTTTGTGTATTTACTCGGGTCAACATTTAAGATTCCATTTAATACAGAATAATTTTATCCCACGGGATCAACCTAATAACTGGTTCTGTCGAGCCTTAAGAAATACCTAAACACAATGGACTAGTAAAATTGTAGGTCTAATAAAGTCCGTAATAGCGGTCTCTCTCGTAACGAACACTCGAAATAACTATTTTTATCTATTTAAAATGTACTTATGGACGTATCCAAGTGAAACGAAGTTAAGCCACTTACTTGTATGTAATAATTAAGCAAATATTTTAAATTAAGAATTATATTCAAGACTCGTTCGGACGTGTCCCTAGTTTCAACATAAGAAATATATTTCCATAAAGCCTTCTTTCAGCGTGAATTCTTTCAATTTTAAGGATAAATAATACACTAAATGAGAACTAAGTAATAAATAAAATTCATAACTTTTTATATAGCTATTTTCCCTTCTCCCGGAGAAACCACATCATTTTTTCGCGCTAAAAAGTTCCTTATAGGGTACTATTACATGAGTACGCAAACTATTATTGTAATAAAAAACCGTTTGGTAGCTTTTATCTGAAATGCGAACAAATTAGCACATAGACGAACACATAGACAGCGAGACAGACATTTTTTCTACAAACTGATACATATTGTTCTTATTACGGATTTACGATGCTGATATTATACTTGTTTATCCTAATCGGACTGCTCTATGTGAATAAACACGAAAGTTTGTGTGTGCGTGAATACGACTGGACAGACTTGAATTATATTATATACTAGCATTGCCCGCGGCTCCGCCCGCGTTCAGATGACCAAAAACCTAATTCTTAAGTTTTACATCTTAGTATATATACAATGCAGTTATTGTGTTTTTGTATATTTTCTCAGAAATGAGATATTTTTCCGCGGTAAAAAGTAGCCTATATGATGACACGGATAACCAGTTCTCATGATACCAATTTTTTTTAAAAATCTGTCCAGTGGTTTTCTCGTGATGCGGTAACAGACAGACAGACAGACAGACAAAAATTCTAAAAACTATAGATTCGGACTCTGTATCGATAATAATGTCTATTTCAATAAAATTTCCCAAAAAATATTTAATGTACAGATTCGGCTTAGTTAGAATTTTATTACATGTATAGATTAAACGCTACTCTGTAAGGCGCCCGAGCAAAGTAAATGTAAGTCGCTAGTACCTAATACGTGAAAACTCATAAAACCTTACCTCTTTACAATAAATTTTTAAAAATTATTATTGGTACCTATTTATTTTTATAAACCTTGTATTACTATTACTTACAAATAAATTGTCAATGGTAAGGTCCCTTAGTAATTTAGCACCATAGTTTAACAATATTTGTATCTACGATATATGTACGTAACTAGCTATTGTTAGCTTTGATCTATATTTAACGGTTATTCTGTGGTGTGAAAGTATAAACAAAATACATTTATAAAAAACATGGAAAGCAAAGATAACCTTTGATTATTAAAATGGATATGTTTGGTATCACAAAATGATAGACATCGATATGAGATTATTGACGTAAAGGTAGATTTTTGTTTGAAGGTGGGAATTCCAGATGTAAATATTGATTCAATCAATTCAATTCTTTGTTATTTGGCTTTTAGGCGTGCCATTTGGACACAGATTACTTCGCCAATGTCGTGTAGTAAATATTGATTACTAGATTTCAAAGTTTGAGAGTTTTGTCGTCCCATTGACACGGATGACTATAGGGATCGTGCCCGAACTGTAGAGGACAGCACTTCTGTCGAAAGTAGAGTGCCCTGGTGTTAAATAAGAAAAACATAGTGATGTAAACAGTGTAATGTATAATTTTTATAGTTATGCCTAAATAATGCAATAAAATAAAAATTTTTATGCGCATAATACTGCGCTTTAATTGCGTGAGGTCGGCGCAAAAAAAGTATATTGAGCTTTGTCACACACACGTAATACTCTATTGCAATGCCTCTGAAGAGAACACCGCCTGCTAGCCCCGGTAAGACGCGATCGGCCTCGAAAACTCGCAAGCCAAAACGAAGGCGGGAGGGTTCTTTTGACGATAATGAGGACAACGCATCTTTTAGGGAAGATATATTTAGGATGTTTGAAGAATTTAAATTAGAACAGAAAAATAATTTTAAACTTCTTCAAGATACAATTACGCAACAAAATAAAGAAATACAGACTTCCCTTGAATTTCTTTCGGCAAGGTACGATGAGATACATGGCAAGCTTGAATCTTTGGAAGCGGAAAGGGAAACTCATCTTGCATATATTCAGTCTTTGGAAGATAAGGTTGAAAATCTAGAAAACAGAAGTAACTCGGCATCCTTGGAAATAAATATAAAAAAAAATAAATAAATAAAAAGCGTCAGAAAACAAGACAGACTTAACAAATGTAATAGTAAATACGGGGCTAGTATTGCAAACCTCAATACAGCCACCTGACATAAAAAATATATACCGAGTGAACACTAAATCTAATATAAAACCTATTTTTGTTGAATTTACCACAGTTGCTATGAAGGAAAATATTTTAAAATTGACTAAAACATATAATAAAAATCATTCCAGTAAGAAGCTAAGTACAAAAGATCTACACTTTGAAGACCCACAAAAACCTGTTTATATATCAGAATCCTTGACGCATAAAACGCGTAGACTCTTTTCTCTCTCAAGACAGTTTGCCACTCAAAATGGATTTGCATATTGCTGGACCTCAAATGGTAAAATCTACCTACGGAAAAAGGAAGGTGACCCATATCACCGTATAAATTCGGAACACGACTTCATAAAGCTTAAAGCTGACAAATGACTAGTCACAATCGCATGCACTATATTTAAAAGGAAAAATATAAAATTAATTTTAATATTGCTAGATTGCTCAAAATATTGTTTTAGTTTGATTATTCTATATTTATATTATATATTATAATAAAAATGTTTTTACACTTATTACAATTGCATAAATTCTATATGTCAATTATTAAATTCTTATTTTATTTTGTTCTAAATAATACATTGAACTATAATGATTGTGTTAAACTAATTAATTATTTTAAGAATTTGTTAATATCACCAAATAAACACTTTAAACATTACATTACAAATAAAACACATCCTACATTCACACTATATCCTCAAAATTTCATTGTAAATAGGTTTTGTAATAGGTATATTCGGTCACATACAAGGCGTTTAATATTTTTATTCTTAATTTCGCTATGTATTTATTGGCCATTGATAAAATCAAACCTTTATTTTATAATATTGCTTAACATTATTCTGTACCCCTATTTTCTTTAGTGTTTTGATTATGGATGACATAAATAATGTTGGAATTATAATAGATAATACAGAATACTTTGCATCACACATTTGCAACCCTGAAAATTGTATGAAATATCTTACACGTTTATCAAATCCCTTACATATATTCCATATGAATATAAGAAGTTTAAACCGCAATTTTAACGCACTTGAAGTTTTTCTTTACTCTTTGGACGTGAACTGTGACATTATAGTCCTGACTGAATGTTGGCTTAGTAAAATATCACAAATACCTATTATTTCTGGCTTTGTCTATCACAAGTCTAATAATACAAACCAAAATGATGGAACAGTAGTCTATGTACGAACAGATTTGAAGTGTACGCCCGTGGAACCGCTTTTTTTAGACGCTAATTGTCTTGTTTTGAAATGTGATCATGACATTGCTGTTGTGGCAATATATCGATCACCGTCTAACCGAAATATAGATAATTTTTTATATAGCCTAAACACGGTTTTAACAACCTTATCTGCATATCAAACGGTTGCTATTATAGGTGATATTAATATAAACATAGCCGCTACAAACGTTGATCCACTGGCCGATGTTTATCTGAATGCACTTTCATTTCACGGTTTAACTCCTGCGCATATTCTGCCTACGCGTGAGACGAGCTGTTTAGATCATATCATACTAAGATCAAATAGAAAATGTACAACATTGGTTTTTGACACCCTTATAACTGATCATTTACCTACGTTATTGGGTATAGAACTAATTTTTTCTAAACCACTATATCAAAGATCTGATGTGAAATGCACTAATATCAAAGCTGTTATAGAACAACTCAGTAAGAATGATTTCTCATCGATACTGGCTGACACTAATGTAAACACAGCGACTAACACACTAATTCGTATTATTTCTGATGCAATAGAAAATAACACCAAACTGAGAAAAATCTCAGGTAAGAAATATATAATAAAACCTTGGATCACACCGGGACTTCTGAGATGCATCCGTAACCGCGACAGATTACATAAAAGAGCCAGATTGTATCCAGACAGTATGATTGCTAAGCTTGCATACACGAGATATCGCAAATTTTGTAACAATTTGTTAAGGAAACTTAAGAGACAATACGATAAAAATAGACTTTTGGAAGCTAAGGGACACTCGAAGCTCAAGGAAAACTTGGAACGTGCTCAAAGATATCACTCATCTACAGCCACAAAGTATTCCTCCTAATGAGCTTTTAACACTCACCTCAAATCCCCAAACATCTGTCAACTATGTCAATGAGTACTTTTCAAAAATAGGTAGTAAACTAGCTATTCCTCTTTTGGCGAAAAGTCAAAAGTCAAACTCATCCTTGCTCCAAAGCGCCAACACTGATTTGATACCGACGAGCAGGAATTAGACGCTGTAATATCAGGGCTTAAGAATAATTGTGCCACTGGTTGGGATGGTATCCCCGTCAGTGTTATAAAGTCTATCAAGCACTTAATTATTCCATGCCTAAAACATATCTGTAACATATCTTTCTCACAGGGCATTTTTCCACAAGCATTTAAGAAAGCTATAATTCATCCAATATACAAAAATGGTGATAAGGGCAAAATCTCCAATTATAGACCTATCTCTGAACTGACTATTTTATCTAAAATACTTGAAAAACTCATTAACAAACGTCTAATAAATTATCTTGATAAGTACAGCATTATTTCTGAAAAACAGTTTGGATTTAGAAAGGGAATTTCCACGGAAGATGCCATTATCACTTTAGTGAACAATATAGTTGACAACATAGAAGCTAAAAATAAAACTATAGCAATCTTCATTGATCTTAAAAAAGCCTTCGATACAGTTTCTATTCCTGTTGTTTTGGGAAGGTTGGAGAGTGTTGGCGTTAGAGGCAACGTATTGAATCTATTCAAAGATTACCTATCACACCGAACACAAAGAGTGAAAATTGGTTCAAATGCTAGCAAAGACGAGTTCATAAGCTACGGTGTTCCGCAGGGAAGCGTGCTCGGGCCTACTCTTTTCCTGATTTATATAAATACTCTTTGTAATTTGTCACTACCAAAGATAAAAATTGTAACATATAATACTTTCTTAGATTTACGCGAATACTTGACATTTTAAAATAAAACTATCTTTTCGGATTTTTTCGCGAATTTATTTTGATTTTTGGTTCCCGACGTTTCGAATGCTTTACAGCATCCATGGTCACGGGAGAGACTGAGGTGTTACATGTCTTGAAGGTATAGTTGTTACAGACAGCCTACCCACAATTAACAAAATGAAAATTGTACCAATTACATTACAATATTTTTTAACTTTAAAACATTTTTATAATTTTAATTATAATTTATTTGAAACGTCGGGAACCAAAAATCAAAATAAATTCGCGAAAAAATCCGAAAAGATAGTTTTATTTTAAAATGTCAAGTATTCGCGTAAATCTAAGAAAGTATTATGTGAACCAGTACGGACTGGAAATCGCTAACCAAATACGCCGGTTAGAAGATCTGAAGACAAAGCGCGCAAGATTATTAACATCTTTAACTTTCTTGAAGAGATGTCGGGATCATCGTCTCATTCCTACGTGTGTGAAAATATCTTCTAAAAAGAACATACGGGGAAGCGCTAAGATCGTTAACCAGGCAAGTTTTAAGTTGTTACGGACGGTGATTCGTCAAACCCGCCGTGATCTACGCAGTAACGACCGGTATGTGGAACAAACATCCAATAATATAAAGACAGTATTGACTCCAAGTGATTTTAATGATTGCATTGAAACTCTAAATAAGCGTGAAACATCTAAATTTAACCAATGCAAAAACAAACATATTTTAAAATACCAAAAACTCGTTGAGAAATATAACACCAAAAAGAAAATCATAAACAATAACGGAACGCGCCCGTCTACCACAGCTTCAAATTCGTGCGTACGTCAAGCAGTTGTCAATCTGTCAAAACAAACATTGGATGAACCTACTATTCAGGTACTAAGTAAAGGCTTAAATTTTGCTGTAACGCCGGCCCGCATCCCTTACGAGAACATTATCTGTGCAGTAGAAGACGCCCTGGCCAAAAATACTATGAAAACTGAGGACATGGAGGCCATACGTCAAGACGTTTCATCTTTGTTACGTAGAAGTACTAAGCCCAAACCTAATCTCAATAAACAACAGTATTTAGCTTTGAAGAACTTACGCAGCAGGTCGGATATCACCATCCTACGCGCAGATAAGGGAAATGCTACCGTCGTGATGGATACATCAGATTACAATGACAAAATTAAACAACTGTTGTCGGATGAAACTACTTATAAAAAAGTCAAAACAGACCCAACAACAACTGTGTTAAATAATACTAAAAAGCTGATTAAGAAACACTCCGATGCATTGAATCTTGATGTCAAAAATCTTGTTCCATCTTGTGCAAAGCCGCCTAAACTGTATGGACTTCCAAAGATACACAAACCTAACGCTCCGCTACGTCCAATTGTGAGTCAAATCGACACACCGACTTATAAATTGGCCCAACTAGTAGCGAAAGTACTCTCATCACTCAGAGGACAAACATCAGCGTTCACAAGGGACTCATACCATTTTGTCAATGAGATAAAACACCTACAACTCATGGACAATGAAACGATGGTCAGTTTTGATGTACAGTCTCTATTCACCAGCCTACCAGTAGAGGACTGTGTCAAAATAGTATCAAGAAAGCTAAGGGACAATAGTATGCAAGAAGAATACACTGAACTTTTGAAACACTGCCTTACATCTGGTCTATCTATTGTGGAATGATGAATTCTACAAGCAAGTGGATGGAGTGGCCATGGGTTTCGCCGGTCTCTCCCGTTGTAGCTGACATCTTCATGGAGGCCTTCGAGGAGACTGCCCTAAACACATCACCTGTGACCCCTCGTTTCTACAAGCGGTATGTAGATGACACTTTCACAATATTACCATCTGATAAAATATCTGTATTCTTAGAACATCTTAACTCCATAAACCCTAAAATACAATTTACATGGAACTGGAGTCTAATAATTCTTTAGCTTTCTTAGATGTATTAGTTATTCGTAAACCCAGAATAACACCTTGAGTCATACTGTGTATCGAAAGAAGACCCATACTGATAGGTACTTGAATGGTGAATCTCACCACCACCCTTCACAGTTAGCTACCGTGGGAAAATCTTTGTTTCAGAGGGCACGCGGGATCTGTGACGAGCAACACCTGGCCGGAGAACTGCAACATGTCAAGCAAGTTCTGCGAGACAACAAGCTGCAAGTGCCGCGCCTACGTCACAGGGACCGAGTGAAACCAGCCACAGTCGAGCGCGTCCCTGCAGTCCTACCTTATATGAGAGGCGTCACTGACAAGATTGGCTACATTCTAAAGCGAGCTTCAATTAAAACTTACTTCAAGCCGCCAAAGAAAATTAGTCAGTTTTCTACCACCTGTCAAGTGCCACATCCCTCTACAAGATGCAGGAGTTTAACAAGCTTGATTGTGATTGTGGGCTCTCTTACATCGGACAAACAAAGAGATCCATTAGAACCCGGGTCCAAAGAACACATAGCTGATGTGAAGCACCGTCGCAATACAACATCTGCTGTCTGCAAACATAGTCAGGACCGCCCAAGCCATTATATTCGCTTCGATAGACCTCAAATCCTGGCGAAAGAAAACCGATATCGCCCTAGAATGATTCGAGAAGCCATAGAAATTAAAAAAACATCCTAATTTCAATAGGGAAGATGGCTGGGTACTACCATCATCATGGGATCCTGTTATTAATATAATAAAATCAAATAATAAATATAAACATAACAGACAGGTAGATGTAGTAAGTTCTTACTGTGTAGATCAAAATGACAGCTTATCAGATTAAAATTATTTATTTTTCATTTGTAAAAGTATATAGTAATAGTGTTGCTTAGTAAGTTTGTTTTTAAATAACAGCAAACTAAATTAAAATTAGTATCCTTAATTAATTTAACTTTTTAAATTACACATAGAACAATTATATGGCTTAAATAATTAATACTATATTTTATATTTTTCTTTATGGTTATAAATATAATAATGGCAACACTAAATATAGATTACTAATTAATATTTTAAAATTGTAATAATTATAAAAAATAATAGCAAAATTAAATATATAATATTTCATATTAAATTATAATTAAAATTATAAAAATGTTTTAAAGTTAAAAAATATTGTAATGTAATTGGTACAATTTTCATTTTGTTAATTGTGGGTAGGCTGTCTGTAACAACTATACCTTCAAGACATGTAACACCTCAGTCTCTCCCGTGACCATGGATGCTGTAAAGCATTCGAAACGTCGGGAACCAAAAATCAAAATAAATTCGCGAAAAAATCCGAAAAGATAGTTTTATTTTAAAATTGTAACATACGCAGATGATACAGTTTTACTTACTTACGGAAAAGACTGGGAAAGTGCGCGCCTTCATGCTGAACTCGCGGTCAGTATTGTAAATGAATGGCTTACAAAGAACTTGCTAACATTGAACTTGTTGAAAACTAACTTCATCACCTTCTCTGCTTGTAAAAGTGATCAGCCGTCAGATCGATTTCACTTAAAAATACACAACGATCTGAATCACCAATCAGACTGCCTATGCCCAAAAATTACTCGTGTCTCAGAGATTAAATATCTAGGAGTAACTTTAGATAACTTACTTACCTGGAAGAAACACATCCATGTTCTAGTGCAAAGAGTGAGAAAGATGATGTATGTCTTTAAGAAAATAGCATCCGTTGCAGATAAAGAAACATTAATGATCACTTACTTCGGATTAATTCAACCACTACTATCCTATGCCATCTGTACCTGGGGTGGTACGCATGGTACACACCTGCTTCTTTTAGAAAGGGCACAAAGAGCCATTCTTAAACGCATAATTCGTAAGAATTTTACGTATCCAACTAGTCTTGTCTACAAGGAATGCTCCGTTTTAACAGTCAGACAGCTCTACATTTTAAGCCTGTCTCTGCGATGTCATGCAACAAGTTTCTCTGTTAGCTAACAACCGCAAAAGCGTACTGCAAAAAATGTTTGTGTAGCGAAAAATTCTAGAACTGCCCTTGCTAGAAGACAAAATAGTATAATGGGAGCTCATTTATATAATAAAATAAATAAAATAATTAATACCAGTTGCAAGCCCCGTCCCAGAGCAAAAACCATTCTTACCTCATGGCTTAAGAGTCTTACCTATGATGAAACAGAAGACCTGTTAAAATCCCTAACTTAAAACGGATTGTTTAATACATACTCACACTCATGCTCACACAATTATAGGACATATCCTTATATAACTCATACACACACACATACGCACACACACACATACATTACACTTATACACATATCATTAGAATTATTGTTAATATTTTTAATTATCCTTAATAGTATTAATTTATAATGCATGCTATTTTACTCATACACTGTGAATTATGTTGGTTAATTATACATATTGTTCAACATGGAAGGCAAGACGCTCGTAATACAAGTTCACTTAGTACGAGTGTCTTAGATTTGTATGAATGATTTTTGTATTTGATAAATGAATAAATAAATAAATAAAAATAATAATAATGCAAAAAATAATAAAATTTGGCTTTTTACCGATCAAAAATGATTGGATTAGAGGTCAAAACGATAAAAAAAGGCCAAAAATTATTTGAATCAGGTCATGTTTTAAATGTAATTGAAACATATAAAACATGAAAATTATTTTAATAAATTGACTGTATGGAGATATTGAAAATATTACAAATGGTAAATTTAAGCTTTATGAAAAGTATTTTAAACTTTGAAGATTTTGCTAAAGATGTTTCAAAATTTCGAAGTATGATGATTATTATGTATTATTTTCAATTTTTTTTAAAAAACTGCTAATTAAAAAATATTATTTTTAGCTCGATAATAATTAATAATCTTTTATTATTTATGGAAAAAAATTAGGACTTGACTAATACCAGCCAACTGTAGTATCTGATTATACACAAAATAATAATTAAAATTGATAAAAATGTTAAATTGGAAGATTGTGCTTTAACACGTGGTTGTTTACTACGTTTATTCAATTTTGACGTTTGAAGGCTATCCACGCAGTGTTCAATGAACTTTTGGGGAAACGATAAAATTTCAAATGCGTATTATTTTTATACGGCATATTTGAACAACCACAAATACAGCAAGATACTTTTGATGAAGACATCACAAACACTTATTTTAATTAACAAAAAATAATTAATTAAAAACGCTGATAATGCAAAACTAATGCTGTTTACCATCACTTTGTTTGTGTTTTTTCCTAGCAGATGGCATAATCGTCATCTTTCTCACTCCCTTCCCTATTGCGTTTAAAGTTTTATGTTCTTGATGATTTTTAGTGTTACTATGGTGGTATTGTAAACAAATGAAATATATTATATTTTTTTAAAAGCTAATCACATTATATCCTTATTTTAATTAAAATACACATATTTAAAGAAAATCCACTATCTGTATAGAATATAGATAATAAAAATATATAAATAAGTATCCAAAACCATTCAGTACCTTAGCAATGTCAATAATAATGTTTTTACATTTAAATTTTTTTTTAATTATTTGTGTTTTTTTAACATTATCCGTATAAGGGTCATTCTACGATAAGAGGTAATGTGTACGGCAATCATTATAAATAGCTTTTTTATTCTACGTCTTGTCTTTTTATGCAATAAATCACAACATCTTAATGTATTTTATGAGTAGCATTATGATTAAATGCCCAATAATTAAAGTACATTTTCCTGTTCCATATTTAAGTCTGAAAAAGTCTCTACTCTGGCTTGTTCCCTTGACATTGTTAGTTAAACATGCAGACAATACATACCTTCTTTGTCACAATTGCCAAATTAAAGTATATTTATCACGAACTTAAATAAGTATACATAAGTATTATAAATGTAAAATATAACAATATTTGTTTATTTTCAATAATTTTCGAACTTTATTTTTGTTTCGCATTTTTTGTGTATCGTGTATCTACAAAATGTAGGTGTGCGATTTCTTTGCTTTCGACTGTAGAAAAGTATGATCATGTCTGTTAAAGCCGGCAATACATTCGCAACTCCTCTTAAGTTGCAGATGTCTATGAGTGACTATAGCCACTTAAGTACTTAACATCAGGTGGATCACAGACAATAATGAAGCTCTAGTTTTAGATTTAAATAAAGGCTGTAATAAAAATGATATTGTGATTATAAGTTAAGTATAATGTTCAATAAAAGTTGATTTTATTACGTCAAAATCTTTCCCCTGATCAAAAAAGTATCTACCCTGATCTTGATGTTTCTACCCTGGCTGATGTATTTACTCTGGCCTTCTAAAAAGTAACTAATTATATATAGAGTGAATTTCCCTTAGGTGAATGTGTATATAAAAGGGACTACAATTGTAATATATGTGTTGATAAAAAAAAATAACTTTTCCCCTTGGCCACATGTCTATGGACGCAAAACCTCTTATCGCAGAATGATCTATAACACAAATCATTTAAAGCAATGTGCTTAAACTACGAGTACATCAACTTGACGTTTTATTCTCAGTGCGAGGACTAAAGACTATGGGTACGAAATATTTTCGGTTTGTTTGTTAAGCGCCAGCAAACTAACTTGTTGCTGATAAAATTATTATTATGGTTCAAAATTTTTTATTTTATTTTTCTTTGTAAATAAATGATGTGAGTTAAACATAACACAATGTTTGACGGAATGATTGTAAATAGGTGATGATGTCCTCCCGACCGATTCCGGCCACGGCGGCCAATCTCATTGAGACTAGCTAACTGCGCAGGAGATATTATAGTGCACAAGCGTACGCGCAGACACGAATGCACTCTCTATTCCTGTCATTCTCATACTCTGGTGGGACGGCCACTCGACACGACCGGTAAGAGTTAAGGCGCAGGACCGACGGCTTTACGTGCTCTCCGAGGCACGGGGGTGAAACACCGCCAACTTCCCAACTCCGGGCTGTTACTGAGACTTACTATACAGGAAGACTCAATAACTAAACTTGGCCCGACCCTGGACTCGAATCCAGGACCTCCGAGTGTGCAGCCGTACATGCTAGCCACTACACCACCGAGGCAGTTGTAAATAGGTACTACCAAGTTGTTAATACACCTAATCCTACTAATATTAGTACCTGGGCGACCGAGCTTGGTTCGGAGTTCTTTTTTGGTATATCGTATTTTTAGATGATAATATGTAAATCCCTAAATAAACAAAAATAAAAAAATATATAAAAGTAAAAACTATGTATCTGGCTATGATTCGAACCCGGATACCTGTGATTGTCAATCTTGCGACTAGGCCGCTTGACCACAATGCTTATGCCCGAGCGTGCGAAAGTAGTGACCATATTTTGCGCGGAATAATGTGACATAAGGCTAATCTAGATCGATTTTTCGCCCCTGAAAACACCCCACACCAAATTTCAGCGAAATCGTTAGAGACTTTTTCTAGATCACTGGTATATATCTATATCTACATAGCTATAATAAAATTGTAACTAAGCCGAATCTGTACATTAAATATTTTTTGGAAAATCTTATCGACATATACATTATTATCGATACAGATGCCGATAATATAGCTTATACATCAGAACACATAAACTACTTTTTATCCCGGAAAAATGTACGGTTCTCGTGTGATAGATTTGTTTACGGTTTCCTAGAGGCGTACCCGAGCGAAGCAAGGATGACCCGCTAGTATACATATGCTAACGTTTTTCAATCTTTTCATTGAAATATTTTAAAAGAAAAAAAAACCCCGCTGAACGAGGACAAACAGGAAGGCAGACTATAAAAGACGTAAATGGATTTATAAACATTATAAATATACTTTCTGTTCAATATGTACTAATTACTTATGATTGATATATGGTATTTATAAAATATCTTATTTGCTAAAAAAGGAGAAATAAATATATAATAGTGAAATAGCCGCAGCCCTATATTTTTAATCACCTATGTATACAAATTACAAAAAATACATAGATAAATAATAAAATATACGTAGATAACCTATTGAGACCATGTTATCTATATAATTTAGTGTTTATTTATATCCATTGTTGTATACTTAGTAGTATGAGTTAAGTTATAGTTAAAAAATATATTATAGAAATAAAAAAAAGCCGACTTCCTGAAAGCTAAGGAGATAAAAACAAGTTGTCGAAGCAATATAGTATTACTAGCATTGCCCTGCATAATGTACAGATTCGGCTTAGTTACAATCTTATTATATATATATATATATATATATATATATATATATATATATATATATATATATATATATATATATATATATATATAGATTAGCATTGTCCGCCCGCTTTCAGATGACCAAAAACCAAATTCTTAGGTTTTACCTATGATTATACTCTTACATTGCAGTTTTTTGTATTTTCTCTCAGAAATAAGGTATTTTCCTACTGTAAAAAGTATCCTATATGTTGACCCGGATAACCAGCTATCACCATACCAAATTTCATCAAAATCCCTCAAGTGGTTTTTCTGTGATGCGGGAACAGACAGACAGATAGACAAAAATTCTAAAATCTATAGATTCGGCCTCTGCATCGATAATAATGTCTATTTCAGTAAGATTTTCCAAAAAAGATCTAATGTACAGATTCGGGTTGGTTACAATTTTATTATATGTATAGATATGCCGATATCTGAGTTTCTATGTAAGATGTTATATTATTTTAATATTCTATGCTAGGAGAACTAGCTTGCCTCGCGGTTTCACCCGCGTTAAATTTGTTTGATTATAAACATCAGTTTTACAATAATGTATAGAAATCGCTCGAAAGTTAATGCTTAGCTCCCTTGGGTAGTAGCATGATCTGAGATAGACTTCCTCAATAAACGGGCTATCTAATGCAAAAAGTTTCTTTGTAATTGTGTTACTAGTTCCTGAGATAAGCGGGTTCAAACAAACAAACTCTGTCTCTTTATAATATTAGCAAAGTTAAAGACCCAAGTTTGATTTGGATTTGTAAATGTGGGTTGTACATGTTATAACGAGGTATACTTGTTGGGACATTTATTTTTAAAGTTGAAACTAAAGATGTGCAGTCAGTTAAGGCGTTTATATTACATGTGACTCTCAAAGTTCATAAAAGCGTTATTCTGTCCCCGGTATACAAGAATTTACTAGCCCGTCGAGTTTTTAAGATACCTTTACCGAATGTAAGGTCGTGTTTTGCTAAACGTTTTGGTCCATATATTGACATATTAATATATAACAGAGTTGTCGGTTTTTGTGATATTAAATATTGCTCAGTTAAGAAAGCTAAGACAAAAGTGGTGTCATGGCTCGCTACTTTAACGTATGATGCTACAGAAAAAATTATTTATGATATATCGTAATGGGCTTCATCAATTATCTAAACTGTGCAACTGTGTAGATATATATTATGTTCATTTTAATTAAGCTTTTGTTTTTTCTTTTTTTTTTTTATGCACTTATTGTAAATGCAAAATGAAACAAGCAATATTTTTATCTTTATAGTTTTTACATATCTCTTTGTCATAATAATAACTTTTACTAGCATTGTTACCGAGCAACAATATTTTATTTGTTAATCAAATTGTGGTACTCACGATACAGGCTTTGCCTAGTGTGAGTTACCCTCAGGTATGAAATATATTGTAAACTAAACTTTTTGGACAATAAAGATTATTATTATTATTATGTAAAATTGTCATATCTAAACAGACTTCTACTATACTTAGTGTGTCTAATATGAAATGTTTAACTCGGACTTTATATGTTGGCAGTTGTTTAATTAAATTTTCGCTATAGCAAAGGTGCCAGAGATCTCTTTTTGGAATTCTTTCAATATTATTTTTATATCATAATTAGGATTCCAAATAACACTGCAATATTCTAGGGAGCTTCTAATATTTTGTAAATTAAAATCTTTGTAAGGGGATCACGGAAATCTTTATAATTTCTGATAACAAAACCTAATATTTTATAGCATTTATTCGTCATTAAATCAATGTGTTAGTTGAATTTTAGTTTGCTATCAAAAATTACACCAAGATCTTTAACGAATTCTACCGTCAGCAATACTGTGTCTTTTATTATTATTATACTCATTGGGTGTACATAAATAATTTTTCCTGAATTCGATATATAAAAATTTATCAGTGTTTAATATCATCCGGTTATTACTTATTACACCACTCAATTAGGCGGTTTAGATTATCTTGTAGCAATTCAACGTCTAATTGACTTCTAATAGGTTTTAATACCTTTAAATCATCAGAAAAAATTGCAAATATCATTAATATATAATTAAAATGTTACATTATAATTAAAATGTTAAATAATATTGGTCCTAAATGGGACCTTTGAGGTACTCCAGATTTAAAGGCGAAGGACAAAAAACCACTACTACGACTACAGTTGCAGAACGATTTTTTAAATATTTTTGAAAGAACACTTTTACTCGGGAGGTTTGAAACCACTGCAATAGGCAGCCCGAAATTCCAAACTTTGACAATTTGTGTAACAAAAATTGTCACCATGTCAAACGCCTTACAAAAAGCTGTATAAATAACGTCATGGTATTCGGGAATCCACAACTTTAATTAAACTTGCTTGATATGTCAGGAGGCTTGACACAGTGGATCTAGATGTCATAAAACTATGTTGATGACTTGTACTTAATATTCTGTTTACGTGTCACACAAGCAGTGGACATACCATGGACTCAAATAATTTACCAAAAATTGGAAGGATTGGTATGGGGATCGCCCATCGATACAATTTTCAAAATGTTTATTTGGTTTGGCTTACCTGGTTTTGGAATTGGAATTATAAATGATTTTTTCCAGTACGCAGGAAATGTGCCAGTAATAAGAGAATTGTTAAAGATTTGTAAGAAGATATGACAAACCTTTAGCAAATTTTTTAGCCGAGTCAAACTTTATATATACTTACAGCCACCGCTGTAAGTGATGTACAAACGGCGCGCGGCGCAGGAAGTAGCTACTAGCCGAGTATAATCGAAAAGAGCCAAGTATCAAAAAAAAGTCTTATTACACTTTCTTCGGTCCGCTCCCATCAGCCCAGAACATGTAACGCGCGATAAAGAAATTTGTTCCAAAAAAATATTCATCTGTAGACGATTTGACACTTTTAAAATCACTTTCTGTAAAATAGTGTCCACATAGTTTTAAATAATATAAACATTGTGATTTCGCCAATTTTGGTCGTCTTATTGCTTTAGCCCAATTTATTCTGTTTTTTGTCTTTTGGGAACAAATGATATCCATTTTCTTTGCATTGTGGCACTGCACAATTTGTCACTTCAATTAAATTTTAAATAAAAAAAAAAACTATCCACACTATAGAGCTTTACGATATACTGAGGATTATAGTGATTGCGACATCTGGCGATAGAAAAAGGCAACATTCTTGACCATTCTCTTCTGAAAAAAAATTGACATTGACACATTGTAATTTGACAACAATTAATTGACGCCTGGGGAGTGCGTAATATCTATCTTAAATTACGTGAATACAAGATATAAAACGAAATAAATAATGTTTTGGAATACCATATTGAATGAAAGTAGAACAACTACACCCATATTAGGTAAACAACGGAATTTAAATTTTAAAGTAGACATATGTCATAAGTATATATAGTTTGAAACATTTAATTTATTTGAATATTATGTTATTTACAAATAGATGAAACTTTATATATATATTTTTACAGAATTCTTACGACATGCAAGTAAGAAAACTGGAGGCAGTACAAAAAATACGAGTTGTAAAGTAAAACCAAAGCGCAGAGGTTGGAAAGTACAAGATGGTCATTCAGTACGATTAGGGCACATTCTAGCTACACAGCTTACGACAAGATTTCATCCTGGACTTAATGTAAGTAGGGATATACAAGTGCCCAATTTACATTTTCATCTTTTCCACTTATAACCTAAAATAATTGTATAAAAATTTAAATCTAGTTTAAAATGAGAAATTTTACCTCAAAGCAAATAAAAGAAGGAATAATATTATCTTTATAGATTTGAATAAAGTAAAAACTCATTTAACCAAATACTACTGCTGTATTTACTTAAACAAATACTTAGTACAAAAACTCCATGATTTTGTGACATCATCTAGATTTTAAGCCAATAGCTAAGTATATTTTGTGTAATTATTAATTTAAAATAAAGTATTTTGTACTTTCTTATACAACTATAATATACTCACTCATATAAAATATGTCAAAACAATATGAGATATAAAAAAATTAACACAACATGCAATATTAAAAAAAATTAAGTAGATAATTTTGAATTTAAATCACAAGTCAACATTATTACATACTTTGTTTTTATATTTTTTTTACTACACCTTTTACCACACCTTTTACTACACCTTTGTTGCTGCATTGTTCAGAATCCTTGTCATGATAACACTTTGTGTATTAAGTGTGAATGGATCAGAGTGAGATAAACTATAAATATTTTTTTATAATTTAAGGTTGGTCTTGGGAGGAATGGAACTTTATTTGCAATTGAGGCCGGTAAAGTTGTTGTTACCTGTGAGAAGTTTGACCCCGACTGGGAACATACTTGGGTCCAAAGAATATATGCTGGTCGAGAAAATCAAACAATATTTAAGAAATATTTCAATGTCATACCTGAACCCCAGCATACAAGATTTAAATTAGTTGATGAAGTTTAGACATGTTTTACAATGTATTATGTAGTCATTACAAGTTTTAGTCAATTATTTGTCTTTCAATTCTAAAAAATAAATTTTAGTTCTAAATACTATAAGAATAAATATTGGTGTAGGAAACTATTTGCATATAGATTTAGATATTTTGTGTTCTTATACCATCCACAGATCACATAACACAGAACACTATACTAGTACAGATGCCTCTTCTGATACAAAGAAATTGAACAGCGCTAATTTGGGCTACTCTTCGGCTATTTAGTTTGCTTGAACAGATAATAGATGTCGTTGATTCGCAAATTGTTAAACTTTTATTTTATAAATATGTGCATTTTCAATTCGGAAAAAAAAACATTGTCATTTTAATTTTTTTTTACCCTGATAAATGAATTCATAAAAAAAAAATCGCCATCGTTTTATATACACTACAAACCCATCATCTGATTGCTGATATTTCAATAATCAGTAAAATTACGCAAATTTGATTTACACTTAGAATATAATTAAAAATAATGTAATATACCTTTTTGGCATCTATTTTTTGTTGTTAATTTAACACAACTATAATAAATCGATACATGTAACGTCATCTATTGACATTTATTGGAACTAATTTTTCTTTGTTCATGATATCTACATGATACCATCCAAGTAGTACGCTACTTCGTTGAGTAATGAGTTGAAAGCGCTTTTGTGACGGTTCTTCACGTTGTTCCATAAACATATAATAGATGGCGCATAAATCGAGCCAAATTATTATTTAGTCTATCTATCCTATACCTAGTATAGTATTATATGATCTGTGCCTATAGGTACATACAATAAAATTCTGAGTCGAATTTGTAAATATTTTTTGGAAATTCTTATTGAAATAGTCATTATTATCGATACAGAGGCCAAATCTATAGTTTTCAATTTTTTTTTCTGTTTGTCTGGGAACGCATCACGAAAAAACCATTGAAAAATTTTGAAGAAGTTATTTGTGTTATCACTAGTATACATAAATTATTAGGTATAAGTCAGACATGTGAATTTTTCTTCCAGTTCTTCCTATTCGGTCGCGTTATCGTTATCGCATATTCGTATGGAATAGAAAATGAAAATAATGTAATGAAAAGAGGAACTTTCTCTATTATATATTATATTCTTCTTTCCGAACTGGTAGTAGACTCATGACGTTCAGTAAAAAATTGTAACAATTTAATGCTGAATAAAATATTTTGAATTTTGAATTGGTAACATTATCTACTTACAATTAATAACACTTTTTATATTTTATATGCTCTTTGAAAAAATGTTACTGAACCTATCAAATGGATAAATTAACGACAACTCTTCTGTCTACAACTTTAGACATATAATATAAAAGTAACAAAGTCAAATCTATACATGAAATATTTAAAAAAATCTATGACTATTACATACTATTACGTATTGTTTACGGAATATGCACCCCAAAACAATCGCTGTTGAAATTTTCGTCTGTTTGTCTGCATGTCTGTTTGTATGTATGTTTCAGTAAAAAGTAATGAAGGAATATTGTGTAGTGATAAGTTACAACATTTAGGATACCTTTTACTACGGGGAAATCTCTTATTCCCATAGGAAAACACAATAACTGGTTCGGTCGAGTTGTCTTTCACACAAAAATTTCAGTGTTTTATTCAGGGCTCAGAACCGGTTTAAAAAAACGGTTTATTTCGGTAATGAAATGGTTAATTCAGTGCTCGTTCTTTGACCGGTTAATGAAAACTAGCGGTTTAGTAAGCCGAAATAATAATGGTTAACGGTTATTCTTAGAGAAAGATTGGATTTCGGTTTTGATACCGAAGTAAACCTGTTAACTCATTCATAATTAAGAAACGTGCTTACATCCTTCTACTAAGCCATTCACCGTTAGCAAAGAGACGCGGCAAATGTACACACACAAAAACTCATTTTAACCGGTTAATTTTTTGTTCATGGAACCTAAATTCGTAAAAAACCGTTCGCCCGGATTTAACCGGTTAAAGAACGTAACCGAAACCTTAAACCGAAAAGCCTCTCGGTTTGGGGTCAATGAACAAAACCGGTTTAAAAATTGAATGGGTTTCCGAGACCTGGCTTTATTACACTAACATCATTAGTAGCACGTGTGCTAAAATATTGTGGGATCTAAAAAGCCTACGGAAAAATTCGCATGTGTCTATCTTAGTATCTCCTAAATTAGTAAAGCGTCTAAAACATATTCAAGAAATAATAGTATTTTTTATGATGCCTAAATCATACGTTATAACAATACGGGGTACAACAAATCATTTTTAAAGTAGCAATGTGTAGAAAGAAGTGTTTGTACTGATTTACGTTTAGAGTTATTTATAAGGCAATAAAATTTGTCCGTCCCTCATGGCGTTTTCCCGTTTTCTTCATATTTCATGAGCGAGCTTACCTTGGTCGTATGTAATATCATCGTAAATTTGTGTTAGGCACGACGCTTGTACTTGAACAGCTGATATTGTAAGGTATTACCTTACAGCGGAACAGTTTTACATTAGAAATATCATAGGAAAATAGTAACAATATTATGGTAGATAGTAGTAGTATGGACAAATAATTACCATGCATGTAATTAAATGATATTATGTAATCATTATATTCTAATGTACGCCACAAATATTCGTAATAAGTCGATTTCGTTACAAACGGATGTCGAAGTCATCATGGAACTATACAAGTATAATATGTATATACTTTTCCGTACTTACTGCCTTACGAGGGATTTCTATAATTCTGTCATTTTCCTACAAAATACTGCCATGACCCCTGATATTTTAAACTGAATTTTTAATTTGAAAGGATGCCGATGACATAATAATAATGTTATTACATTTTTATTTTAATTGCGATATAATAAATATTCTAATATTTAAAAAAAGTGATCTAATATTTTTCTATGAAATATTTACCTACCTGTTGCTGGTACAAGCAATTATAATTTTCTATACATGTAACTGATTCCAGGCACTCGTTGGCAACAGATGCTCGCAACGAATATGTGACAAAAAATAGCAGGTAGGGAGAGGAGATTGGTGATTTTCCGGTTGTGAAATAACGTCCGGTGACCGGATGTAAACCGGACCGGAACCAAGTAACTAGATGGATAAAACTTATCAGTAGGGTACAGGTGATAGGTCATTTTTTCTGGGTCAATCATTCTTTCAAGTGAGTCTTACTTGGAATTCTTGGAATACTTGGAATTCTACAATTTTAAAATTGTAATACTTATTTTGATATATATTATATTAGAAAAACTTAAAAAACTGTAGTAAGTCTATCAGTCCTATGCCTTGTTCTGTTTATACTGTGTCAGTATTGGATTATGAGATTATATGTATAATTGAGAATAAGTACTACACTTTTTGTTGGGCATTACTTTTGTACTATAATATTTTATAAGATATACTTACAGTTGTCAGGAATAAAGTACTCATGCAAGATTGTTCTAGAAACATGTGTGACTATTGATTCGAGGATTGATAATCAGATATTTTCGAAGTCGGTGCCAGGCGACAATATTTTGAGACATGAAAATCTAATAGGTAAATATATATTTTACGTATCGAAATATATTAGATTTGCTTTGCATCGGCTGGCACCGACTTCGAACATATCTGATTAGGTATCTATTCTAAATAAAAACCTCCGTTTAGTTATTTTTTACATTTTAGTGCTTGGAAGTCGGTTTTTATTATATTTTTTAAGTTTTTTTATATATATTTTTATTAATTAAAATATTTACAGTCTATGCACTATTAATGGAACATGGCGATTTTCTACGATACCTACTAAGAAAGCAAAGGAATCCGAAACTAATATATAAATACTTTTTAAAGAAAAAAAAAACAAATCAAAACTGCCAAAAGAAAAAAGAAAAACCGCTATTATCGGTTGGTATTTATATTTGAAAATCATCTGAGATCCTTGATTAATTGAAATGAAATAAACTTTATTCAATTAGACTTATTACAAGTGCTTTTGAATCGTCAATTTAATGTAAGCGTCAGTGCAGACTGCAGTCAGTCCGTGAGGAAGCTACCACTGGCTCGATCTCAATTGAAAAAAAAAAACATAAAAATCAAAAAAAATGTCCCAGTAAAAGACATTCTTTTCTTGAAATAGCTCAAAAAGATTGTACAAATTGAGAAAAATAATATAGTATTGAATTCGATAATATCGCCGATTAACTAGGTATATATTTATATATATATATATATTATATATTATATATATATATATTAAATTTGCTTGTATAAAAAAATCAGAGTAGAAGCAAATGGAGATTTTTTGGTACCACCAAATTAGTGCATTCGGATGTCCAATAACGTCTCACACCCGTTGCGCCGTAACTCAAGGGCTAAATTAGACTTTTTGCACTGACGCGAAACTTCTCGTGTGTTTAGCTTTATGTTTTGCTGCCGTTCAGTTGAGCTTTCAAATAAAGCTTACTGTAACTATGGTGCACGTTTCTATTTTACATTTTAGTGTTACTATTTTCTACTAACCGATTAATTTACGATTTTGCATGGTGCTTTACAAGTTATTGCAATAACGTTTAAAAATATGTTTTTCTTTTAAAGATCGTATGAAATTTTTGAACTTCTAATAAGCAATTTTGTAATTCGTATTCAACCATTCTATACGAGTAAATCGGTAAAAGTCAACGATGGTTCCGTGTTCACAGTTCACACTCATATCTATTACCGTACATTTTCCCCTCACGGTTTCAGACATTTGCATGGCATTGTACTTCGTGATTAAAACGGAACACTTCAATATCGACCTTATGACGTAGAGGATATGGTCGATCAGACGTTAAGCTAGGGTCAAATTAAAGAGTTCTCTATGTAGTGTTTCTGTAATGAAAGTCGCTGACAAGTCTGCACATTGTCGAGTCTTGAGTGACGCGATGTCGGAGCAACATTGTGTTTTGATGACCTATAAACGCGGTAAAGCAGAAAATGTATCGTGCTGACTTATATAAGAAAAATATGGCGTTAGCAACATGTAGGTAGGTACTTATAAATAAATTCAAAAATATTCTACTTATTTTCAAGCTTAACATAATATGTAAATAAAGAAAAATATAAGAATATTTTAATTATACTATAACATGGTATTATTTTGCCATTTGATTTATAAAAATAAACTTGTAGTTACGGTTAAAACCTACGCACTGTTGAAAGCCTATTCAGCGAGACGAGGCGCTATTCTTGGCAGAAGGAAAAAGGGCGCACTTCTATCTAGACGACTGAGTTGAGAGCCCTCGAGATGTCTTGAAACATGCTTTGGCTATTTCTAAATTCAATTCAATTAAAATTACAATACGGATGTCACTTTTACTGGTACTTTTAAAAATGTACAATTTTGATTGTTTTAGTGTTTTTATTAGAAAAATAGATATCTATACATATAATAAAATTGTAACTAAGCCGTATTAAATATATTTTGGAAAATCTTATTGAATGGACGTTATTATCGATACAGAGGCCGAATCTATAGTTTTTAGAATTTTTGTCTGTCTGTCTGTTACCGCATCACGGAAGGGATTTTGATGAAATTTTAAATGATGATAGCTGGTTATCCGGGTCAACATATAGGACACTTTTTACCGCGGGAAAATATCTCATTTCTGAGAAATCGATACTAAACGTTAAAACGTAAGTAGTGACGAACCCGAGCGAAGCGAGGATGAGTCGCTAGTCTGATATAAAATAATGATTGAATAAAAAATTCTGTAGCATTTTTTCTATTTTTATTTCTAGTTATTAAAAAAAATTACAAAAAATAATAATAAATATGAATTATTATAAAAGGATTCTCTATGCGTGCAATAATCAAAAAATCTATATAGCGTCATTATACTATGTCTTACTATCTCTCTCATTTTTTGTTGACCCGCCAAAAAATATTATAGCTACTTTAATACTGGCATATAGGAAACACAGTACTTCCTTAAACCTGCAGAGTACGGGAGGCCAATCACGTTACTTTTCAATCTTCGCGATAACGTAAAAGGTGTTGATGAAAACTTTTACACTTGTTTTAAGGGAGTATACTTACCGTTTCACGTAGAATGTTTTAAAAATATCTACCAAAACGGTAGAAGCGATTTTTTTATTATTTTTTTTTAATATTTTTTATTTTTTTTAATATTTGAATTTATTAAAAAAATTTATGCTATTACCCATATACATCATAAAATGTCATTAAATTAAAAAGAAACATTGGTCTTCTCATGTAAGAAATGTGCTGTTTGTTTTTCAGTTTGTTTTTAAATGTTTAATACCTACTGTAATGTCTAACAAAAATTAATGAAAATATTATATGGAACCTTGCGTATGTGTTTTGGACTTATATATATACGTATAACCAGCTATCATCATACCAAATTTCATCAAAATCCCTCCAGTGGTTTTTCCGTGATGCGGTAACAGACAGACAGACAAAAATTCTAAAAATTATAGATTCGGCTTCTGTATCGATAATAATGTCTATTTCAAAAGATTTCCCAAAAAATATTTAATGTACAGATTCGGCTTAGTTACAATTTTATTATATGTATAGATTTTCGTTTATGCAAATGCTATCCATAAAAAAACAGCTTAATCTTGAGCAAACAAAGCAATCGCTATAGCTAAAACACAAATAAGCCCCGTTTGTCTAAACTCTCTTGCAAACGGTGGAATTCTGGCCCTTTTTAATCCACCTGATCGTGTTTTACGATCGTCAACTTTTGCGTATAAAAAGTTTTGACACTCAACCTGCTGCAATAAACATCAACGGGGGTAAAGACTTGTTTTTTTATGTGTTCTGTTATTGTTTAATCTGGCAGGGGTCGTTCAACTTATGGATGCCTAAATTACTTTTCAGTAAAATTTTTAGGTAGCATTTTCGTAACGCTTTCACTTGGAAAACCAAGTGAAGTGGGTTTAAGTCCGAGTCTCGGACCTGTGAAAATGTTATGTGCACTTCATTTTTCTACATGGTTACTATTTGCTCATACAATAAATGACAAGTGATAAATAAAAAAAAAACCCGACCATCTTGGACCGATTTTCATCAAACATAGCTAATGACACTCCCGACTAAATTATTCGCCTTTGAAACAAAAAAAAAAACAAAATGGGTTCATCCGTTCGGGAGCTACGTCAAACACAGACACGTTAAACTTATAATACAACGTCGTTTTTGCGTCGGGGGTTAAAAATATCTTCAGAAAATCTGCATGTCTGAGGAAACCTAACTAGTTCTAGAAAGACGTTTGAAGTCGATCAACGAGCTAGCGCGATGCACTATGGTCTTATCCCCTCGCATTGCAGGGAGGCCCGTACCCAGCAGTGGGACGAAAAAGAGGGAAATAATAATAATAATTATTGAGTTATTTAGAGAGATGCTGATATTTAAAAAAGTTATTAGGTATTTGATTTGATGTATTATATGTAACCAAATATTTTTTGATAGCTTACATATCTTGTTAGGATGGTTATAAGTCTGTTAAAGGTCATGCGTTTAATTCATCATACTGATAATCTGGTCAGAAAAACCTAAAGTAAATTCTGTATGGAGAATATACATATTATAATAATTAATATACTCGTAATGAAATAAGATAATTACATTTTGTATTATAATTTATATTAACAGATTTTATTACTTTTATATGCCGATCGCGATGTTTTTATAAATAATTGGTCTGGTAGGTACCAAACAGTGCTTATGTATCAATCCAAAATATAAGCTATCTTCATACAGAAAACCATTAAATTCAGC
This sequence comes from Brenthis hecate, assembly GCA_951806755.1. Lineage (NCBI taxonomy): Eukaryota > Metazoa > Arthropoda > Insecta > Lepidoptera > Nymphalidae > Brenthis > Brenthis hecate. The sequence continues at coordinate 5,106,056 of OX638274.1, forward strand.
TATTGTAACTTTGTGGAGAAACAAACACTCACTAACTCATTGTGAGTGAGTCCTTAGAAACATTCACATTCATAATATCAGCATGATCCTACTGTTGTGGATTAGGTAGTGGATTCTACTCATTCTAAAATAATGCTTACGCGAAATGTACGTAATACGCAATTGCTTACTTTAGAGGTATTTGTTATATAGCAGTTGCTTGCTATATATATATATATATATATATATATATATATATATATATATATATATATATATATATATATATATATATATATATATATATATATATATATATATATAGATATACCTATCTTTACCAGACTACCAACTAATTTTGCTAGTTGCAAACTTTATCGAGCAGAACCACACAAATTTCATAAAATATTAAAATCAGTCGAATCATTATAAGTTCACGTAAATATTTTAAGACTTAAAACAAGGATTGTATGTATTTTTATTAAAAAGCCATTAGGCATGTATTGATTTCGCCCCGTCAGGTGATTTAGATCGCTGCTTGGTAATTCGTTGGCTGATGGACAACCAGTATAAATCAATGTTGGACCCCCGCTAACCGGACATTTATCTCGGCTCAACGGCAAAAAACTTTACGGAAGGGCTGAAATGTATGCTCGAACGCTTCGTTCTGAGTATTTATTTACTTTGTCTGCGTATCTGAAACTTTATCTATCAAGCTATTTCGAAGACGGCAAATTTATAGGTTTACAATTTTGCAATATTTTATTTTATTACAGAACTGTAAGATTTTGAATACAATCATCAATAACTGTGGAGTCGTATTTTATTTCTTATATACCTACAATATTACTTTCGGATTTATTGGATAACATTTTTATTTTGTTTCTTGAGATCTATCTCTATCTGTATGGGTTCGGGGATCAGAAAAAAAAAACACATCTTAAGCACTAAGGAGGTTTTATTGCTTTTGATTTTTAAGAGTAAGTTATTGCGTTTTAAAACACACACACAGTTCAGTTAGATTCAGCCTATGAACGCTATTTTTCACCAATTATTACATTTTCGTTTTAAGCCACTTTTCTTCACTTTTTTACTTTTTCATATTTCTTTCCAGTCTTCTCTTAGCTCCGAAATTCAACTGATCTCCACATTTTAGTATTCGCTTCGAATCGTCCATACTAATATTATAAATGTGAAAGTGTGTTTGTTTGTCCTTCTTTCACGTCGAAACGGAGATTATTATTAGATGGGTTGGCGTGATTTTTTGTGTGGACATGTATTGACGACTGTCAGGATGTACAAAGCATGCTTTAGATGTTCCATTATGAATTTATAATTTTGGTATAATGACATTACATTCATATATACATTATATACATTATATACATTCTCCATTATGCGACAACAAGTTTACGAAGATTACAAAAATAGTAACTAGGTGTAACATAAGAGTAGGTGTAATACGTTTTTACATGTATTTTATATGACATCGTCTGAGGAAGGAGTTCCACATATTTAATTTGCCGTTAAAATTATTAAAAAAATTGTTGTAGTCAAAGCAAATAAGTCAATAATTTAAACTGTGTTACATAACGCTGAAAGTGTTGAGAAGAAAGTGCGAAGCTAAAAAAAGAGGTTTTAAACATAATTAGTCATAATACCTTCTTGGATTTTAATGAGAAATATATAAAAGTCAAGGTTTTAGTTAAACAAAGAAAAAAGATTGCGACATCGAGTATAATATTCATGGAAAGGCATAATTTAATTTCAGCAGACAGGTCGGGCGAGCTCGCAAGAGATTAGACTGTTGTCTCGAAAAATGTGTAATGAAGGAAAATCGTAACGGAAATTTGAAGTTATGAACTTACGAGATATTACCGCAGTAATTTTTCATGGATTTTTTATAGACAGAACACTGTGATATATACTACTTTTAACATATATATGTAATTGTATTTTATCTAAGTAGTTATATGTATCTCCAAACCCATTTATTAGATTTTTGTTGTCTTTTAAACTTAAGTAATAATATTTAACATTATGTTATATAATATACAATTATTTATAGTATATAGGATGGAATAAATGAACGTGGACATGAAATATGTATGTTTTATCTTAGAAATAGCAGAAGGGGACATTTTTGACTCGCAGTCTTCTTCTTTGGCGTGTTTACTTGAGTGAATTTGAACGGAAGTGTTGGATTTTGGAAACCTTAACCTAGCAATTATTAAGTCAATAAGTTAATAAATAATACTCTACACTTAAATACACACCTAGTATAAACCCAGATTACAATAAAAATTTATAATATTATAAAAATATTAGTCACATCCTTCAACGTCCGGCGTTTGCGCAGATACTCGGAGCACTTTGCTAGGTGGTCCTCATGCTATAAGGATGAATGCATATAATTAATTATATGTGATTCAGAAATACCAATGTAGTATAGTAATATTAATAATCATTAAAATAATCCAAAAAATCTCTTATGTATGCAGGTGCAGTATATACCTATTCAAGTACGCACAGACGATAGCAAAAAGTAGATTAAAAATATGCTGTTATTTAGTTGATGTCTTGACATTTATAAGTTAATGTAATAAACTTGTTTTTGAGTCGCCCGGCAATTGTCAATTTAAAGGAAGTTTGCAGTCAGATCTTCCGGAGCTGAATGAATTTAATTTTGGCAATTATTTTGATTCAGTTAAGATTATTTGATTTCTGATAAATAATAATGAAAATATGTTCAAAGTACATAAGTACTCGTACTACGAATAAGTAAAGTAGTATGAGTTTAATGCTCAAAGTACCCCTTTCATTTTCCCTCAACTTGCCTCGTTAAAAACAGAAAGAGAAAGAGAGAGAGAGAGAGAGAGAGAGAGAGAGAGATACAAGTTATTTAAATTACAAATTTAATTTAAATCTGTGGAGTCAACTTCATTAAGTAACAAAATACACTCATTGTGAGAGAGAATATTAATATGTATCTAATAATACAAATAAAATTATAGATAGTATGTGTACTTGTGTAGTTGTAAAGTGAATTATGGTTTTAGCTATGAATAAACGTATTTTGCTTGAAAATAATTAGTAAAATAATATTTAATATTGTAGTACTTTTCTTTAAAACAATCATGTAGAGGCTATTTTGTATGCAGCAGTATTCCTTACACGTTGAAATTAATTATCTTTCTCCAAGCCAGGTGTGCGGGAAATTTCATCTATACATTTTATTAAACACGAGGGAATTTTTCAAACAATTTCGAAGGGAATTGTTACCTTTCATTTAAAAGTAAAATAAATGTTAATTTAAACTAATTAGAATTTTTCTTTAACTATTAGCATATTTTCTGTATAATTCTACAATACGTACATCTGTTATACTCGTTTATACCACATATTAAAAAAATATTGGTAAAATAATATTATTTGTATATGCCACAGAAAGGTTTTTGAATTGGATTTGGATTATTTGTCTTAGCAAGTCGTGATCTGAGGGTGGAGGTTCTCCCTATTTTATAATTGAGCGGTCTGAGAGTCACTTCTTAGCAATTAATAGATGAAACGTCATCTACAGTTGTGCTCACCTTCACTACCATCGCTTCTTTCCATAGGTACCTTTTTTGTTTTATTTTTTATGTTGGGAAATGCATTTACGTATACCACCTGTATGTATAAAGGCGGTATACGTAAAAAACCTGTACTACCTACTAAAACCCAATGAAACCTCCTCTGTTTTAATGGGGTGTCGCAGGATCACTTACGCATTCAACTACGACGTCCTGACGGCAGGCCTGCCAAAGCAGACCACAACAGCCATGGGGTTGCTCCAACGGTCCACTCCACCATCAGAGAAGTAACAGGAGCAACCCGCACGCAACCTGGTGGGCGGTGCCCACCTTGGTGGCCTTGGTGTTCTTGGCTTTGCGCTCGGCTGGATTGCTGGACGCTAATGAGCCCCAACACCACGACAAGGTGAACGAACATTGGGGGGATTCGTAATAATACCGATGATCACTTGTTATTAGTAAAATCCAATGATAGTTCTTGACTGATTAAGATCATGTATATTCATTTTGAGTTTATTTCGAGATTTAATTTAAGCTTATAGACGTATTTCCGTCGTGTCTACTGCGTATAAACTGTACAACCATTTCTTTTATTTATTATATGGTCTTTGAGAATGAATGTTTTGCTGGGAACAGTAAATGTTACATACAGTAAGTAAATATGTTCGCTACTTGTACGATTAAATAGCCTTGAGTAGAGAAATATACTGTCTGGATGTTGAAACACCCACAATCTCTGAGATTTTATTCTATTTTTCATACGCGTGTATCTCAAACGACCAATCCGATATAGCAGCTAGGATTATGTAAAACTAGTTTGTGGCTTTTTACATGGGCCTTCTTTTATAAAATCTGTGTCGTTCGTTTGTCGTTAATCCTTTTTTAGATTTACGTACCTTTATCGTGATATATTTTTAATAATATAACGTAATACCCTCTATTAAAGAGCACCTCATATTTTTCCAGCAAATGCCTGACAAAAGTTAAGGGCAAATATAGAAAGAAATTCTTGGGACATCTACATTCTACAAATTATTTTAATATTTCTTAATTTTATTGGAAAATCAACTATTAATAGTTTCGGAAACCAACACGATGTATGGTGCCATTTGAATGCTAACGAGATATAAAATTTACTCAGAATTAGCTTTTTATATTGAATTTCTAAATAATTATTTAGAAATTCAATTTCTTTCTCTTTGCATGCACTCTATATTTTACTTTATCTTGTTAAACTACTTCTTCTAGAGATGACGTAAGATTCTCCGTAATTTTATCTTCTTCATAATTTAAAAGACACTGGCGTATAGACATTATCCAGAGCCCTATGAAGAATCTCGAAACACATGAGATATATTATTTACCATTTTGTCTTCCCGGAAAAAGCCTGTGGCGTTACTTGGCTTTCTTATTCGAACTCACCTACCTCATTTTATAAATGAATATTGTCTAAGATCGTGTCAATATAATGTGGAGCCAGTAGTAGCCATGACGGAGAATCAGTCTCAGTCTTGTTAAATACTAATCAGTCTCAGTCTTGTTAAATACTAGTTTGTAGTAAAAACTCGCTTAGACTCCTGAGCAAAGCGAGGGCACATAATTAGTATCTATATAGTGAGTTTATTTGTTTCACATGAGAATTATGGCAAAAAGAGATTTATATTAATACTCGCTCCGCTCGTCGTATATTTTGACGGTTACTATAGATTTCTTAAAGATGAGATATTTTTAAGCAGTAAAAAATATCCTATATGTTGACCCGGATAACCAGCTATCATAATACTAAATTTCATCACAATCTGTCCAGTGGTTTTCTCATGATGTGGTCCCAGACAGACGGACAGAAGTTCTAAAAAGTATAGATTCGGCCTCTGTATCGATAATAATGTCTATTTCAATAAGATTTTCCAAAAAATATTTAATATTGTTAATTCGACTCAGATTTTTTTTATATGTATGGATAACATCCAAGCAGCTACATTTTTTTATCTCAAAACAATTGTAATTTGTTTCTCTAGACTAATTATCTTATTGTTCTCATTACCACTCCACGCCAAGTAATAAAATGAAACATTGTAAAAGGAAAGATAATTGCTACGATTTGACTCGTATATTGTATTTGTTTGTGACAATGTTTAATATCAATCCCAGTAGCCTCTATTATTTTCGATGCCAACGCCGCGGGTCCCATTTTAATTTTCCGCCATCCTTAAAATTTATTCCTTTTAAAGGATACGTTTAGGATTTTAATTTTTACCCTGTTCACTGCTGGTTATTTGCTGCATCGCAGGACCTAATTGAATGAATATTGCATATATTCTGATTTTTATACTGCTTTCCGTCGGCGAGTTGAGAGGAAATTTTCACATGGTTTAATCTTACGTAAAGTGCAGCATTTAGTTTGGAGGTCGGAATTATGAATTTATTGTATGGTTAGTATATTATATATTTAGTCATTTGTGGTTTTTGCTAAAGCTTATTTAAAAAGAAATATTTTGTATCAAAGTGAATAAAATTTCTTATAATTTTGTTTTTTGCTTATCTGATGAAATCATAACATTACATCTATGGCAGTTTTTTTATTAAAAAGGGCCCTCATAAAAGAGTCCTTATTGTAACGATAAATTATCTAAATATATAATACTATGATCAATAAAAAGAGGAGACCAACGGAACCACTGGAATAATTCCACAATTCCGTACCGTCCTTCGGGTTGCTTATTTAAAGCCTGTTTAAATTCTACGAGAGAATCTCATATATTTTTAAATATAATAAAATTAATGTACTTATTTCATTTTTTTTTCCATAGCCAAATTAGTAGAACGTTCAAACGTCTTTTTTTTACCAAGATATTAGATTTTATTCAAGATTTTAGTAGCATTCAACTATGATAATTTGTTTAATACATTATAGAACTTTAAAAGATTAAAAATTGAATGGGATAAAAACCCACATTTATATTTTTTCTTTTACATTTACTTACATCAGTTTTCCCTTATTTAATGTAGTTTTCAATAATTCATCGGAAACCTTTTTTGTTACCGGAACAGATTGAGCGGTAAAATATTATATATTTTTAAATTCGGAACAATATGGCGGACAGCGGGTTGCCATAAATCTAAAGAGGTCGTAATGCGCGAATACACGAACTGAATCCTTTATGAAGGGTACAATTTTGGATTGTATTTGTATTCGAAACATAAATTGTATCGAATTTGATCTCTTCCTTACCTTTGAATGATATACTTTGTTTTATAAAAAGACATATATACAATTGTGGACATATTTTATTTCATTAGTTATTTCCGTATCAGAAAAAACATAATTATTATAGTCTTCTAAAAGTTATCTTAAAATTTAAAGCATAAATAAGTATAATGTATATTACAATAGTTATGAATTTATTATGTAAAATCTCAGTTAAGAAGAATAATAGTTTGTATCGTAGTATAAACATGTTATTCGCCATCTTGAATACAACGATATAAAAAAAACTCTATCAATGCTTGCATATGAATAAAAGAAATAAATAAAAGATCTGCTAATAAAAAAATAAAAAAGGAATAAGTATTAATATGCGCCACAGGTAAATTTTAAGGTAATTTAGGTACGGTATCAACTATGAATGGCTACACTGATATGTGACCAAGGACGAAAGGAAGGCTTTACATGTTCATCGTGGCAAAGAGGTGCAAAAGCGTCAATTTTCCAACTACGCGACGGTCTGGTAACAATCAAGATATTTTATACAGAAAGTTTCAATAATTAAGATACTTAGCCTGGAACTCAAACTATGAGGCAATTAAAGTTTATCCGTTTGTAGAAAAACAAAGACCAATCTATCCCACGGGAACCGTACATTTTTCCGAGACATAAAGTTGCCTATGTTCTATTCCAGACTATAAACTATCTCGGCGTCGATGTCAAATTTCATCCAGAGCCATCATCAGCCGTTCTGGCGTGATTGAGTAACTAACTTCCAAACATCTAAACTTTCACATCTATATACTCGTACTCTAATAAAACTGTAGAGGTCGAATGTGTGTACATAGAAAAAAAAAATGCTGAAAACTAAGTCAGGGGATGTAAGAAGACAAATAGGACAAATTTAGATTTTTTTCAAATTTTATTTTTCTCTGTCTGTTTGTCTGTTTGTACGGGCTAATCTCCGAATCTATTGGACCGACTTAAATGAAATTTTGCATGGTGGTACCTTATATTCCCGGGCAACATCTTAGATACTTTTCATCCCGGAAAATTCAAGAGTTCCCGTGGGATAGTTACAAAACTATAGTAACTTATACAGCTTAGCATACAACAACTTATGCAATATGCACCTCATTTAGTAAAATTTGGCATGCTGATACCTCCTTATATTGCCGGTCAAACAACAGATTACTTTTCATCCCAGAAAAATGAACAGTTCCCGTGGGATAATTCTGTTTGTGCTTATATATTATAATATAAAATATTAGTAAAATGTTAATTTTTTAAAACAATATTTTTGATTTAACTATCAGTTGCACGCAAGTAAACGCTCTAATGTTATGGTACTAAGCTATTACGAATCGGGGTGTGTTAGTGATATTGCACGGTTTTAGTAATTTGATTTTGTTAAAATAAACATATATATATATATATATATATATATATATATATATATATATATATATATATATATATATATATATATATATATATAATATTTTACATTCATATTTAACTCAAGGCAGTGGTAGCCCAGTGGTAACGCGCTCGCTTGGGAAACCGAGTGAAGCGGGTTCAAATCCCGGGACTCGCACCTCTGATATTTTCATGTGCGAATCATTTCCAACACGATTACCATTGTTTTAACGATTAAGGAAAACATCGTGAGGAAACCTGCATGTCTGAGAGAACCTAACAAGTTTTCAAAAGACATGTGAAGTCCGCCAACACGCACTTGGGCAGTGTGGTGGACTATGGCCTGATTCTCCTCGTACTGAAGGGATGCCCATGTCCAGCAGTGGGATGTTAAAAGGGGCTGAATACAATATTTAACTCTCTTAAGCATTTTGTATGTACATACTTAATATTAATCTTTATTATATGTGCTAATGTGAGGTTTAACTGGTAACTATATGTTAACAGTACAAACGCATTACTGCATCATTAAATGAAACGACGAACGCAGTCGGTGGCTAGAAATGGAGTTGTATCGTAATATTACTGAATGTTATGACTCTTGAGATGTTTAAAAGGCTATTTAGAATTTTTCATACTTGGCACCATATAGTAAAGGTTTTACTTTATAGCTATCAGATTGGCACGAGTCTACCAATAAACAATATCTAGCTTTTACAGAACAATTACAATATATGAATAAGCATGCATATAATGTAATAATATATACTTTGTAATCTTTACTAATATTATAAAGAGGTAAAGTTTGTGAATTGTGAGTTTGTAAGTTTGTGACGTTGTATGGGATAATCCCTGGATCTACTGAACCGATTTAGATGAAATTTGGTAAGAAGATTGTTTGAGACCCTGGGAAGGACATAGGATACTTTTTATCCCGGAAATCATTCCTTAAGGGAATGAGAATGGGGATGAAATTTTGTATTGGGAATCAATCTGGGGACGAACCCGGGCGAATGCATTAACTGAATGACATAGAAAATAGTGTGGATATAATTATACCTTTTTTTTTTATCGTCGGGAAATGCATTTACGCATACCACCTGATCCCCCAGGCGGTGATGTGGGGCTCACCGGCTAGAAGAGCCGGTACTACCCACTAAGACCCGACATCCCTTCCCCCCGCCTTAGTGGGACGCCGCAGGATCGCTTGCGCATAACTACTACGGCGCCCCGGCGGCAGGTCTGCCTAAGCGCTAGGCATACCACCAAACCAATGGGGCTGCTCCACAGTCACTCTGCTACGCCAGAGAGGTACCCGGAGCAACCCCATTATACCTAACCTCCGCCGACCGAAGTGGGCCACTTCCAATCGGCTGCAGAGGACAGGGAGAGCGGCAACGAAACACCGACACTCCTCTTCCCCTGCAGCCCCACCGCCTCCGCCATCATACGGTGGCGGCCCGTCTAGGCCGCGGAAGGTAGGGAGAACGGCGCACCGAAATACCGGCACTCCTCTCCCGCCGCGGCCTACCTCTCCGCCGGATGCGGGCCTGCGACCACAGTCCCGCAACCGGCACCCATCATCCGGCTGTGGGACCAAGCGGTCCCACTACCGGTGGCCGCAACGCCTTCGGCTCGAGGCCTAGACGAGCGGCCCCACCCAAGCCATTTGGTCCGCGCCGGATTTCTCCGGTACCACCCGCCGCCCTAAGCGGGTGGCATTCCCCTATCCGCCACCTGGGGACGCGCCCGGTAGGAGTTGGCTTCTCCCCCGGGGGATATAATTATACCTAATCAACATAGTATAACTTTTGTCGCAATACCTATGATTTTTCTTACAGCTTACTAAAGAGCTGACATTAGTGTTTTACGTATATTGTAGCATCGCTTCTTATATAAAATATTATATTAGGGTTTGTACAGCATGATAGGTAAGTTAATAAAATTTAGCTTATATTTTTGTTTAGGATATCTATATTATGTTAATTTCGAATTCATTGAATGTTTTGTCCTGTTATAACGTGAAGACGTAAATATGTACATATTCAGTCACGTACTTACTCATATACTTTCGCATTTATAATATTACTAGCAGTACCCGCGGCTTCGCTCGTGATAAAACTACAAAAAAAACTCTAAATAGGTAAGTAGGTATACAAATTTTCATCCCACATTTTACCCCCTTATGGGACGAATTTCGAAAAATGCACATATTTATTTAATTGTTTTGAAGAGCATTAATACCAAGTTTCAAGTAATTTTGATCACAAATATTTTTTGGTTTGTATTATAACGTGTTTCCCGTGGGAATAAAATAATCTTCCACGGAAAAAGTAGCCTATATCACTCTACAGCCCCCCAACTACATCCATACAAAAATTACGCCACTCCATCATTCTGTTTTGACGTGAAAGATGGACAAATAAACAAACAAATAAACACACTTTCACATTTATAATAGCCGTTAGTATGGATAACACAAAATCAGGAACTTTAGATTGTATTTGAATGTCCAGGGTTCAATGTTCTTCATTAATACCTAATTTTGATTTAGTGTACCTAATTTGAAAGATATTTTGTTTTTTGCTGCATGCAATATAATAAATGAAGAGTGATACTCTTCAGCCCCACAACTATTTCCACACAAAAAATCACGCTAATCTGTCATTCTGTTTTGACGTGAAAGAAGGACAAACAAACAAACACATTTTCACATTCATAATAATAAGTATGGATAGTTATAGTGACATTTGCTAGCATTAAGCGTAGGATGTTAAAGCGGAGGTAAGAGATTGTGATCATTAATGAGAAATGGTTGTGATCAGATCAAGCGATAACAAAGTGTCGCAACGTCGCGCGTCGCCTCCGAACCGTTTTAATTTTCCGCTAGCCCACAGATTTATATGTTTTCAGTTTGACCGTCAATTTTCACGATTTTTAATTTAAACGCTACGTTGATCCCAAATAAGCAGCCGTTTCAATTTTCATTTCAACTTTTCGTTTTGTGAATGCTTATTTAAAGTTAAATATATTTATACTTAAATTTTATAATAAGCCATCTCCATTTATTACTGTTGAAATCGCAACTGAACTTTATACAAGCTTGATAAAAGTTAAATGTTTGAACAATATCTTAATATATATTACAATAATAATTAAATATTCACACATAGAGGGTCTTCTATTCATTCTTCTTACTTGAAAAAAACCGTTAACGATTTGGAAATTGCTGCAACGCTCCATACCATATAAATTTCGAAAAAAACATTTTATGGGTCGTTTTCAAAATTAATGTACATTTTGTTGCAATTATTTGTCCATCAAACTTATGGTAAAAATAAAATATAAAACAGTACGAAATTTAAACATATAAGCCAATATTCAGATTAACTAGTAATAAAATAGCAAACATACATATGTTTCTCTGTGACAATTCATTTTATTCTAATAAAAAACCTAAATTTAATTACTGTCGTTATTTGTTTTCTCATACAAAAGTGCAATGTCCACACTCGCGCGTATTTAAAAAAAACAGCAATTAATAAGTAATACACTCAAAAATAACCTTATTACACAATATTTAGTCAGGTAAAAGTGTAAGTTATATGAAATATACTATAAAACAATATAATTATAACGAACCATTTATTTATTTGCCCCTAAACACGTGTCTCATATTCGATTATTTTGTGTTATTCTTTCCTGTAACGTCGATATTTAATAATAAGAGAAGTAAATTTCTAATTTACTATGGCAACTCCATGCGTCAAATTAGCTACAACTAGAGGACGCTAGTTTCTTTCAGTCACCATTTTGTGTTTTAAGACTGATGGTGTTACTTCGTGTGCGTCGTAAAAAGGACAATTAAAAACTAGTTAAAAAGTGCCAAAATACGTGAATTCGGTAAGTACTACATTTTGCTATGCACCATGTCAGTGTAGGTAATGATAAATTATAGATAAATGCATGTTTCACGAGTAACTCGAGGATGAAATTACAATAATATTATTAATTGTACATTGGGGACACGTGCATTTTGTTCAATTGTGTGACCATTGTGTTATTATTTTTGTGTAACGTTACACAATGGAATGGGTTAGGGCCTGTTTACGGTATGCAGTATTACCTATGTGAACAGTAATTCCTTTTTGGGTTTTAGGAAAGATGCCGTTGACGCCTGCTGAAAGGCAAAGGCGTTATCGAGAGCGCTTAAAGTTAAATGATCCACAAAAATGGAAGGAAGTGCAACAAAAAAATTTAATAAGAACGAAAAATAAATACATACCGATCAATCAACTTTCTGAATCAGAAAAAAAAGTTAAGCGAAAGGAATGGCGAAGGTCTAAGCAACAAAAAACTGAAGAAACAAGGGATAAAACAAAACTTTGTCGAAAAGTGTATAAAAAGAGACATAGCGAAATAACAAAAGAAAATAAAAAATTAAAAGAAAAGGTAAATACATTAATTAGAAAAAATAAGGCACTGAAGAAAACAATATATAGGTACAAAATTCTACAAGCAGCGCATTCACAGAATGATGAACAACATAAAGAGAATAATATTTCAAATTTAAGGGACCTAACGCCAAATTCCAAAACAGAATCGTTCGTGAATTCGTTGAATATTCCGCTTTCAGAAAGAGAAAAAGTTAAAAAGGAACTCTTCCATAAAAATATATTGTGCGAATCAGTCAATCGTCAGTATGAATTAGCGTCAAGTAATGAGCAAAAAAGCACATTAAAAAAAATTGTTGATAATAATTTGGTTAAAAAGTATAGAACAAAAACCAAGCTGGAAGGAATAATTGGACTCAAGGGTAGAATTCGAGTTCGGAGGAAGAAAATTCCAATGAAACACGAGGTACTCGCACACAAAATTCATAACTTTTTTTTACAAGATGACGTTAGCCGCGCTACAGCTGACAAGAAGGAAACGAAGACGGTGAAAAAAAATAAGATGCAACGACGATATCTCCTAGAGTCAATGAGAAAATTACGCTATAAATTTATTCAAGAGACAAAGATTCCAGTGTCTTATACCACTTTTACTAGATACAAGCCTTTTTTTGTATTAAGTCCCAATCTCTCTAATCGTGAAACATGCGGCTGTAAAAAACATGGTAATATAGAATTTAAATATACAACACTTAAAAATCTTTCAATAGTAAAATCTAAAGATTTAGAGGAGTTCATAAAAAATAATGTCTGTGATACTCAAAAGAGGCAATGTATGTACTCGGAATGCAAATGTCATTTAAAGGAAGAGACAACTGTTTATGATTTCTCGGACTGTAATTTAGATGATGAAGTGTCTTGGCTGGAATGGACAGTTCAAACTATTGAATATCAAAAAGAGAATAAAAACAAAACAACGAAAAGAATGGCGAAAATAATAAAATCAGGTACTCTAAGACATTTAATCGTGGAGTTTAAAAAAGAACTAGTAGAATTCAAAGTCCACTGTTACAATATATATCACCAATATAAGTGTTACAAATACTTAAAAGAAAATTTAAGCGTAAATGAAATTCTAATCCATTGCGATTTCTCGGAAAATTATACATGTAAGCTGCATAAAGAAATCCAAGCTCTTCATTTTGGTGCATCCGAAATACAAATTAGTCTTCATACCAGTATTGTGTACGGGCATAATTCTTTGGAGTCTTTTTGCACATTTTCAGACTCAACTAAGCACACTCCGGAAGCAATTTGGGCTCACCTTTTGCCCATACTACGGGATATAAGAAAAAAATCACCGCATGTGAACATAGTTCATTTTTACTCAGATGGACCCACTAGCCAGTACAGGCAAAAAAAGAACTTTTTTTTATTCTTGAGTATGTTGGAATCCATAGGATTTTCTTTTGCTACCTGGAATTTTTTTGAAGCCGCTCACGGCAAAGGTGCTGCTGATGGCATAGGAGGTGTCATCAAAAGAACTTTGGACAAGAAGGTAGCTTACCATATGGACATAAATGGCGCGAAAACGGCATATGACGCTTTAAAAAATGAAACTGCAGTGAAGCTGTACCTAATCGAAGAAGAAGATATTAAGGACATTGAAAGGCAAATAAGCCCATATGACTTAGTTGCTGTACCGCAAACAATGCAGATACATCAGATAACAAGTTCCTTTGGTATATCTGAATTATTTGTAAAACAAGAACTGTGTGTAATCAGTTATAGAAAATTGAGCTGCTTTTGTCATAGTGAAGGGTCTTCTTTCATAAAGGGATTTTGTGATTGCTTTTCTTTAAAAGAACATAGATTGCTGAAAAAAAAGGTTCAACCATGTCCGACAAGAAAAAGAAAAATTATTTATTCGTCTGATTCCGAGAACAGCGATTCTGATAATGATGAAGTAATCGTCAAAACTGGTTATAATGCAAAAGATCATAAATCGGATTATTTTAATACAGATGCTAATAAACCAAGCAAGTCTAAAGTCACTATACTTTCAAATGTACGAGTAAACTATAAGTTATACGACTTGCAAAAAATGACAAAATCAGCCCAATCTTACAATGTATCCTCATTTGATTTAAAAAAAGAGTTTAGTGAGATGTTTGATGATAGTGACGATGAAGCTATTTTTTAAATACATTTTTACAGGCATCGCTTGTTAGTCTTTTATAGGTTACTTATCAGAAAACCTAAGCTTTAATACCTAAATTAACTTATAAGATAGTCATTCGGAACTTTAGATCTTACGTCCGTTAGACGTATAAACCTTTAGGCCAATAGTCGCCAGTCTTACGCTTTCTAAAATTAGGCCATTGAAGCTTAGCTCTTCTAATACGTAATATATGAAGTTAACAGTCACAGGAATAAGCCTAATACTAGGGGCATATAAGGACTTAATATACAAAATGTTGATTGTTAAATTAGTAAGTAAAACAAGACGTTTTTTTATAATTAAAATAATAGTTGAGAAAATATGCTTATATCGTGAAAATAATATGTATATTTATAATATGCATAATATTCAATGTACGTATTATTTTAACAATCCAAAAATACTATTCAAGAATGTTAAATTATTTTTAAAAAAATTGTTTTATAAAATTTCTTAAATTCTATATTATGTGACTTTTACACAACATTGAAAATATATGGTAACGAACATAACATTTTTTTATTAAATAACACTATAATGTAGGTGACATTGTTAAATATTATAAGGTTTTTGAGTCGTTAAATATTCCAAAAATAATATGAATAAAACGTTAAACGTATGTTAACAAATGCGAGACTGCTAATATAATTATTTTGAAATGTAATGTTTATGATCATGATAAGTTTAAGACATCATTTTTATTTAGTTTCTAAGTTTAAAGATTAAAAAATTGATTTATTACTAGAACATTGTTTTTTAATCACTTCGCTGTGTATTTACCCTTATTCTTCATTTGTGTTACTTTTGTGTCACGATAACACAAAATAAACAGAAAAGAAATGTACAATAATTTTGAAAACTACCCTTATAATAATTTTATTTATCACTGAAATAAAAAAATTGTTTATAATTTAGAGTACAGTTGAAATTGTTTTCTTACAATTTTTTTTGACGACACATTTGGCTCAGTTTACAGTAACCCTTCTAGCTGTGCCAGCGATCGCGGGTTCTGGAGGTATTCACTTGTGTCTTGAGCACGAATGCTTGTACTCCAGTCATTTGTAATATGTACCTATTTTAAGTTTAATATATGTAGTAATCCATATGTATATGTATCCATATGCATAACACAAGCCTCGTAGCTTACCATGGAACTAGTTGGTGCTGTGTGTTAATGTCCCAACATATTTATTTATTACAATAGGTTTCTTAGTAGAAAGAGTCCAGTTAATAGTATTTTCGATAGTCTGAGGTTATCTGAGTCAATGATAGATAATTGAGTCTATTTCCTGTTCTCCCCAACCTTTAAATTGTAAAGGTTCGATTCGCTTGTCTACCCTTTCCCCTCTACGTGTCACAGTATAACTTCTTCAGGGAAAATAACTTTTAAGACATTGAATCTTATCGCGCTATCACAATTTATGACCTAGCGTAGTTACTTAATTTGCAAACATTTTACTTTTAAATGTAATAAAAAAAGTAATTTTAATACGGTTTTACATTTTAATTCATTTTATATTTTGAAATACTTATAATGTTGAACTTCTTCAAGTTATCTGTTGGAATTAATTTGATATTTTATGTTTTTATATGTAGATATAAATCTTGAATCTCTAGATTTGGATTCTCGGCTTTAAAAGACATTTTTAATTATCAGATATGAGTTATTTAAATATAATAATAATAATAAAGAAAAGTCATATTTTACATAAAATGTTCACGTTATTTAATTTTTTTTATTTAAGCCAGTGTGTTAATAAATAATACGATATTTTTTAATTAGGTAATTTGTAGAAGTAATATTTAATTATAAGTTTTCTTACACATAAAAACTTCTACGTCACTTTCTATGTATATTTTTTTCTTATAACTTATTTGTGCAATTAGAATATTACATACAAAAAATATCAAAGTAACTTGTAGAAATAAACTACGTAGCCACTGTTTAAATTGAAAGCTTATCGAAAAAAAAAACAATAAATATGCATACATAATATATCTTTCTTTTAGCATTTTCGGTACGAGTAGCAGGCTCTTGGGGGGATTCGGGAAAATTGCAAACATAAAGTTTCTAATCGACGGATCTTTTATTCCCTAGCTCTCGAGATACAGCCCATTAGCTTTGTAATGGGGCTTGCTTAAAATTTATTTTATCATCTTTTGGCACGTGATGTCTGTTTAAGTCTTAGAAAGGACAGATGTTTGACGTTTAATTAATGTTGTACTTACGAGTACATGGAAAATGATGATTTGTTGCATTCTCCTCGCAAAGTTGAGGGAGGGTGATGTTTTTATGTTAAAAAGGTACAATATATTTGTTTAATTCATGATTACATAATATGAACATAAATATCGTATCTATAATACGTACATATACATACATACATATATATATATATATATATATATATATATATATATATATATATATATATAAATTGGAACGTGTGGCAGGGTTTATTGAAGGGGCTTTTATGTAACTTGTCATGATTACAATTTAATAAGGACATGATTTATAGAGAAATAATTAAGTGTCTTTATTAGTTCAATGTACTTCCGCAAATACTCGACTTTATACGTTTTTTTTATAAAATGAGGAAGCAAGCGATGCGTGCATTTCTTTAATAACTATCTATATATTTTTTCACCAAACAACAGTAATTTTCTCTTACAATTTCTTACTGTTTTGTTGATTTTGTAGACTTATATTTCTTTGTATGACATTTTTCCTATAACATTATCCAATACATTTGGCGAATAGGTATCTACGATTTATTACGTCTCTCGCAGCGGGGCGCAGACTGCAATGCATTGCAAGCATTAGAACGGCTAGCGTTCCACAACAAAACGAGTAGCCAGGAATAAACACAAACGTCAATGTAGCTAACGTACTACTGTGCACCTTCATAACTTACTACTTAAGTAAATAATTTTTTTTTTTTACTATAAATGTATATTGATTTCAGAATAAGTTTAAAAGTAAATTCGGGTTCAATTCTGTAAAATATGAAACCTCCTTTGAGGATACTCATTAGCTAAGCAGAGTCTTGGAATACTTAACATATGTACAAAAACACAGACAAATTGAGTACCTTCTCTATAATAAAATCGGTCAAAAACCTGGTTACCAGTAAAATAGAAGGACTTTGCGTACTGTACAAAGTAAATTTAAAGGAGCGCGTTCAAATAGCAATTTCCCAACAAGCCTTTAATTGTTGCACTTTGTTACGGATAATGAGTGTATATTTTCCAGTGGGCTGGAGTAAAATTCAAACAATTCTTGGAACAAGTTTTATAATTGGTCTTTATTGTTTATATCGGGGAGTACAATTATGACTAAATTTCTTGTATTTTAAAAATATGTATTGATTACCTAATATTGTGGCGATCATATTTCATTTTAATACACTGTTCGTATTAATTATTTCTGGGGTACTGATATCTATTTTATTTTAAAGTAGATACGTTGAGTGGTCTTTAAGATAATTTTAAATATATAATGCTACGGAACACTTGGTGTTCGAGGCATCATATACATAATTATCTTTTAACTGCCTCCTGCATATATTATTCAGAATAACTATTAATTTTACGTATATACGAAGTAGGTGCTTAAAACCCAGTCTTCAATTATTTTTTTCATGGTAGCAAAAATATTTCTAAGGCGACGTTGAAGTTATAAGAAAACTGATTAACATAACAATTTCTTTAGTACAACAACCGAACCGCAGCGGAAAGACAAACAAAAATGAGAAAGAACACAAATTAAACTTAAATATAACTTTATAAAGAAGTACACGATGAAAAAACAGCCTCCTTCATAGTGGTGTGTGGAATGAAAGCGACTACAGTAGCGAAGTTGAGAAGTTGCGTCATAAATCATGCTATATATTTACAAGACTCTACTAAAAGGCAAATGATGAAATGGACCCTTATTACACTGGAAATAAATGTTATAATAGGTGAAATTTTAAGTGTGCTACAAGACAGACCCAAGGGAAAGTGTAGTGAAGGAACAAAGATAAGTCCGGATTGTCGCAAGCTCGTCTGCGAGGAAATTACAACTAGTATAATACAAAAGCTTCAACCTTTTCTGTTTCTATTTGAAAAATGTACGTTGTCTATTGCTGTAACTAGTTGGATTAATTTTTATAATGTGCAACATAAAATTGGTAAACTAAAATATATATTATGATATTACTTTGTAAAGTCAATAACTTTTAAATAAATAAATTTAGTAAAATTATTTTATTGCAATTATAATCTTTAAAATTTTACTTTTTATGACAAAATCATTGTCAAGGTGTGATTAGGGAAAGATAACCCAAGACCAAGCTGTAAGTAGTTTTAAACTTTTTTACTTTTTAAGTTTTTTAAATTTAAAATGTAAAATGGATGATTAAAAATACTTGATTTGATTTGAGTGCGTAATAAAGAGTAAAAAAATAATGAGTACAGGATATGTTAAGTAGTTACGAGCTAAGTAGAATTAATAACGAGGAATCTTTGCTTACATAAACTCATCGGTAATAGAAATATATAACCCAAAATAATCTAGTGTTTCGGTAATCCGACACGTCTGAGGAGCGATCAAGCGCAGGATCGACAGCTTTCGGTACTCTTCGAGGCTCTGGGATGTAACTCTGTCACCATGCGAACATTCTAACTTCACAGAGATGAACGCACAGGGTATGCATCCATATATGTTAGCCATTGAAAAAACGACATTTAAATAACATGGTATGCTTCATGTAGAAATCTGTGGACGTCAGTAAATCTTAAATTATATGAAATTATTCTGATTTTTTCTTTTAATCAATTTATAGTGGACGCTAAACATTTCGTAGGATAGTACAAAGTAAAGTAAGTGATTTTTCATTTCTGCTCTTTAAATTCTTAATCGATTTAATATTTCGTTTAATTGAATTTCTATTTGAAAATCAAAACTCAATGGAAAATTAAATTTCCCAATCACATGAAAAACAATAAAACTTTTCATATTTATTGTAATAGGCATTCACGTAAGCATGAATTTGCGCAGAAATACTTCCGATTTGGTATCAGAAATAAAAGCGACAAAATTTAGTTTTTCGAATCAATTCCCAAAATTATTGGCATCATTAAATTTGAATGCGTTTAAATTAGACGCTGGTAGAGTTATGCAAATTTGGTTTAGCTTTGGATACATTTATTAGAACAATACGATTCAAACTACTTTAACCTCACTTTTGGAGAGAATTGCTATAAAATCATGCTTGATTCCTGTTTACAAGCAAAATTAGCTCTTAATTACAAGTATATGCAGTTGAAGATGCTTTGTTTGAGCTTATTGGTGGGTTCGGAGGTGGAAAGATATTTCGAACCCCAGCGTAGACGAAATATGAGGATTAAATTCCTGTACTGTACTTAACTAGACTAATTTTCGCAGGATGTCTGAGCGTGTATACTGCACTTAACTAAGTAAATTGAGAGGCAATGCTTGATATTTAACGCAATATGTTTAGTTTGCACGTTAGTCGTGTTTGTGTTGACGTAACAATATTTTAATTAGTGTTATTTGAATTCAAAATTTCATAATTTATTTTATAAATAGCTCGGATGGCTTGATTTTCAAGTTATTTTAGTAATGTGATGCGAAATTGTTATTTAGTTTATCTAGTCTTATTTATCAACTAAATTTTGGGCTTTAGAAATAGTATAAATACTAAATAGTTTTATACCTAACTAGCGATTTGCCCTCGTTTCGCTCGGGATCGAACCTAGCTTGCTTCCCCATACAAACTTTCATCCCCATTCTCACCCCCTTGAGGGATGATTTCCAGGATAAAACTATTTCACTCACTCAATCTTCATGAGATTAAAATAAAACTTATTTTAGTATTTTTTTCTTTTAATTTTCTTCTATACAAAACTTCAATCCAATCCAATCAATCCCTCCAATTTGGTGCAGTCGATCCGAAGTTATGTGCTTACATACATTTCGGTGATTCATTTTTGTTTATATAGATTAGAGCGATTTTTTTATTTATTACTTCATAGAACTAGTTCTTATATGCAAAGTTTGTCTGTTTGTCTGTTTGCCTTCCTTTGTCGGCGCAGTAATATGGTTAGCAACACCTTAAGTCACGTTAAATATAACAAGTAGATAAAAATTAAACTAAAGGTATTTATATATGTAACTAAAACAAGCTAAATGATTTCAAATATATATGAGTACTAGAATAGTGTTATTAATTTATATATTTCTAATAAAAATATTCTGACGTGAAAAGCTCTTACTGTTTTTCTTAGAAAATGAAATTTCGAAATTTTTCTTTCTCGAAATACGCAAATATAAATTATAATTTACCAAAGCATGAACGTGTGTCACCACACGGAAATTACATTGTTTGAATAAAGTAGATACAAAATTTTTCATCGAGTATATTTGAGAGAAACGAATTACACGAGAGGCCTACGACGACGGGGCGTGAAATTGCCTTCAGATGGAGCCGGGATGCTGCATCTTAAGATTATCTCCTTATATTCCTTTAACATTCGAAATGAGGACACATTTATATTAGTCTGTAAATAGCCACTTAAGTATAATGTGATAATAAATCTTCTTATTCCAGATCAAATTATAGCGTAAGCTCAAAGAGATCTTACAGTAAAAAATATTTTGTAATTTTCATAACGTTTCGTAACTAGTTTTTCTGTGAAGTGTTTTTTTATCTGTACAGTACTTACGTAGTATTCAGGTCTTTAAACGACCCACTGCTGGGCACAGGCCGACCTTCAATATAAGAGGGATCAGGCCATAACCCACCACGCAGGCCAAGTGCGGGTTGGTGCACTTCACATGTCTTTCGAAAACTTGCTAGGTTCTCTCAGACACGCAGGTTTCCTCACGGTGTTTTCTTCACCGTATTTTATTTATACCTACTAAATAAAGCTGAAGTTTCTTTTTTGTTGGTTTGAACACGCTTATCTCTGGACCTAGCTATTCGAATTGAAAAGCTCTTGTTACAAAGTAATAATCTATATATTAAAGAAGGTTAGGCGAAGAAAACCTACTTAAATCTTAACTGAATTCCAAAAAGGAGGTTTAATGGATATAATTAAAAAAATACTTTGCTTTTGCAATTAAAGAAATATTATAACCAAAGACATACATTGTATAAAGACTTTGTATATATCAGCCACTACATATTTTCACAACTTGCCACTTTTCTTGTGAATAACTTTTTCAGAGGAAAAACTTTTAACTAGGTTTAGTAAATTCAAAGTGGCATTTTATATTTCAGTTCTAGGAATTACTTAGAAATACTGCTTAAAACTAACTTTACTTATGTTTTTATAAATATGCGAAATATTTCACAGTTAATAGTAATAGATGTCTTGTAATAAATGTAAATCATTTAGGTATACTAAAGACAAACAGACCTTTAAAAGCAGGCAATGTATAGCTGTTTCTTTTTTAAAATTTTATTTATTAACTAGCATTGCCCGCGGCTCCGCTCGCGTTTAGATGACCAAAAAACAAATTCTTAGGTTTTACATATTAGTATACTCTTACATTGCAGTTTTTGTATTTTTTCTCAGAAATGAGATATTTTTCCGCGGTAAAAAGTATCCTATATGTTGACCCGGATAACCAGTTATCATCATACCAAATTTCATCAAAATCCCTCCAGTGGTTTTTCCGTGATGTAGTAACAGACAGAAAGACAGACAGACAGACAAAAATTTTAAAAACTATAGATTCGGCCTCTGTATCGATAATAATGTCTATTTCAATAAGATTTTCCAAAAAATATCTAATGTACAGATTCGGTTTAGTTACAATTTTATTATATGTATAGAAAAACAGATTTTACTGAATATTATTTGTAGTTAAATTCATTTCGTTGTTGCAAATAAACTTTGCACGGTAAATAATAATGTAGGTACTACAAAATTAAAATATACCACCAAATAAAGCCCTATTAGATTAATAAAAAAATAATTTATTCACAGAGTTACAATAATGTTCTTTGATTGAAACGTAAAAAATAATAATAAAAAAAAATCGAAACTGCTTATTATAAAATATTATAAAACATATTTTTTTCCAAAAGATGAACTCCGGACTTATTCGTTATAAACATACAATATTTTCAGTGCGAACATTACAAAGACAATTCAGATTTCAGATTATATCTCAACATGTATACTCTCATTTAAGGTTCAAACCTGATGATGATTTTTTGAATACAAATACAAAGTCATATTAATCATTCAAAGCGAATAAGTAAATGAAATGCGGTGCGAAAATTGTATGGCAGCAATAAATTAATAATTTCTACAAAAGCCTCCTTGAAAAGACTCGGGCTTTCTACTTGACAATAAGACTTAAATGAAAGGCGATTATGCCTGTCCCTACATTTTTGAACAGTAAATAATAAACCTAATATTTCTTTAAGTTACTTAAAAGTCTTAATGGAAAATAATAATAAAACAACTTTTTTTTCTGTTTGTTTATCTTTTGGGGTGCGCTTTAATTTTGTTGAAAATCAGAGATTAAAAATATTGTTACAAAACAATTACTTCGATTAAAATAAAATAATTAAATTAAAGTACTGAATTAAATATTCGCTTTATTTTATTCTCTAGCAAATATTTAATTTGTATTAACTTTATCACTACTGTTAAATAAAAAAATACATTTTATACTAATATTATAAAGAGGTAAAGTTTATAAGTTTGTGAGTTTGTTTGTAGGAAGTAATCTCTGGAACTACTGAACCGATTTAGATGAAATTTGGTAAGAAGATAGATAGTTTGATACCCTGGGACGTACATAGGATAGTATTTATCCCGGATATCATCCCGTAAGAGGGTGAAAGTAGGGTTGAAAGTTTGTATGGGGAATTAAGCTAAGGACGAACCCGAGCGAGGCGTCGCTAGTATACTGTATATGTATAAACACATTTACGTATTAGTTATACAAGTAACTAATGAATATTATAAAATTATAATAATATATTATAATAATTAAATTAATTATAATTATTATATTTATATTATTATAATTTAAATTATAATTTCTCATTGTTTTCTTAGATTAATATCTAAGTTAAGAATGTGTATATTTATTGACAAAAGAAATAAAAATATTAAGTGTCTCCGCAACCTACAAGTGTTTCAGGAACATCCAATCAGATTAAATACGAGACAATATTTGAGTTTAACATAATAATACTGATTTTGGTACTTGGAGACGCTTTAAGATGTTTGTTTAAGTATAAATGAGCACGATTCAGCTATTGTTAGGTTGGCTGAGTTTTCATTTATTTGTATAGTGATGATAGGGTCATCAGTTATAAAGAAAATGCGATGTATATTTTATTTTTAACTATCGACTTACTCTCGCTTCGCTCGGGTGAGTTCCTAGGTTCGTTCTAATTTTTTGAGCGGAACCCTATTTTTTTTTAAAGTAGACTAAGTTACTCCTTATAACATCTGCTCTCTGCCAGTGAAAGTCCTGTCAAAACATTTCAATTTTATTTATCTGTATATATTGCATGAAACGCACACACACAAACAGACATACAGATAAAAAATGTAATAACTATTGTTTTGAGGTCTATATTCTGTACACAATACGTTACAGTCATTGTTTTTGAAAAATATTTCACGTACAGATTTCGCTAAGTTACTGTTTTATTATATATGTAGATTTATTTATTTTATTATATATCTACATATATGTAGATTCGTAGATTTTTAGATGTACAGTATTTTAAGTTTTTCAGAATATTTCGTAAATGGACATAAGTTGCCAACCCTGTAGTTAGTTGCCCTATTCCCTATTATTTGATGATACTGCCTTTACGTTGAATCATTGACGAGTTTCCCTAACTTTGGTAAACCTGATCTAATATTGCAATCTTATAAAACAGTTATGACGAAATTATGTCCTTTATTCCTTGGTTCAATCTTTTTATGGATAATTCATACAATATTCCCATTGTTAACCTTTGCTTACAGGAGTATGATATAAGGCTTTATTTTTATAATTTGTTTTAATGATTCATTTACTTATGTACCTATATTAGTATTATATATAAATGAGGTTAAAATATCTATTTAAAGTACTACTTTTATATATAAACATTTTATATATAAACTTTAGTTCATTATAATACTATTAAATAACATTATCATATTCGCCTAAAGCTTTCTAAAACATTACAAACCTAATTACGCCATTCATAATTTATCATTGAAATGTATCTATTTCATTTCGTTGCTGCGAAATGTACGAGGATTCTGGTATTTATTTATCAATGTGCGCATATTTACACACGTTATACGGCTCGTACAGAGATTACATCCTACGAGAACGCCTGAGCGCCTGTGTGGTGTCGATAACAGAAATTAATGTTTTGTTTTCCTTCTAAATTAATTTATAAAACCCAATAAAGCTCAAACTCGTATTAATTTGAAAACATTTTCTATACATATAATAAAATTGTAACAAAGTCGATTCTGTACATTAAATATTTTTTGGAAAATCTTATTGTAATAGACATTATTATCGGTACTGAGTCCGAATCTATAGTTTTTAGAATTTTTGTTTATCTGTCTGTCTTTCTGTCTGTCTGTCTGTCTGTTACCGCATCACAGAAAAACCACTGGAGGGATTTTGATGAAATTTGTTATGGTGATAGCTGATTATCCGGGTCAACATATAGGATACTTTTTACCGCGGGAAAATGTCTCATTTCTGAGAAAAAATACAAAAACTGCATTGTAAGAGGATATTAATATATAAAACCTAAGATTTTGGTTTTTGCTTATCTGAACGCGGGCGGAGCCGCGGGCAATGTTAGTTATATTATATAAACCAAAACAGTTGTTTGCTATAAATAAATAACCTTTGAATTTTTACGAATATACTGTCAAAGGATGTAATTAACGTTCTATATTCATTTCTGTTTTAATTCAAACAACTTTTTAAATACACTCGTATCTTTAGTTCTTTCCCTTAGTTAGGAAATATATTACACGCTACTTATCTTACCATACTTACTTGTTTGTCTTTTTTGTATGAAGTAGCCCTTATTAACTGATTTATTCTCAGTTCATCCTTATCTTTATCTATGTTTCATAAGAGTAAAAGCTAGTTACAATACATATAGAAATATCGCTAACTTTATTTTGAAACCATTTCAAGTACAATAGACGGCACAATAACACAATGTGAATATCTATATGAGGCATCCTATCGCAATATTTTCACTTAAAATTTGAATGCAGGGAAACCTTAGAGCTATGTATCGAGTGCATATTGGACAAAGCCTTAGACAACCGGTCCCATTCGCATTGTCGTGGTATCAACAATAGCTGGAGTGGTGACCCGTTTGCGCTCGTTGAAAAATATGAAAATTTATCTGGATTTTTTTTTGTTTTAACCGCGGTCGCAGTAATAAATGATGACTCTACGCGCCCGAGTCGTTATTGTAGCGTTACTGGCTGTATACTGTTTCGTATCAATATACGGTAGATTTAGAGTCGCAAATTCCTTTTTCTCGCATTTGAAATGTTGCTGTGGAAAGCTTTTCGTTTTTCAGATTTTAATTCTAGTTTTGTAAATTATATCTTTGGTTAGCTAAAGTTAAATGCAAACGCAATTATATATTGTAACAAACCTATCAATAACTTTGTTTGTAAAATATTTTAACAGATGTTTTTGTGCGTTTAAATGTATATGCAACAAAACTAACGACTTAATCTCACTTCGCTCGAGTGCGTCCCTAGGTACGTTTAATTTTTTTTGACAGACAGACAGAGAAAATTTTTAATTTATTGTGTTTTTGTGTAAAAGTACCTACCGTATATTATTTAGTAAAAATTTAGTAAAAAGCTGTTATTTTGACATTACAAACAGACACTTCAATTTTATTTATCTGTATATTTAAGATATAGGTATACATTATACAGACGTAGTAGTCAAAGTACCTAAAGGTATTTTTTTTATGTCAGTCAATAGTTCTGACACAGATTTCAGAAACTTATCTAATACAAAATTGGTAAGATTGTTTTGTTTAAAATATGTAGTTGCAAGGATCAGTCAAATATTATAAGCCAGGTTATTGCTAGTCATCCGATAATATCAGACGAATATGATAAAATTATTCGTCCGATAATAATGTCGTTCGACTTATAGGTCTATAAAAAACTTTTGTCGATAAAACCTATTAACCTATAGGTTAGAATTGTTTTTCACAAGGCGACGATAGTTCGACAAATAAAATATATTTATTCATCTGATTACTCACTTCATTTAAATAACTGTCTATTACAATTTCCTTTTAACAGATATGTAGGTATGTTATATAAATTTGTAATATACAAAATTAGTATCGTTTTCCTATAATGTATGTAGTGTACCTATTTGGGACGGTAACATATTATATTAAAAAAAAATATAGTCGATATGTAATATGAATTTTAGTTTGAGTAAAAAGTAAACAACAGAGATGAAACTTTACATGCTTTACCACTCAATAATAATCTCCGGCAACTCTAAAACAAACTTTACTATTACGTACGAAACTTACACCTCGAATAAACTACACGTCTAACTCTTGTCTAGAATGTTTGAAAACTGTACAAACATAAAGGCTTTATCTTAGTGTATGGGAGAAGTAATTAGTTCCGAAGACCGTTAAATTTGCACTCCGTTTTGACGTGAAAGAAAGACAAACAAATAAACAAACACTTTCACATTTATAATATTAGTATGGATTTCCTTTATTTGACAGAATTTTATAACCATAATTTCATTATACTTTGAATCGACTCGAATTAAAAATTCAGAGTTTTTTAGTTAGTGGAAATAACTTTCCGAACCAAAGTAAAGTTACTATACACTTTAAAAACAGGAAGCTGCATGAAAAGTATATGTACTCGGTAATATATGGAGGTAATTTCATCTAACCCAACATTTGTATGGAGATTTGAACTGCTTCTACATTAGAATGCACCCTTATGCTATAAAGATAGGACAACAAGGTAAAACACTGTAGTAAGATCAAGTAGATGAATATTCAGTATTATGATTTTAGATTTTCCGTTTTGGTATTTATATTTAAATGTCAAATTTACAAAAATAAAAAAAGCTAATTTTTTTTGAAATTATTTTATTGGAAAAAAATACGACATATTAGACATATAGTTTAGTTTTATAATGAAGAACATAATATATATAACATAATATATATATATATATATATATATATATATATATATATATGTGTAGATGTTTTATATCGAAACGTATACTTGTTATTCTAGAAATATGTAGGGATATATTAAAAATATACAAACAAAAATATTCAATATAAAATTTTCTTTTCAGTAAATATACGAATCGTCTATTTTTTTTAAATGTAACGGCATTATTTTACTTAAACGTTTATTTTACCGCGGCGGGTACTCTTAATAACATACGAAATAAATATTGTTTATCCTACAAAAATTTGGCCATAAAATGGAGTTATCGCTCCCTAAGCCCCAATCACAATTCGACTGAAAGTTCTCGTACATACGTCAGACACCACCCCGTAATATGTATATTGTATTTTTAAATGCGGTAAAAAGGATTGTCATAAATCGCTTCAATGTGTCCGTGACGGTGACTTGCTGTGTTGTACTTTACTGATGTTTTATGAGCGGTTCCAATATAATATATCACGCTAGGTAGTACCTACGCAAAGAATGTTTTATTTATTAACATAAACGTTTTTTTAATATTTTAATATGTAATATGAAATAGGTAATTCTTTTATCTCAAAATGTATGAATGTGTCTCGGAAACGGCTCTAACGGTTTGGTAATTAGATCAAATTTTGTATTAACATAAGTTTTTGGTTTGTAAGTTTATATTTATATAGATATATAGGTATTTTTTATGAAAAAAAACGCGATTTTTTCACAAAATAGTCTTCTTCTTCTCCCTGCCCATTTCCCAATCACTTGGGGTCGGCGCAGTACCTACATCTTCTGTATTGCTGATAGGATTTGGCAAAAGTTTTACGACCGGCCGCCTGCCTGACATCAACCCTCCTTGGGATTTTTTTATTTTTATCACAAAATAATACATTTTTTATAACGATTAATTTTTTATCTGCTTTCATTGTCGCCAATGAATATCGCTGCCGAACGAGCGTCTACGCCGAGCGAAACTTGGTCTCCCAGGTGCTAATGTTATTATTGCAGCAAATCTTCAGCTGGCTAGTTTAAAGAGTAACTGTATATTTCATTGCTGTACAGGATACCTGTTGGTTGTACATTTTGAAATATTGAAAATTCCAGAGTCTTCCTCAGAAAATGACAACAGAGAAGTGTAACATCGTAATGCCTTAGACCAGATACAATATATTTATATCAACAATACTAATAGTTTGTTTGTCCCATACAATAAATTGTATATATATTATATTTGTCTCAAATACTTATATTTATTAGGTTAAAAGTTTAAATTAATATCAAATATATATACATTGGATTTAACCAATATATCATGCAACTGTGGTTTTTTTGAAAAAAATGCTGGCTGAAACTGCACGCTAACGTCTTGGTGACACGAATGTTCTGACCGACCTATATTCGCTAAAGAATGGCCTTTGTTTCTATTTTATAAAACATTGAAAGATTATTACTTGCAGAAGATAGTTTAAAAGATGTTGCTAATAATAATTTACCAAACAATTGTAAATTAATTGATTTCTTTATGATCGGTTCAAAAGTTTTTTAAGTTCTAAGGTACGTAAACCTATTGATTCTACAGATATAGATGTAATTGTTACATTTATATTTAATCACTAACCAATTACTCTCGCTTCGCTTTTGTATTTATATAATACTAGCATTGCCCGCGGCTCCGCCCGCGTTCAGATAATGAAAAACCAAATTTTTAAGTTTTACATATTACTCTTACATTGCAGTTTTTGTATTTTTTCTCAGAAATGAGATATTTTCCCGCGGTAAAAAGTATCCTATATGTTGACCCGGATAACTAGTTATCACCATACCAAATTCCATCAAAATCTCTCTAGTGGTTTTTCTGTGATGCGGTAACAGACAGATAGACAGACAGAAAAAAATTCTAAAAACTATAGATTCGGCCTCTGTATCGATAATAAATAATAATGTTTATTTCAATAAGATTTTCCAAAAAAATATTAAATGTACAGATTCGGCTTGGTTACAATTTTATTATATGTATAGATTATTATATATAGGCAGTGCTAGTCTTTTTAGACATTAAATTCAATATTGTCGAGTTGTGAGAATAATTTCAAAGTGTTAATGATTTGTTCGAATGTAATAAAGCAGATATGTATATATATATATATATATATATATATATATATATATATATATATATATATATATATATATATATATATATATATATATATATATATATATATATGTATTAATCGCATGTTTCATATCAATAGAACCTAAAGCGAAATTGGAATTTTACTTTGGATGTCTTTGAAACGATTTCCGATATTTCTTGCAGGTATAGAGCATGTTGCTTACCAGAAAATGGGGCATAGCATATTGCTGTAATGGACATGCAAAGTTAAAAAGGCTTTATTTGTTTATTGGCCTTTTGCGACATAAAATATTATTTAGAGTTTTAATAAGTTATTTGAATACAGTTAAAAAAGTTGCCAACATCCATCAATCTTTTTTGATGAAGCTCTTTCATATATATATATATATATATATATATATATATATATATATATATATATATATATATATATATATATATATATATATATATATAATTTTTATGGATTGATTTCGTTTTCTAATTCATGTTAGGTGTATAATTTAAAAAATCTTTGTACTTTTTATATGAATAAAGGCTAAATTTTTAAATTTATATGTATCACCAACAACTATAAAAACAAAAAACGAGAAATTAATATCAAGGACCAGCTTTGTGTATTCTCACAAGCAATCAATTCGAAATGACACCAATATTCGGCTAAACGAATCAGGGGAATAAAATAAAATCCTATCGATTGCCATCCATCATTGCTGTGATAAAGTGGTCGCTGACATAGAAAAAAAATATTTTAGAAAATAACCCAAATTAAGGGATTATGGATATTCGAGCTCGATTTGATTAGCAAGGGTCATAAAGTGAAAAAAAATAAATAAATCATTCATTGAAGGGTGCGAGCAAGATTTTAATTAATTTTTATGGTACATGTATAAATTGGTAGGTTTAAATATAGATAGAAAATTTAAAAAATCTTTGCTGGATAAACGATTTTGAACCTTTACCTCGTCCAGATAGTAATGAAAATATTCTTTACTGATATTAATTATACTATACCTTTTATAATTGCTCATTACCTAGTATAGTATTATATGATCCTTCAATAGTTAGTAGCTACGTAGTTCGAGATGGGGGTGGCCGCTTCTAATTTGGCGCTGTCATTTCTAACATATAGATAAATGTAGGATAACATATTATGTCATATTTTGTGCTTGGTGCTAATCTTTAATAAGTTTAAATGATTTTTAACGTTAAAGTACAATAATCATAACTTAGGATTTAACACACCAAAACAATCTTCAAAAGTTTTCTTTTTCAATTTTTGTGTATATAATTTGAAAATATTTTGTTTAAAATAATTGAGATTAATGGTGTTCTGTAAAAAATCTATTTTCGTGATTAGACGTGGGAGGGGTACGTGACTAACACTGGCTTAACCTTTAGAGACACATCCAAACAATGTATACTAGAAAATTATGAGTCCTTATAAAGGTCCACAGAAAAGTCCGCGATACAGTAGATTTTGAATTCTTTAAAATTTAAATTTACTATGGGCATTGAAGCGACGTAAAAATAAAGAACTGAATATGAACATCACTTGTATCTAGAGATTAATTCATGGGTAATAAATAAATATGTATATGTTGGAATATTAACATACATCACTCTCTCCTGGTTTTTTATGTCATTCAACATCTCTGCAAAAAAGTATATAAGAAAACAGCTAATATATAACAGTTAACAATTAAACATATACACATCTCAACGTTTAGAATATATTTAGAGCTAAGCAAATTGTAATATAAGCGTGTATGATCTATACGATATATGATCTATGCATGTAGTATAGATGTGGTGCCTACATAAGCAAACCGCAGTTCTGTTGGGTATTAAAATACACAAGCTTGTTTGCACTTGTTGGCGGCTATGACTGCTTTACGTTTAATTATTACCAAGTTGCCAAGCGTGTAGCAGGAATCAAATAGATCCGACGCATAGTTTAACTTTGTTTCTGTTAGAAGAGCCTTAATCTTCTTGATCATAATATTATAATATGAACAATAATATGTCTTGCAATTATGAGCTATGTTATAATTTTTTCAATTTCATTAAAATATTACTTATAAGTTATTTAAATTATTGTAATGGAAGATATTATTATATTTAGTGGCGACATTACCAACCAATCTGTTATTGTGTTAGTAACAAGTTCTAAATGCATTTAGTTTAGTTATATCCTGTCTAATTTATTACGAAGTCTTTGCCAAAAGCAACGAATGAAAGTTGATAAAGTTTATTTGACGTTTCCCCAAAGGGCCCTCAGCGGAGCAACTTCACGCACAAACGCTTCCCGCAGCTACCTGTAATCAAATTTATTGCCCCGCCACTTTTGTTACTAATTATAAAAAGATTTAATTGCTAAGTGCACGTGATTATTTTAAACTTTTAATTGTGCTTTTTCTAAACAACTAAGTTCTAAAATATTCGTAAATCCTGTTTCTTTAAACCATGCCAATCATTTTTGGGGTTCCGTACTCGAAGGATCCAAACGGAGCCCTATGGCTCTGACCTACGTGTCCGTGTGCCCATCTGTCCGACGTCTGTCACACAGGTTTTACAGTCAAACGATTGGAGCTACAGTTTTAAAATTTTCACAGTATAAGCACCTTGTTGAACCAAAGCCATACATACAGATTGTAAAAAAATATTTTTAAATATTTTTCACTGTATTCCCATGTAGTTAAAGAGGGGTGACGAAAAAAATATTTTTACCTACTCCGTCAAGTGGGGTATCGTTGTTTAGAACTCGTTCAGTAGATAAACACAGTATTTTTTATAAATTTTGGAAAACAAGAGAATGTCAAAAGTCAGCTTTTTTACAAAATTTTGTTCCGCATAATTTTTTAACTTCCTATTGACTTATGAACTTGAAATTGGTTGATAATGTTTATTATTACGTGTATTTTATTAACACATACCAATATATCGATAAATCAGTTTTTTACTTTGAAATTTCCTCATTTTTTCATATTATTATTACCCTATAACAACAAATAAAAAATACACAGATCTCGTGTCTGCCACGACCTTAGAATACATTGAAAATGAATCTGCCAGATTAACTGAATTATATATACCTAACTATAATACCTAAAATTACAATAAAAAAATATTTTATCATTATAAACTTTTAAATAACACTCAATTTTTTTTTAATATAAAGTCAAAACAAAAAGTAGCGCGCCATGGGAAATGCCAGCAAAAAGATGAGAACCGAGAGAGGTTTATATTTTACATATCTTTCTTTAATGTGGGGCAAAAAATAAATGGAACAAAGTAAAAAGTCCATTTAAGTCGTCAGTGTTTTTTTAATTTATTGTTGTAAAAATATTAAGATGGTGATAAATTTAAAATATACATATTTTTAAAATATTTAAAGCAGAATAAATTCGAGCTTTTCATACTGCTATTTTCCCGCACTGGACATGACGTCACAAGCATTCATCGTTATATATTGCCAAATAAATAAAAAAATTAAAAGAAAAAATTAAGTGAAGGTCTATAATATCCAATAATTTTAAATATCGTATAAATGTTAATAATTAAAACAGATACAACTCTATTCACATAGCTTCTGACGCAGATCATTTTGTTCTAAACAATGGAGTTGCATTTCGAATGTTAACTTTTTACACATTTTTGGCTGTTTTCTTCTAACAGACCGAGCATCGCTCGACTTTAAAAAAATGTGTTTTTTTTTCGAAAAAGATACCTAGATAGATAAACTGAAAAAGGAAATCTAAACACAAAGTTTGATCCAAATCGTTAGAGCCGTTTCCGAGATACAGGATATATATATATATATATATATATATATATATATATATATATATATATATATATATATATATATATATATATATATATATATATATATATATATACATGAATTGGTCATTTAATACTATAAGATATTTGTTAAAAGGCGAAAAAAAACCTAAACGTAAGCGATATGCACATTTCCTACTCTACAGCTATATTCATGTAATATAAGTAATGCTATTTGCATGGTATCCGGTAAGGTCATCACTGCGACGATCTGTCTGGACTTAATTGATAGCTGGCCCTATTGCTTCACCGCGTGTCCTTTGTGCACTTCCTGGCTTATGTAAAGAAGATTGTAGGCTTGTGTTGAGATGATAATAATAGCTTACAGCTGATTTTAGTTTACTATTAATGAAGTTAATAAAATACACGATATTAAATGTAAATTATATATTTGTATCTTTGTTTTATTATGAACTAGTTATTGTATGTAGCTCCATCTTCGTGCATATTTCTTATTAATTTGCAAGCACTAAGCTAAAACAATTCACGTCTTTAAAACCATGCAAAAATGCAGTTTTGTTGCCGTAAATTGTTTAAGCATTGTTTCAAATTGCTGAACCTTTTGAAATAAAACTAAGCTACTTATGTTTTGGATCTAGATTACTTTATAGACAAAAAAAGTTATCTAACCTTTTTCGAGGTACATACGTAGGTATATACTCTTAAATAGCGCAAATGAAAAAATCAAATAACAATAGGTTGAGCTTCTATCAATTTAAATTTAAAAAGCATGTTTGCACTTACATAGTTTTGATCCATTAAATCTGTGTTTGAACCTTAAACTATAGTCATAATGCAAACATTTAGTGTAACTAAGACTACATGATTCCTTCAAAGCCCACGGCGAGTTCAAGTATTCCCTAAGGAGAAACTTTACAGTAACTTCATATTTAAATCATATCACACAACTTGTCTAGAGATAACGATTTAAACGCAAGGTTTATTTGCTAAAAGCAAGATCCACTATTATTCTTGTTGTTCTAAGGCTTAAGTTGTAAGAATTGACTGTTCGTTTTTCCTTTGCATACCACGATTTCCTTGGTCAAATTAAAAAAAAAACGTATACTAGGCCAAGGACTGTCTTAAATTCCCGCTTATATAATCATTAGTGAATATTTTTAAGGAGAATTTTAAGATAACAGGGGTTATTAAAATATTGCATTTCCTTCAAGAAAAAGTTTTTAGCTAGAATGGAAAACTCGCAAAGGATAATGAGAAGTAGATGCTTTATGAGATATGTACAAGAATAAAATGATGTTATCTTAACTTATATGGTCATATAAAAACATCTCAAACATTATTAAAAAATCGCCAGACCAGTAAACAAAGACGAACCAACATACACATTTACATATTCATATTATTTATAATAAGTAAGCATTTTAAAACAAATAGGTCTGCCGAGCCATGTGTACTTTATCTACCCCCATAACTTTAACATTGTGGGTTGTGACGCTAATTCTGAAAATAAATTAAAGAAGCCGCCTCGGGCGTCCGACGAACAAACTGAGAACCAGCGAGATCTTTAACTTTAAAACTGTTTAGATGAAATTTTCAAAGGATTTGTTGTCTACACACTTTTAGCTCAGGCTTTGTTAAACTTCTTACTTGAAAACGCTTTAATCATTGTTTTTGTTACTAATTAGCACGGGAGATTGTTAAGAGCGTTGAACCTCGAAGCTGAATTGTACTTGGATGTGATGTCTTTAAAGTATAAACGTGTTAATTTTCTTTTACGAGTTTTTTAAGATTCAGCTTCCAAAAAAATTGTTTTATGATAATTAGGCAAATCTCTACGCATATCCTGTGTTTTTCTATTTGTTTAATAGAGCATCCTTCGAAATCATCATCAAATCCGGAGATACAGGTTGAGATGTGCGTTTTCCGGCTAAGAGTTACAAGTATGGCTCATGCAAAGTGGTTATAAATTACAGAAATATATAACATTAAAGCGGAGCCGCAGGCACACAAAAAATCCCTGTTACTAGGTATGTCAGAAGAAGGAAAATTTAATTATTCTTTCCCAATTTCTGTTTACTCAAATAAAAAAAGATAATTTGGTGGAATTACAGAAACATTTAGTTTATTCTATTAGGTTTTTCAATTATCTTTTAAATGTTAATTATTCCACTCATTATGTTAATTAAATTAAATAATTCTTATATTTTTTTAATTTGGCTTGGCTTTTACATAAAAGACAAATAATTAAATTTTAATACTTGGGCATAAGATATAAAAGCTATGTTATGTTACACGAGAAAAAAAATTAGCCACAGGGGTGGCCATAATTAACTGTCTTTTGTTTTTGCCAATAAATAACAGTCCTCTTCCAATGACAACCGCTTTGCGTTTGCATTGCAATCTAATTTAGAGTGATACACGTCCCCGCACATCGCCACAATTACGTTAGTGTAGGCAGCCATAAATTTGGCAATTACAAGACCGATGCCATAACAAGGCTGCTAAAATGTAACTAACTGCTGCCTTTTAGAGTACCAACAATCGGTTTTTTTGAAGAGAAAATGTTCTGATGTTGGAATGTTTCCAGACCAATAAGTGGATGAAGAGCAAATGATAAAAATATTGTAATTATAGTATATTACAAAAAAAAGGTAATAATACCGTTTTTGTCATATAAATCTTAATATAGTAAATTCTTATATGCGTCATACAAAGGAGATTTATTTTTATATTTATTATATAATTATTTCTATTAATAATGCTACATTTAGAATCTGGTAGCTACTTAGCAAACTCTGTGACATTTTATGTGTCCAAATTTAGAGGAAAGAACATAATGCCGCTGGCGACGACGAGGCGGCGACTACGCCAGACACTCCCTTACAAGAAAGCTACAAAAATATATTTTGGCACTACAAAACTTTGTTTATTCCTTAACTTTCAAACTTCTGTGGCCATTCTAATTTAGTGTAATTATCTGGTAAAACCTGCGATTATAAGTTCTATGTGAATACTTGCTTTTATTAAATTCAAAATATTTTGTGTAACATTAATATATTAGAAGTTTTTACTGAACGTCTTGAGTATACCAAAAGTTTGGAAAGAAAAAGCCTGAGCCCTGAGGGCTGAGAAGATCTGGCGAAAGACACTCAGCGGGAGTAAAAATATTTTTTATAAGATTTCATCTTTAAGGCAGAATGTTGTTTATAGGAAAGAAAGAAATTTATGTTATATAATAATATGAATAAATTCGTTTTCTATTACTTAAAACCTTATCAATTTTACTGTCGACATCATTCATCATATTTACGAGGAGGTATATATTTGTTAGGGAAATATTTATTGAAATGATTTATTATAAAACATTTCTTTTGGATAATTCGTTTTATTGCCATTTTATCATTGTCAATTAATATTGATGTAACAGCCCAATGGGATTTTTTTGTCTAATAAAATGTCAAAATTTGCCATTGGCGCCGTAATCGGGGGACGAACATATAAAATTTCGATATTATTTTTCCATATTGATTTTTAATAAGAAATTAATTTTTCTATTATGCATTAATAATAATGGATTTTTAATAAATTATTATTAATGCATAATAGAAAAAATATTGTTCTTAACATATCGAATGTCTACAAAAGGATAATGATTTTTCTTAAATTTATTAATTTAATGGGATATGAAATGTTGGAATCCATGTGCACTAAATTTCTGATTTGATTGATAGGTGATAAATATGTTTAGTAAACGTCAAATTGCATTGTTAGACGTTTACTTAATTTGTTAAAATATTTTTGTACTAGTAGCTTATATTATATTGTATAATTATTTCATATACATTATAAATATTGCTATTGCTTGCTTTTGTTCTTTTCTCTACAATAAAAACAATTTTATTATTTGACTTCGAATGCTTTTATTTTTCACCATTCATTTGATATTAAATTAAGCATAGTAACAATAACTGACAAATAAATGTACAATCAGATTGATAGACACTATAAACATCAAATATTAAGTTACTTACCTTCCAATACAAAATAATTCGGTAATTCAGTAATAATGAAAAATATATTACCAAAAATGACCAATCACTCCCAAATTCAAAGCCAGTGAAGGTTAGATAGCTCATAAAGAATTGTGACCTCCCCTATAATTTAGGGGTTGGATCCGGCTCTGCGAACATTATGATCAATTAGGGATTAAAAAGACCGGATACTTGGAAAGGTATTTATAGAGCAAATCAGCAAATGCTTCGGACGTGTCGTCTATTTCTGTCTCGGCGTATCATTTATTCAAGTTGCTTTACCTAACTGCTGGCTCAGTGAAATAGTTATTATTTGCTAAATATAGCCAACTGTTAGGCTGTCTGGTGTAGTTGTTTTATAAACTATAGATCTAACAGCCATAATTAAATATTATTATTGAAAATAAATTAAAAAACGGAACAACATCTAATATATTTAAACGAGCAATTCTTGTATATTTATTTATACTAGCGATCTCGGAAACGGCTCTAACGATTTCGCTGAAATTTGGTATGTGGGAGTTTTCAGGGGCGAAAAATCGATCTCGATTAGTCTTATGTATGGGAAAACGCCTATTTTCGAGTTTTTATGCGGTTTTCTTTCGCATCATTCCACGCAAAATATGGTCGCTAATTTCGCACGCTGCGGCATAAACATTGTGGTCAAGCGGCCTAGGCGCAAGATTGACAATCGCAGATGTCCGGGTTCGAATCCCGGTCGGACTTTTGTTTTCTTTTTTTTTCAACTAAAAAATACGATATAACAAAAAAGAACTCCGAGCCAAGCTCGGTCGCCCAGGTACTAAAGGATCATGAGCAAAAGAGTTTATATAGTATGTATGTTTACATGTGTTTGTTTATGTGTTAAATCACACTACTTATCTTGTCAAAAAATGCTTATATAAACATTGAACAATTTAATCTAAATATTTTAGTATTAATAATTTGATTTTAATAAATATCACGCGAAGAGAAAGAAAGTTAATACGATGAAAATAAAATATATTTCTTAATTTTAGCAATACTAAGTTCAAATATTTTACGAAATAAAAAAGGTTGCTTGGTTGGATGTATGATCTTCATAATAATGAAAGACCGCACATTATATGGCGGTCGTAATTTCGCCCATGGGATATTTCTAAAAATATCTGGTAGATAAATTATCGTTATCATGTAAATATATGCTAGAGGCTTAGAAATGGCTGATATTGTAACTGGAATAAAATTTAATATATAGTATATCTACTATATATTAAATATACTACTATCTATAACTGGAATAAAATTTAATATATAGTATACTTACTCCTTCATGCTTCGCTTCAATGTACTTGGCGCGGTCAGTCGGTATAGTATAAATACAGTATAATAAAAAAATAGCAAGAGGTACCAAACTAAATTTCGTATTTATGTTATAGCAGCTCCGCTCGCGTTCAGAAGACCAAAAACAGAATTCTTAGGTTTTAGATATTAGTACCTATACTCTTACAATGCAGTTTTTGTATTTTTTCTCAGAAATTAGATATTTTGCCGCGGTAAAAAGTATCCTATATGTTGACTCGTATAACCAGCTATCACCATACCGAATTTCATCAAAATCCCTCCAGTGGTTTTTCTGTGATGCGGTAACAGACAGACAGATAGACTCTGTATCGATAATAATGTTTATTTCAATAAGATTTATCAAAAAATATCTAATGTACAGACTCGGCTTGGTTACAATTTTATTATATGTATAGAATAGGCAAAGATAGAAAAGACCTTGATGGTAAATTTATCTTTTCTTCATATTTGTTTCAGTCAGCAAAATTGAAGCCTATACGTGCTGACGTGAAAGGGTTTTGCATAATTAAAGTTAACCCTTGTTCAGCGATCCCTCCGAATTTGTTGCTATTACTGAAACCTTTAAATATTATACTATCCTAGATTTTTTTATATTCACATATAATAAAATTGTAACTAAGTCGAATCTGTACATTAAATATTTTTTGGAAAATCTAATTGAAATAGACATTATTATCGATATAGAGTCCGAATCTATAGTTTTTAGAATTTTTGTCTGTTTGTCTGTCTGTCTGTCTGTCTGTCTGTCTGTCTGTCTGTCTGTCTGTCTGTCTGTTACCGCATTACGAGGAAACCACTAGACAGATTTTGATGAAATTTGGTATGATGATAGCTGGTTATCCGGGTCAACATATAGGGTACTTTTTACCGCGGGAAAAAATCTCATTTCTGAGAAAAAATACAAAAACTGCATTGTAAGAGTATACTAATTAATATATAAAACTTAAGATTATGCTTTTTGGTCATCTGAACGCGGGCGGGGCCGCGGGCAATGCTAGTATAATATAATTTTAATTTTATAATCAAAAGAGGAAAATTTATTGCTTCTTAACTCAACATTTTAGGTTGAAAGTATTATTTGTGGGGCTTAACTTAATCGAGGCAACCACAGCAGTGCATCCAAATGGGGATATGCTTAGGTCACGTTCGCAATGCATTCGAAATTCAAATGAGTATATTTTTTGGGCTGTCTGAGTACGTTGAATTTAATTAGAACCTTTGCACAGACATTGTTTGCTGTTTCTTTTGATATTGTTAACAAAGGTAGGTTATTTACTATTTACATTTCAATATCTATATATATAATAAAATTTTAACTGATTCGAGTCTGTATATTAAATATTTTTTGGAAAATCTTATTGAAATAGTCATTATTATCGATACAGAAGCCGAATCTATAGTTTTTAGAATTTTTGTCAGTCTGTGTGTCTGCCTGTCTGTGACCGTATCACAGGAAAACCACTGGACAGATTTTGATGAAATTTGGTATGGTGATAGCTGGTTACCGGGACAACATATAGGATACTTTTTACTGCGGGAAAATATCTCATCTCTGAGAAATCTATACTAAACGTTAAAACGTAACTAGGGACGAACCCGAGCGGAGCGATGTGTCACTAGTGTATTTATAAGCATATTAAGGATAAACGTGTGGATCATTCAAAAGTACGTAACCAATGAATAAAGCTAAATATGTAATTACATTTATGACCTGTAATACAAAATGTTTTACATTTAATCTCTTTT
The DNA here is from genome assembly GCA_951806755.1 of Brenthis hecate. Taxonomy (NCBI): domain Eukaryota; kingdom Metazoa; phylum Arthropoda; class Insecta; order Lepidoptera; family Nymphalidae; genus Brenthis; species Brenthis hecate. The sequence goes on from OX638274.1 coordinate 5,147,150, forward strand.
AATTTTTATTTTACTTCTCATATATAAATAAATAAATAAAATAAAAATAAAAATAGCCTTTATTAATTTACTACTTTCGTTAACATTTTTCTTTCTTTTGAACACAACTACTTATACAAATCTTTGGGACTTTCTGTATGTGTATTTGTAAATGTTTTTACTTATCTATATAAAACTATATGACTATCTATGTATCTACATAACTATATGTGTACTAACTTTTGTAAATCTATATTACTATATCTATATGTGTATGTAGCATAAAATAATAAATATATATCTTATATATCAGTAGTTATTTAATATTAATTGCTCAAGCAGCTCTCTTTTTGCTTAAAAAGTGTAGGTACCTGGAAATATAAAATATCTGGAATATGAAAACATAGTGAAAGAGTTCCTGCTAATTACAACTATTGAACGGAGCGGTGCTAGCTGGCGATCCTTTGTCCCATTGGGTTTGAACTTAGAACTGAGAGTTGACAAGAAATTGCAAGTATTAAGCAGATAACTATAATAGGACAAAATATTGTGAATATTTCTCAAGGGCTAAGTGAGAACGTCTTTTGAATTTTGCAGGAGGGTGTACACCCTTTTTTAAGGAGTAAGATATTTTATAATAGCATTTTTGTCTAATAAATTACTATTTAGAATATTAGAGTACTTCCATCATTCTTACATACTAGCGACTCACCCTCACTTCGCTCGGGTTCGTCCCTAGGTAAGTTTTTTTTTTGAGCGGAACCCCAATTCTTTTTCTAAAATTAAAGTAGCATAGGTTACTCCCTATAAAATCAGCCATTTTCCAGTGAAAACCCCGTCAAAATCAGTCCAGCCGTTTTAGAGATTATCCGGAACAAACAGATAGACAGACAAACAGACAGGCAGACAGACAATATTTTTTTAAATGTGTTTTTCTTATAAGTACTGCATATAATTTCTTATGCATTTAATAAAACGTTGTTATTTTGACATTACCAACAGAAACTTCAATTTTATTTATCTGTATAGATTTAAAAAATAATATTGTGAAACTATGTTATGGTACAATATGTACCTAATTCTTTATGGATATTTAGAAGCGTAATCTTGTTTACCTTTTTTCAATCAGTATGACTAAAATATTTGTGACGTGGACAGTCTGCATAATTAAAGGTTATTTTTATTCTGCCATAGTTCTTAATTTGTTTGAGTAGAATTGTCTGAAATATAAGGAATATAAAGATGAGAAGAGACAGATAGACTGAGAAAGAGAGAGAGAGAAAGAGAGATAATAGGACAAGACAATGAAAGTAAATATGTAGAAAATAAAACAAATTTGGTAAAAATAGTTCATATTATAAACATATATAATAAGTAATAAGTTAATATTTTTATGTTAAAATCTAGCTTTCTTAGTTGATGAAATAAGTCTTTCTATATAGTGACTGGATGTTTGCAGAATCATCATCAGTCAGAATCATTGGAAAAGCACCGATACTTCCGATGATTTTGAAGTGACTTTTTTAACATTAAATTAGATTAAAAGTAGCCTGTGTGATAAATCTGATGCTTACAGAGTTAGATTTTAAAATAAAAATATTTTATTTTTGTAGTTTAACTCCTTTCATAACCTACCTCTCTGTAAAAAACCCTAAGTCTAAAAAAAAATTATTATATTATAGCTAGTATTTAAAATTATTTACGTTCACACCTAATATTGTTATAGCACTACACATTGACGCACGTCTCACTTCTGATGCAACTTTTCTAAGGCTTTACAGTCCAAGATATTTACGCTGCTAATTACCCCTGGGCTGATTCTGTCCACAAACAGCAAAGCTAATTGCTGGGCAGCTTTATACTAATGCGGCTCGGCTTTGTGGCCGCGGTCATTTCGGATTTTTATTTCAAAGATGGCTAAGTAAAAATGTTGCAAACTACCATTTTTTTGTAAGCTAAATATGCAGACGTGGTTTTAGACCAATATTCTCATGATATTTTTTTTTTATATAAAGAACATATTTATTTTTTCATATTATATTTGCATAGGTAATAAAAAGAAATGTTAAGTAGAAACTAGAGTATGAAGTCGCAGCATTAATTGTCGTAATTGGTACTTTACTCTTTTATTTTTCCAAACAAATGCCGCGAAAATGTGTTTTTTAACTTAAATATATGATAACTATAACGTTATACTATAAATGATGAATAAAAATATAAGTAGTATATGTTAACATCTACACATTAATGTCCTCTAATATATATAAGACGGAGGAGGATTTAGTTACCTTTTTCTGTTATGAAACCTTATTATTGTTTAGTCACTATGTTCTTTAATTTACTTTTTATTGCTTTTAAAGTTATTTTGAATTTAGAGCAGAGATTTAGTCTCGAGCGGGGTCGAGACGCCATCACGACATTCTTTGCAGATACGTGGTTTAGTAAAGTCGGTTGATCATGGTGGATCATAGAGTTTTGCTTTGATATTGTAATTGGAAGTCGATGATCGGTGACTGTGAACCCGCTAGCTCGAAATCATTAGAATTACCGTTTCAAGTTTATAACATTGTGACTTCCCTGATTAAATTGTGTATTGATCACTGAATACTTTATTATTTGAGCCCTGATAACGCCCACAAGATGAGTAACCACCAAAGATGATGTTCGTAGTATATGGATAACACGACATATATATATATATATATATATATATATATATATATATATATATATATATATATATTATATATATATATATATATTACGTAAGTGCATATACTTATGTGTATGTTTGTATGTATCAGATACAGATGTTTCACTCAACACTTGGACAAGGCCAGGTCGTTATGTACATAGCAATAAAATATTACCAATCACCACTGGACGTATAATTATTTTATTCTTTGTCGAAATTTAACAATATAGAGACTTTCGTTAAGCCTTATGTCTTAAGTAACCCTTAGCCACAGTCAATACAATTATCAAGTTCAAACAGCCTTCTCGGAGCAAACTCAAACTTTGCCTGGTATAGTTGCATGCAATATCCTAATTGACATATCGGGCGGTGGACCGCATCCTACCGCCGGATTATTCTGGGTGACAGACCGATCTCGGACCTACTATCTGTCGAAAGCACGCATATAATATTGGTAAGGGCGAATGGGTAGAAGCTATATCATTTAGTATTGAATATATTTTAAATATGTCCATGAGATGAATTTTAGAAGTTTATTTTACTTTGGCATATCCATTTTAAATTTCTTAGTATAAAAAACCTATCGACCTGATTTGATGATAATGTTAGGATGTCGATAGTGGAACTCTTTAATGGCTATTATATCTAAAGATTGAATACTTTCTTATTTATATTTAATTCGCTAATATTTGACTTCGGACTTATTTAAAATTTGATTCTCGACGTTTCAAATGCTTTACATCAAACATAGTCACGGAAGAGACTGGAATAAAGATGCTTGCTGGAAACATTTGAATCAAAATCTTAAATAAATCCGCGAAAAAATCAGAAGATAGTTGTACTTAGATTTTAAGCTCATTTGATTTCTTGTCATAAATCCTTTACGTTATACTCGTAGTCGGTCAAAATATGTTTTTTTTTTATTATTTATGTCTTAAGTTTAATTAGAAAATGTATAAGAAGCATATATACGAGTATGATATTATGTGTAATTTATGCAATAAGCCTGACTTATAAGATAACTGAATATAAAAGCAAATCTTAAAAAAAACTGTATATAATAATTATAATCATTACGGACTTTCAATAATTCAATATATTAACAGATAATGGACGTGTGGTTAAAACATAAATAAATCTGAAAATCCTGATTGAGTTTTATTTGTGACAATGGTTGTGAAATTGATTTTAATATAATTAATATAACGTGTCTGCTGCCATCGCGTTTTATGCACTTAGTACTTACGAGTAAAGGCAAGTAATTGCGAGTTCGATCTAAAATAAATGTTAAATGATAACAGGTTCTTGTAATATTATTTATTATTGCATTATTTCTTTTGCGTTATCATAAATATAAGATTTTGTAATAGATTCATAAAAAAATTCAAAATCGATTTCAATTTGTTTTTTTTTTAATTTTACTTGTCATAGTGATGTCAGAATTTTATTTATAAGTTCTATAATTATAGTACCTATAAATATGTATAATTAGTTATACCTACGAGTATGTGTATATAATATGTTAGCATTTGCGAAACATTAACTATTGATCGCGTCTAGATCTGCTGTAATCATTCGCAATAACTTAACAAGCGTGTAAATTAATAATGGTAATATAATAATATGCACGTAACGTATAAAAAGTATTGTTGCGCTGCATATTATAAATTTAAATGTTATCTTTCATTTTAAATGTCAAATTCGCGTAAATCTAAGTAATCCTGTACCATCCTCAATCAGTAGGCTATAAAATGCAAAAAAGATGAAGAAAATATACAAATCTGACAGGTTCTAGAGATCAGAAGAATTTCAAACATGCAAACCTATAATAATACTAGTACTACATTACTAGTGCCATATGAATACTTGCGCTTCTTACAAATCTACAATAACATTCATTTCCACGCAGTTTCGGACTTAGAAAAAACATAGACACACGTAACCCCGTTCTTACTCAAGTATTTCTCAAGCAAGAATCTAATACGGCCTCTGGTATAACAGACCAGGTGGAGAAGTAACAAACACATACCAATACACATACAAACTTTTACATTTATAATAGTTTTAAATGGTTAAAAAGGTGTAAATATAAATCCGTACACAATGAGCTGAATCACGAGCTTCATTACTGGGTGCCAATCACATCATCTCGCGTGAAATCATAACTCAGCGAGACGCGTACCCTCGTTCTAAATCTTTGGGGAAGCTTCATCTATTGCGTTTAATTATAGCTCGACCCCAAGCGTTCTACCTGAAGATCGTTAATCTTTCTTAAAGATATATTCCCTGCAACAGCCTCCGTTGTACGCCCTTAGCGCTAATCGCTGTGTGTCGCACGTCGCGTTCAACCTATAAGTTTATAGTAACACACTACATCGATCTCTTTGCAGTTACTCAAAACTTTGATATTTAAGATATTTTTATAATAATTAGTAAAAGATAATTCGATTGTATTTTATTTTGTAGTTTTAATATAAGTAATATTCACAACTAAGCTCTAATAGTAATTAAAGTAAAGTGGATGTGTAATTGCAAAATGTCGGTAAATATTTGCTTGGACATTCGTAAGTTGAATTTAGCTTGTGAACAATAAAATGTTCTATAGACTCTTGTGAATTTATCGTTGCTAGAAAGCTTGGCAGTTTAGATATTGCACTGGATGTGTATCTTTAATCTTTGCCAACTTTGGCTTACTTCGTTACTATATTGGAGCCTTTGAACTCTCCCCTTCAGAATTAAGACTTGACTTTACGTGTCACGATCCGACATTTATGTTTATTGATAAGCAGCATCAGAAAATCTCAATAAGCTCCATTAACCAATCTTCTGTTAAGATTAGTTGATAAAGTTTATGGTGTTCTGACTTAAAGCATTAATCTAATATGCCCAGCTTGCTATATTTGGATAATTCGAATATTTCTACTGAAATAAAGGTAGTATTAAATGCATATAGTATTTTTTATAATATAAATAAATAAACTGCCACTTGGCGTGATATGAAAGTTCTGTTTTATATATGAAAGAATTATGATAACTCATAAAACATTGCAGTTAAATTACAAATATTCATAGTTTTTCAGTGCACCGTATGTTTAGAGTTGAGTCTTTGATACAAGTTGGACAAGAGCTATATACACAGTCTAGCCACCAAGTACTGAGCAAATACACCGACGCCCGTTCGCTTTTCAATTAACTTCAGTAACTGTTTGTGTTCAGGTATCATACCTGGGCCTTTGATGTCCTTTCATATTTCCGCAACCGTTCATATTTAGTAGATAGAATAATATTTGGAGGAAATCTTCAAATATTATTTCGTATAATAAATATAAATAATAATGTTGGGACATTAACAGACAGCACCATCTAGTTCCATGGTAAGCTACTAAGCATGGTAAGCTTGTGTTATGGATACCAGATAGTTCATACACTATACATATTTAACTTTAAATATATACATATTATAAATTAATGAATATAAACTCCTATGACTGAACAGCGTTTTTAAGTATGGTGTAATTTATATATGGAATTTATTTCTATTATTTCAATATAAAAAGTTGTCCAAACCATGTGAAAGCTGTACTCGCTCACATCACTCGCCTACTATTCAATATGACCCAAAGTTCTTAAAGGACATCGAAGAACAGCATGCAGAGTCATTATGTTCTCTGCATTCCTTAAAGAACAATAAAAAAGAGATGAGATGTAAAGTAAACAACACTTCTATTGATCTGTCAAAAGACTTATAATATTGTCCTCTACATATCAGAATCAAGTAAAAGTGAATTTGAGAACAATGACGTAATGCTTTTAACAAAAGTGAATACGTTTCGAGAAAGATTTATGCACTCGAGGTGTCTAAAGCCAAAGACAATGGAGGACTTGACAAAGTTATTTAAATTAGGGGACAATTTTGTTAGGCCATAACCTTTAAGTGGTAGAAGCAACGAGGTCCCGCTAAATGAGGTTTTAAGCCGACGTCCTCATGAAAGGGGTTTCACAAAGCAGATTTCAGGCAGACATCCTGACTTTCGACGCACAATGCTCTGATACAGCGCAACCGTGAACAATCATATATTATTATATTGTTTTATGACTGTGCTGGTTCTTGACGTTTTGAATTAACTGAATGAACTTTTAAGTCTATTGTTCAATTATTAATTTTGCAACCATTAGCAAAGTAAAATGCCGTATATTTTAAAAATCTTAAAATTCAGGCTAGTTTATTGAAATTAAATTATACAAAATTGTAAATACGTTTCAGCTGTTAAAGCAGCTTTATAGGAATTTAGTATTGCGCGAAGTGGAATTCGTTTTGTGATGAAATATGAACTATTGTTATTGTTTCAAGAAGTAGACGGTTTTATGAGTTGTTTAAATTGAGTACACTTTTATGATCTCGAGTTCTCAAGCTTGGATTGTTTATAGTCGACAATGCTGTACTTTAAAACTTTATGTGTACATTCTACATACAAGTAACTTTACTGACTATAAATAAAATCTTATGTTTCAGTCTAAAATATGTTTTAACATTTTGACACAGTTTAAGTTAAAGTTACGGTCAGATTGAAATTTCATTCTTTTCTTATACGAGATTTATTTGAATGACACCTAATTCTGCATTTGCATTAAATTATTAATTTCATTTTAATGTTACGTTAAGAATCTTGGTTCTAGTGGTAAATAAGTTGAGTTAATAATATTGTAAATGAAGTCACTGATTCTAAATCTTCGTCACTTGCTTAGATTGAGCACTTGTTGTCATCTATACATAAAATAAAATTCTAACTGAGTGAAACCTGTACATATATAAGATAATACGTGTTATACATACATGAATAAAAAACGCGTATTTCACGTCAATATATGTATGTATATTGTATAAGTATATATATGTAAATGTTAAAAATGCTTTGTCGGAAACATAAATTAGTGTGAAAAATGTCTGTCACGTTAACGAGGGAATTATCAAAAAATATACAATAATTCATATTAGGTAAATAATAACCGTTTCTTTATATATTTCTATTGCTTTAGTTTTAATAAGTAAATATGGCTGGTGTTAGTTTCACATTATCTTTGTTTTATGAGAATTGTTGCAAAGATAGCAATTGTCAACTACAGTATAAACACACCTACTCGTATCGATAAGATAAGATATCATAGTATCTATTGCTTCTTGTAAAAAGGGGTACATTTCTTTTTTTTAATTATTTTTTAAATATCTACGAGCTTAAATAAAAATATAATATCCACTTTTACGTGAATAATGTGTAAGTATACACAAAAGACAATAGAATATTTTTTCTTAGAAGTAAGGTAATTTTACTAAAGATAGAGGGATGTACGAGGTTAAAGACGTTTATATTTCAAATTAAGAATTAAAAAAAAAACACATAAACACTGGTGACCCTGAACAAATTCTGCTTCATTATGACAGTTAATGATCTTTTAAGGTTAAAACCTAATAAACCTTAATAAATTAAAAAATATTCACAGATAATTCATAGATAACCTTAATAAATTAAAAAATATTCATGAATAACCTTAATAAATTAAGAAAATATTCATAGATTTTGAATTTGCAACACGTGTAAAATAATAATAGCAAATATCTATATAAAATTAATAAAAATTATGTACATATAGATAATATAATACAGAAACTCCTTCAGTTGTATCAAAATACTGCTTTTATGATGCAACAATATGAAATCTGTACAGTACTGAATTACAAAAATCCTATGATTATAAAGCATATAAGTGATTTTTATATACGAGTATAATAACGTTCACTAAAAGAAATTCAGAAAACGTTGACGGCTTTAGTTCTACACTCAGATTAAGCTAATCCATGTCGCCAGGATGGAGCTAATTTATTGCAGCAGTTTTCGTTCTATCCTAGTCTGGGCTATCTCACAGGAATATATCCCGCTTTTCCAGCGAACTGGGAATTAAAGTCAGTTATAAATCGAGGTCAAAAGTTGAAAGTAAATTATTAAGACTACGTAAGCTAAGCTATGAGGAAAAATAATGATATAACGATAGTGATAAAATGTATAACTTTTATATTTTCTTTTATGTTTTAGAAGAATGGTAGAGTAGTTCGTGTCTTCAGTGTAGTGTTATTACGGTTGATTTCAGAATTTTAACTATATAATATATATTACAACTGACTCGGTAGTAGTGGTTAGCATATTCGGTTGCACATCCGGAGGCCCTAGGTTCGAATCCCGGGGCAAAATTAGTTATTGGCCCATTAACAGCTCGTCGTGTTTCACTCCCGTGCCTCGGAGGGCACGTTCGCCATCGTCTTATCGTCCCATAGAAGAGCAAAAGAAATTGAGAGTGCGCTGGTGACTGCGCGAACACTTCTGTACTATAATATCTCTTTAGCAGTTGGCTAGTTTCAGTGAGATTGGCCGCCGTGGCCGAATTCGATCGGCAGGGCATTATCATCGTCATATTATACGACGAAAGAAAACAAATAATTCATTTTTCTAATATAATGGCTACTGCCTCGTTATCTTACTTAAATTTTATTTTTTCTGACTAGAAATAAAAAAAATTGATAAGTTAAAACTAAATACCTACGTATAAAAATAACAGTGGATTTTTTATTAAAACTTGTTTAGCATCGCTTCGAAGGGCAAAAGAATTAAAATTATAAATAGACTGACTAGACTACGTCTTGATGTTATGGTAGACATCAAACAGAATATTATTCCTTTTAATTATAATAAATTTGCATATAATACCGCTATACATATATATAAATTATTTATATCTATATAATCTGCAATCTATTCAAATTGCAAATACGAATGAATTTTCCTTGAAATATGAAACTGGATAAAACAAGTTGTCCAGTAGTTTTCAAAGAAATGGTAGCAGTTTAGTATAATGCGATGCATTTAGTCATCGGTGCGTTATCTAACACAATTTACTGTGGGCTTCTCAGCTATTAATCAGAAGATACCCGCGGCAGATAGAGCAGTCCTATCTTTAGATTTGGTTGGAAGGCAATTTAAAAAAACCTAAACAAATAAAGGTTATAAAAATAAACAAAAAAATATAGGCATGAAATAGAAGATTTTTCACAAGATCTATATAGGGCTGAATACTATATAAGGCACCTAACTAAATAAATAGGTATTTACTTGGAAAATTTAAATTCATGTAATGATCATATTTTTCTAGCAAGATTTAAAAAAAAATGGCCTATCGCCAATTTTTTTTCATCCGTCTTTTGTGTTTTTTTTGCAATACTGACTGAATTTACCTTTTATAAATTCATCTCGTAAGGATATCTGTAGGCTCGTGGATTTTTCGTTCGTGGATTTATACTTCAGAAGTCGTTATCGCATTGTGAGGGCATCGCGACTATACTGTCAACTTGTTTACTAACAATAAATATGCTTTGTCAAACTTCTTCCAGCTCAAAAGATAAAACTTTATTCTTGCCAGGTTTCTCACTTTAGACCTTTATAGACTGACTTTACTCGGCTTGGGGATAGCTTAAAGTAAATCGATCCGTGTGTTAGTATAATATTAATAGGGGTAACTAGATTTAGAGTCGCGAACTTTGTCTTAATAAGTTATGCAGCATAAGCTTATAATAATATTGGATATACTTACGAGTATTTAGAAAATAGATACCCACTCAAGGATGTATTATATTATAAATTATAATCTACTAGCAGAAACCGCGGTTTCGCTCGCGCTAAAACTACAAAAAAAAATCGCTAAAATTTTTGGTTTCATACAAACTTTCATCCCCTATTTTACCCCCCTTATGGGATAAATTTGGAAAAACACTAAAACATCTATTTATTTAATTGTATTGAAGAGCATCGATACCAAGTTTCAAGTAATTCTGATGATAAATATTTTTTTGGTTGTATTATAACGCGTTTTCATGAGATAATCTCCTGCGATAAAGTAGCCTATGTCACTCTCCAACCCTCCAACTATCTCCACAGAAAAAAACATACCAATCCGTCATTCTGTGTTGACGTGAAAGAAGGACAAACGAATACACTTTCACATTTATAATATTAAGTATGAATATGGATTTAAAAAATCTGAAATTCTATATTTTTATAAAGGCGATAATAAAGGCTCTTTTTTATGAATTTTGAAACCTGAAGCGTTTGTAGTGGACTCGTATTGAACTGAAAAATCTTTGAATGAAAATTTGTATTACCCACATGATATCTTATTGTTGAGATGTGATATTTCTGTGTGAATATTTGCGTTAATAAGTAAACAATACAGAATAAAATTATACTAATAAGAAAGAATTAATGAAGAAATGTTTTATTAGTTACTTCTTATGTATCTAATATGTATGTGTTTATTAAAGAAACAAAGGATAATGAAACTATGGGGTTTAGTGGATATAATAATAATAACTAGCATGAAGCTAAAGACTCCTACCTGAGGACTAATTTTTTTTTAATTTCTATCTGTATAGATAGATATATGTATAATAAAATTTTGAGTCGAATCTCTTTTTAATATTTTTTCGAAAATGTTATTAAAATGTCATTATTATCGATATAGAAGCCATTATTATTGAATAGAAGCCGAATCTATAGCTGTTACATTTTTTCTAATCAGGAGAAAATCATTGGACAGATCTTGAAAAAATTTGGTATGATGATACCTGGTTGTCAAATCAGGATACTATTTACTGCGAGATAATATCTCGTTTCTAAGAAATCTACACTAACCGTCAAAACACACATATGGACGAACCCGAGCGGAGCGAGGGTGAGTCGCTAGTAATATATATTTACCTTTTAACTGCCTCGGTGGTGTAGTGGCTAGTATGTACGGCTTCACACTCAGAGGTTCTCCTGGGTTCGAGTCCCGGGTCGGGCCAAGTTTAGTTATTGAGTCTTTCTGTATAGTAAGCCTCAGTAACAGCCCGGAGTTGGGAAGTTGGCAGTGTTTCACCCCCGTGCCTCGGAGAGCACGTAAAAGCCGTCGGTCCTGCGCCTTAACTCTCATTGGTCGTGTCGAGTGGTCGTCCTACCAGAGTATGAGAGTGACAGGAATAGAGAGTGCACTTGTTTCTGCGCATATACTTGTACACTATAATATCTCCTGCGCAGTTGGCTTGTGCCAATGAGATTGGCCGCCGTGGCCGGAATCGGTCAGGAGAACATCATATTTACCTAATTTTTTATCAAAATCAATCATTTATATTAGAAACTTATATTTAATACAATCAAATCTTTTGTGGCACTAATCTAAAAGGCTTTGTAGGTTTTTGAAGCATGTAGGGGCGTAATCCGTATAGCTTATTAAAGGAGTACTTTTTCGTAGATCTCTAGATAAGGGAAGGTGAGCGTCAATATATCAAAAGATTAGTCGTTTCCCGCTGCCGTGAGCAAAGGCGTTGAATGTAAATTGGTAGGGATAGTGAAAAACCATCGATAACTAATATCGATATTCAATTGAATAAATTATATTTTTAAAATTCTTTTTAATATTTAGGTACTCCCTATGGAACGGTTTTCTATAATCTGTATTAAAAAAATCTATTTTCCCCACGAAAACCGTTTTTTTTTGTTTTTTAGATCAATTTACATAATTAGAATCGAGTAATTTCGAATATTTCGAAATAATTTAATTTTTAGAATTTGAAGACTTAGTCGATATCGATACGGGTTTTCGATTAATTCGGACATCTCTAAATTGCAAGGAACTCCATAAGTTAACAGCTATCCGCAAAGCCTATCATATATCAGGTCGGTGACATATTCGCCCGTCATGTACGCTTTTCATATAGAAGTGGGCCGATTCGTGTATTCATAGGCCTGTGTGGTAGCCCTGATGATTTATTAAGTTAATTTATTGCTAAAAGTAATGAAATTGGGTATTTGATTGATTTATACTTTTAAAACACGAGAATATGGCTTTTGAGTTTGTATAATTTTGATAAATAGGATTTATATGGAAAAAAAGTAAATTTTTAAAATGGAAGACTACTAAGTAGACGGTATATTGTATGCTAATTCTTACCGTGAATGGCCACCATAAATTGAATGTATGTAGGGGACGGTTCATCGTCGGGGCGTCGTGGTTGAATGTGAAAGTGACCCTGTAGCGCCCCATTAGGATAAGGAAGGTCCATGGGGTTTAGTGGGTAATACTAGCATTTCACATGTACTCATATGTACTCATATGTACTTATGCATTTTCTAACGATAAAAAAAGAGGACAGTTCGTAGAGATGTTTATGATACTGACTATAGCCATATTGGTATGCCAAGCTTACGAATGTAGAATCTTACAAATTACAATTTAATCATATAATATTTAATGAGAAATTCTTGTATATATGCATATAAATTTATTTCGTGTATCTCCGTAACGGCTCTAAAGATTTGAATCAAACTTTTTATTTATAAAAGGTTTAGCGTTTTAAGTTTTTCTATTTAGGTGTTTTTTTTTGAAAAAAAAGCAATTTTTTATATTTTTTCCGAAAAACACGATTGTACAATAAAAGAAGCTCCAAATGAAGCTCGGTTGCCCGTTTACTATATATCACTATATATATGTTATATCTGTATATGTTACTTGTATATTTTTAACGGATTCCAACATTTATTCATAGCGACTAATTTATAACAAATTCATTATAATAAATATTTGAGTAAATTGTAATACTTCGTCTCAACAATACAGTTAGGTACATCCGTAAGCCAATCGATGAGGGCCGGGATGCTCCTTAAATTATTAATACCTCACGTAACGTTAGAGATTAGGGGAGGAAAACTGCACTTAACTTTCAGAGTAGCCTCGAGTGTCGACTGTCGATCGATGATAATGGATTCATAGGAAAAAGCACATGACGGTACATTGTTTACTGATTTTAGTACATTTAGATTATATCAAGACTATTGTAATATTAAAATTGTAAATCTATTTACTTAGATAGATTTTTTTATGGACCATAAGCATAGGGTAAATAATTAGTTCGAGTATTTTTTTAGTGTTACAGTAAGAGGATACTTATTATATTTCTAATATAAAATAGATATCATGTATACCGTGTTTATTATTATACTAGTCGAACCCGCGGCTTCGCTCGTGCTAAAACTACCAAAAAATCTCTAAAACGTCGTTTCATACAAACTTTCATCCCCTATTTTATCCCCTTATGATAGGATGAATTTCGAAAAACACTAAAACAAGTATTTATTTAATTTAATTGAAGAGCATTAATACCAAGTTTCAAGTAATTCTGATCATAAATATTTTTTGGATTGGATTATAACGCGTTTTCCCGTGGGAATTAGATCATCTTCCGCGGTAAAAAGTAACCTATTCACTCTCCAGCCCTCCAACTATCTCTACCCGAAAATTCACGCCAATCCGTCACTCCGTTTGACGTGAAAGAAGGACAAAATAAACAAACTCACTTTAATATTTATAATAATAGTATGGATTTACCTTACAGCTAAAAATTTTTTTCTCTGTGTTTGACTTTTGTGTAGTTGCTGTCAAGTTAAAGGAAAATATATTTGCTTCTAATAAGAATAAATGATTAATTGGCTAGGTACATACTTATTATAAGCTACATAATTTGTCTATTCATAAATATAGGTAACTACCATTGCCCGCGGCTCCGCCCGCGTTCAGATGACCAAAAACCCAATTCTTAGGTTTTACATATTAGTATACTCTTACATTGCAGTTTTTGTATTTTTTCTTAAAAATGAGATGTTTTTCCGCGGTAAAAAGTATCCTATATGTTGACCTGGATAACCAGCTATCACCATACAAAATTTCATAAAAATCCCTCCAGTGGTTTTTCTGTGATGCGGTAACATATAGACAGATAGACAGACAGACAAAAATTCTACAAACTATAGATTCGGACTCGGTATCGATAATAATGTCTATTTCAATAAGATTTTCCAAAAAATATTTAATGTACAGATTCGGCTTAGTTACAGTTTTATTATATGTATAGATAGATATAACAACGAGACCTCATTATTTACTCCAGTATATCTCACAATTTACTATTACTTACAATGTTCATACATTCAAAAGGCAAAGTTAAATATAATGCTATCTTAATTATCTCCAATCCCATACAGTATTTAATCCTATTCAAGGGTTGCATGCACAAGCCGCTCACAAATTCGACAGGGACAAAGCAGTCGACTTGTTAGACAAGTTTGTCTTGTTAAAACTCACAGACTTATGACATTCCAGACAAGCTGGGAAGCTTTTCAACTGTACATTCGAAGATTTTATCTGCAATGGAATATGGCAAAGTTCGTCATTTCCTACAGATAGGATCCAGAAAGCTTACTTTATTAGCGTGTAGTTGCGATGTACGTTGTAAGTTTTCTTATATCATCATTGTACTGTCGGAGGGAAGTTGCATACGTATTAGAATTCTTGGCATGCCTTGCAATGTTAAGAGCTAATTAATATTTTAGGTTATCGTCCAAATAAACAAATTGCTCTTAGCAACGTATATCAAGGAAATATTAGGTGACTTTGGATTTATGAAATTTAAACGATCAACAACGATCATTCGCGTCGACTTTTCCCATTTCTATTATGTTATGACCTGTTATCTATTCATGTTGTAGTATAAAACAGTTAAGACATATATTATCGATATCAGATAAGTTAATTTAACCGCGCGCGAAATTATCGCTGTGTGCTTAGAAACAATATCAATACGTATTTGAGAAAAACTAAAGTAATTATGTTATATAGAAATATATAGTTACCTATACGAGTAAGGCCGAATTTACAAGAGTGACGGCCACCAGGCAAAAAAGCCTTTAATAATATATTAAAGAAGTTAAAAAGTTTTTTTTGGTGATCTTTGTTTTTGTTCTAACATGTTTCAAGTACATGAAACTTTAGTTGACAAAATTAATGAGACAGATAATTTTAATTAAAAAATGAAACCGATCATAATGCTCAGTAATTTTTATATTGCCCTAGGACTGCAACTCGTGAATCCGGCCTGATACGTTTTAAATCACTTTAAAAGTATTCATTATACCTTGACAATGATTTTTTTCTTAATAATGTGTTTATATGGTACTTTGATTCATAAAATTATAATAAAAGATAATTTATCAGCACATAATTACTATCGAAGTTATCGCATACATAATATACATAAAAATAACTTCTCTTTTTGAAATCGGTCAAAAAGTAAAATTGATAAATAATATGATAAAAAATATTTCTGGAGTTAGTCTAAGAATACTAAAACTATTAAGCCAAGAGAAGACTAAACACTCGTAAAAATATTCTACGAAGCCAAAACGCAATGCATCAATTAAACGACTGTAACATATGCGAAAAATTGTTTGATGGTTTTAATTGAACTCGGTCCGGAGGGACGGCCAGTTGAAATGTACTTTGTAAATAATCCAAAAATAACGAGGTAGCAATTAAATACAGCTTTGAGACTCCATAGACAAACATTGCTTGCGTGGGCCGTCCTGAGTTAACATCAAAGGAGTAGGTTTGTGTCATTAGATATAAGCCGATATGTAGTACGTACATAGAGTATGACTAAAACCACTAAAGCGTACTAGTTGTGTAACTTAAATTTAATGCTCGTGTAGTCTAATCAATGTAAATTGGAGGATGTGAGGTTTATTTTTAATCGTTAAGGTTATAATGAAGTGGATGTGAATATTTATTTAAAAATATATATGGTACTAGCATTGCCCGCGGCTCCGCCCGCGTCCAGATAACCAAGAACCAAATTCTTTGGTTTATTATTATATACTCTTACATTGCAGTTTTTGTATTGTTTCTCAGAAATGAGATATTATCCCAGGGTAAAAAGTATCCTATATGGTGACGCGGATAACCAGCTATCACCATACCATATTTTATCAAAATCCCTCCAGTGGTTTTTCTGTGATGCGGTAACAGACAGACAGACAAAAATTCTAAATACTATAGATTCGGCCTCTGTATCGATAATAATCTTTATTTCAATAAGATTTTCCAAAAAATATCTAATGTACAGATTCGGCTTAGTTACAATTTTATTATAGGTATAGATGACTTACGTAAGAATAAAAGCTTTTTTTTTGTGTTTTCTGTATTTTGTTTCCACTCATGATGTTAAAAAGTTGCATATCTACGAGTACTTTCTCGGAATGACAACAGATAGGTACTTCTATTTTATTTATAAATACAGTGTTTTCTTAATACCCGTTATCATTAACATGACCTCTGGGTCTGTATAAGTGAGGTAAAATTATAAAAAAAAAACATTATTTTTTTTTCACACTTTACTTTGTTTCAACGTTTATTGATTCACCCATAAAAAGCAAAAAAAAAAAACCTATTTAAGTTGAGTTAAAACTCTATTCTTGGACTTTTAATTAGCAGAATAACCCTTATAATGATGCACAATTACTGGCGTAGATACTCGTACCTTATTACGACTGACAAAAATAGATTGGAAAAACTTGATAAAACTTCTATTTACATGCACCACAGTGAATTTGTAATAAAATTCATTAGAACGTATCTCACTTAGTACTATTTTATTACAATTTTGCCCCAATATCTTTTATTTTAGTCAGGATTTCACGTAACATATGAAATATATATATCGAATGGTGTTAAAAGGCTTATCGGTTTCGCTTTGAAACGGGAATGTTAATATTTGTTCGTTCATTCTGCTAATAGCTGCGACTCCCCTTTTGATACATTTCGTTTGTGATGATAGATTTGAGAGATAAATAGCATGCTACTGACGAATAGGTACACATTTCCATTTAATTTTCTTTTCATCGTCAATGTTTTAATTATGAGTTTATTTAACTTTTTGGCAATTGCATTTTTCAGGGGGTTCATTTAAAATTATAGTTTCATATACCCCACAGCTCTTTTACACCAAGTCTTTATCAATTTATTTTTTTGTATAGCGCCCATTTTAGAACATGATACACAAAATAAGCTAACATTAAGTTAACAATAAAAAAGTTTTCTTTAAACTTTTGACAATAATATTATACATAAACTTACTCTAAAACGAGAACGAGAGCAATGCACTCGTAAAACGTAAATTCAAATGTATTTTTGTATAGCATTGTAAATAAAAATATTGCATCAGAATGTAACATTGTAAAAACTAACAGCAAATATGTTGGCTAGTAACTGGCAGAACAATTACTTGCTTAGACACTTTTAAATTCCTCCCACATTCTGAAAATGGAAACGTCGAGTCTGTCCTAGTGAAAACCCTCTCTCTGATTTACTGCAACATACAAAATACACTTCTAAAGCGCTTAAAATTCGCCACGAGTTCATTAGTACAACTGTTGTATTTGTGTTTTCTTTGAATACCATTTGCTTGTAGGTTAAGAGTTAGGACCAAACATGACTTGCCGTTTATTGATTACAATCTATAGTTACAGATTTCTCTTGTATGAAAGATGTTGTGAAATGTAAGGAAAATATAGTTTCGTTCGTAATTTCGACGATAACTTTCCGTACAATGCATCATGCATTGTATGGAATGCATCATGAAAGAATCAAATCGGCGTTCTTAGATAGGTATAGAAAACAATTACACACATGTTCGAACTTCATATAAATTTGACGAGGATGAAATAATAACTTTTTAAATGTTTTAAATAAAACTATCTTTTCGGATTTTTTCGCGAATTTATTTTGATTTTTGGTTCCCGACGTTTCGAATGCTTTACAGCAATCATGGTCACGGGTTTTTTTTTAATTTTTTGAATTCATTTTGTTAATTGTGGGTAGGCTGTCTGTAACAACTATATAATACCTTAGAGACATCTAACACCTCAGTCTCTCTCGTGACCATGATTGCTGTAAAGCATTCGAAACGTCGGGAACCAAAAATCAAAATAAATCCGCGAAAAAATCCGAAAAGATAGTTTTATTTAAAATGTCAAGTATTCGCGTAAATCTAAGAAAGTATTATTTTTAAATGTTACTTTTATTCAGAGGTAGAGTTAACCCGTGGCTCTGCGTGCAAAGGCAACGAAAATAAAAGTATATCACCTATATTTTTCGAAATCTTCTAGATGATAGCCAAAATCTCTTTAGTCCGAGATTTGTGTACACCTTTTTCTTTCCCGAGATAAAATTAGCCTATATTATAGTTCTCAAGTACAGATATTATTCACATCTTTACCTGTAAAAAAAATATATTTATTACTAGCGACCCACTCTCGCTCCGCTCGGGTTCATCCCTATGCACCTACGTTTTAACGGTTAGTATAGTTAAGTTTGAGTTGAACCGGATACCCAGCTATCATCATACAAGATTTCATCAAAATCTGTCCAGTGGTTTCTCGTGACGTGTTCCCAAACATACAGGCATAAACAAAAATTCTAAAATCTATAGATTCGGCCTCTGTATCAATAATAATGACTATTTAAATAAGATTTTCCAAAAAATATTTAATGTACAGATTCGGCTTGGAATTTTATTATATATAGATAATATTGTTATAATATGCTCACTATAACTTAAACTGCTAAGCTTTATATTTTATTGTAACATAACTTTAGTGTTACTTCATTTGATGTCTAGACTTTACTATAGATTATTCGTCTCATGACTATAATTACACTCGACCCTTGCATTGGGACCCCTTTATTGCGTACACATACTTGGTGGTGTAATATATGGATGAGAGGATACATTTTGGACAGACAAACCTACAACCCATCTCCTAACATAAGATATTTTAGAGCAAAACCAGCTAGGCGGAACTGCACTAAATACCAATGTGTTACTTAGCAAATTAACTATCCATACACTCTATTGTACATATTACTTGTACATTAACTGCCTCGATGGTGTAGTGGCTAGCATGTACGGCTGCACACTCAGAGGTCCTGGGTTCGAGTCCCGGGTCGGGTCAAATTTAGTTATTGAGTATTTCTGTATAGAAAGTCTCAGTAACAGCCCGGAGTTGGGAAGTTGGCGGTGTTTCACCCCCGTGCCTCGAAGAGCACGTAAAGCCGTCGGTCCTGCGCCTTAACTCTCACTGGTCGTGTCGAGTGGTCGTCCCACCGGAGCATGAGAGTAACAGGAATAGAGAGTGCACTTGTGTCTGCGCGTACACTTGTGCACTATAATATCTCCTGCGCAGTTGGCTAGTCTCAATGAGATTAGCCGCCGTAGCCGGAATCGGCTAGGAGAACATCATCATTACATTTACTGACTAAAACAAACGTGAGTATACGTTTATGAGGTTATTTTTGATAAAATGATTAGCTAGACAGATTTCAGCCACAGCGACCAATCTCACTGAGACTAGCTGCGCATGAGATATTATAGTGTCAATTGCACTCTCTGTTTCTTTCACTCTCAAATTCCGATGGGATGAAAATTCTACAGGACCAGAGAGAGATCAGGCGCTGGACCGATTATAAGAGGTTTCCGAGCCCCGGGATGAAACATCGCCAACTTCTCAGTTCTGGGCCGGTTACTGAAACTTTCTTAATAGAACCGAAGTTGAGCCCAGGACCTCAGGTTATTTACAGTCTATAGCCGTACTTGCTAGTTACTAAACCATCGAGACAATTATGGTGTGAATAATGTCACTATTCTATTAGTAAATTATATTTATGCAATATAATATCATGTCGTTATCTTGCTCTCCTTGTTCCGTTATCGAAGGATATATGAACCAACATAGTTTCGTATTTTAATAGAATGGATATTTATATTGAATCTATAAATATCATTCAGTATGGTCAGGGGTGGCTATCTTGAGACCTGAAATCAACTTTGGTCTATGCCTTTTTACAATATACCTACGTATGTTTTATATTTTCATAGAAATAGCAAATAGCATAAAATATACATAAGACTCAAATCTTATGTGGTTTTGATGTAAAATTTGGACAATGGTAATAATTGTTCGACAATGTAGAATTATATGAAATAATTAAAAGGCTATTTAGCAGTAGAACTCTACACATTCCTATCATGTTAAATAAAAATAATTAATATGTATGTAAATCTTTCATCTAACCAATCTAACTATACTTAACGAGCGCCTAGTATCGGAATAAAATAATACACAAGTGTACAAAAAGTTATTTTATTATATGATATCCTTATTTGTTATATGATACTATGTAAACAATAATTTCTATCATTAAATAAATCATATCGAGGGTATGTAAGTGACCCTTTTACTGTCTCATACTCCCCATGATAAAGCCGTGATTCCGAGCCTCATGAGCCTCAACCTCCAGGCACGTGAGAGGAATGTTAAATGCATCTGATTAGCGGCTGTACAGGTGAGTGGTCAGTGCTTATCTATAAAATATATCCGCTGGTTTAAAATATTTAATTTTTGCCCATGGCTCCGCTTGTGTAGTAAATTTATTTATAACTAGCATTGCCCGCAGCTCCGCCCGCGTTTAGATGACCGAAAAGCAAATTCTTAGGTTTTACATATTAGTGTACTCTTACAATGCACTTTTTGGTATTTTTCTCAGAAATGAGATATTTTTCCGCGGTAAAAAGTATCCTATATGTTGACCCGGATAACCAGCTATCACCATACCAAATTTCATCAAAATCACGCCAGTGGTTTATCTGTGATGCAGTAACAGGCAGACAGACAGACAAAAATTCTAAAAACTATAGATTCGACCTCTGTTTTGATAATAATGTTTATTTAAATGAGATTTTCCAAAAAATATTTAATGTACAGATTCGGCTCAGTTACAATTTTATTATATGTATAGATTGTCCCGCTAATAAGGTTTTAGGGTAGTTAGGTTAAAATTGATCGAACTGGAACTACCACCAGGTACCTATAAGAATATTTAAGAAACAAAAAGCTTTCGAAATTAGTAAAAATAAAATAAAATATATGAAATATTAATAAAACACTATGGATATTACAAGCAATACCAATTTTTTTACTTATGTAATGGAAAATGAGTTTTTAGCCTGTTTCGTATTAGTATAGGGGTTTCTTCAATTTCCGAAACCAACTATGCGTGCAGCTCTGAGTTAGTGCGCAATAAAGTAAATGCAGCTTTAATTAAGCCTCTAAAGTTTAAAAGCGCAAAGCTTAATTAACAAGGCACTATAGCTTTTTTGGATAGTTTTAATAAGAAAAAATATTTTTTAATTACTAGCTTTCACCAATGTGTTAAACCAACATATTAGTGGGTTCCATTGTGAATTTCACTCGAATCCTTAGAGCCTCTATAGCCTAAAGAAATAACTAACATTCCTTCGCAGCTTAAACCGCTGAGTCTTAAAGTATGAAATTTTGATCAACAGTTTTTATATAACGTAGTTGCGCACAAAAAACTTATCGAAAAAATATCCTATAGAGGATAAATAGGATACGAACATTTGCTTGGAAGTTTGTTATTTTTGAAGTCAGATATATTATGATAATTTTTGTTCAAGAATCTGTTTATACTACTCGTACCAATGGTAAATTCATCCGCTAACTGCTTGAATTACAGAATTTACTTTTAATGTGTTCATATAAAAATAAGTATAAAATTTCCTCAGAGATTGTAATGTATGTATGTATATTGCAAAGCAGTAATCAAATGAATAGGGTTAATTTTATTTGAATATTTATATGGGATTGAATTAAGGTGTAAGCCATAACGCGTGTATTGCAAGGGTAGTTTGATATGTAAATCGGGAATACCCGGGACTTGATCTAGGGCTTCTGTTGAATCATGTGAAATTTATTACTTGAAAGAGCTGGCGTTAGATTTAGATGTGTTTTACTGGTAAAGGTATATTACAAAGTGGGAGTAAAAATTCAAGTTTAATTGATAAAAATCAAATTATCTTACTTATCACAAATCTTGATTTCAGATGAAAATGACTTTATTTTGATTTGAGATAATGAACACATTAATAATATATTAAAGTCTGCCTTTGACTGGTCATTGTGAAATATTACTTTATAATTTTATGCTATTATCTAATTGATCGGGGGGCGTGACTAGGCCGGTGGACACTGATGACTCACTATTTTCTTAACGCGAATGAACTATAGTTTCTGTTGTTACATAAATAAGATATGGTATGTAAATAGTTTTTATGTAAATGTGATAAATTATTTTTGACATTTATATGTAAAAAAATGTATATATGTCATTTTGTCTCATTCTAACGTAAGCATAGCTAAAACACTCGAAGTCAATGAAAATTTGTGAGTTGTCTGAACGAATGCCCGAACGTGGCACGGTCATAGTATCATCAACGTAATATACAGTAGGTAGAGCGCTTTTATGATACAAACTGAGATTTATTAGTATACATTCGTACACTTTACTCTGTGCAAAATGATTTTAGTATGTGTATTCGTCCCTAAGCAAAAAGAAATATATCCCACGGAAACCGTTTATTTTTCCGGGATTAAAAGTAACCTGTGTGCTATTTCAGGCTATAATTTATCTATGTGTTAAATTTCATACAGATCCGTTCTACCGTTCTCGCGTGAAAGAGTAACAAACATCCATCCATCCATCCTCACAAACTTTCACATATAATATTAGTATGGATATGGATACAAAAAAAAAACAACTAGCAATAGTCGTATCGTCTAAATCGGTAGTTTTTCATTAAAAAAAAATAGTAATTGTTTATTTTATTTCATTATCTATACATATAATAAAATTCTAACTGAGTCAAATCTGTACATTAAATATTTTTTGGAAAATCTTACTTAAATAGACATTATTTTCGATACAGAGGCCGAATCTATAGTTTTTAGAATTTTTGTCTGTCTGTCTGTTACCGCATCACAGAAAAACTACTGGACGGATTTTGATGAAATTTGATATTTTCATAGCTGATTATCTGGGTCAACTTATAGGATACTTTAAACCGCGGAAAAATATCTCATTTCTGAGAAAAAAATACAAAAACTGTAATGTGAGAGTATACTAATATGTAAAACCTAAAAATTAGGTTTTTGGTCACATAAACGCGGGCGGAGCCGCGGGCAAAGCTAGTATTATATAAAATGACATAATATGTGAAACTTTATAACACTTACATTATGTAATTTAACGATCTTGCTACAGCTTGGTGATTGCTCACGAATTCCGTCTAACGTTTCAAGTGTCCGTGTAATAAGATCAATTAGCAAGTCCCACTGTAAGTTAGGACGGCATTGTTTCAAGATCCTGCAATGTTTACTTGCCGCGTCCGACTTAAGAATTATATAGACGGAGTCCGCCAATATAAATGTCAAAGTCAAAAATAGCATGGTTTGCTTTTACGCTACTATTCTCGTCTTTACCATACAGCTCGTTTGCTTTCTTTAAAGAATAAGACAAATTTTAAATAATATGTATTTTAAATTACAATTAAAAAATATACAATTTCTTAGAATAAAACAAAAATAATTCTATATTCTTTTGGATACAAAATATTTTAAGCTTTATTTTTCTTCCCCGTGAAAGATTAGCTTATTTTTTTCTTCATTATAATAAATTCATTTATTTACTTATTGCTATGTATATTTACATTATAAATTGTCGTTTGTATACTATTTTAAAACATTATAGTTTGGCTTCATGTTTATTTCTATGGCACCCTGTTTTTAAAATTCCTAAGTCTGATCTTGCCGCGTAGCAATTTAACTGAGAACAGTTGCTTTGTGATTTCACCATATTTAGATATCTATGTAATAGTAGTAATTTTTTATATGCTTTATGTTATTATGATTGTTTAATAATAGAGAAGTTTACCATGTGCAGGCACATTATGATATTGTGAATAACAAAATTCAATTTTTATATAATACTTTCTTAGAGTTACGCGAATATTCGATATTTTAAATAAAACTATCTTTTCGGATTATTTCGCGGAGTTATTTTGAATTTTTGGTTCCCGACGTTTCGAATGCTTTACAGCAATCATGGTCACAGGAGAGACTGAGGTGTTAGATGTCTCGAAGGTATTTTTATGTACAATTAATTTTTGATTAATTTACGGTCCTTAAAAGAAGCTCTTATATATGTATAGGGCCATGTTAGAATACCTGCACCTCTAAGATTGTTTGTGAGTCAAACATATTGAACCTTACTCCAGAGAAAACAGAGGCTAGTTCTACTTAATTCTCGTTTACCTATTTCTACATCACAACAACAATAATGCCAATAAGATGAACGTCATGCCGCGAGTGCCTGCCTGATTTATGGCTTCATTTTCCATGGGGAAAATTATCTTTTCTTACAATTTATGTATAGAATGAAGAACATACCTTTTAACACCCTTAGGACTTAATGAATCGTTTTAATAGCTCGTTTGTAGCTTATAATTTGGATGTAATAAATTGTTAATATAGCTATTGTTAATGTACTGAAATATAACTCAAATAAGAACATTTTAGAAGTACAAGGTTATTTTAGATAGAGTATATATTTTGGTTACCCTAATAAGTTGCGCTTTGGACTTTATATTAGTGTAGGAGGTCATGATAGTCAGGTCAGAAAGTTTGATAATAGCATTGTTTTTAAAATATGTGTTCTGTTGCTGAATTTTATTGTATACTGGGGGCTTATCTTCATTCCGTTCGGGTGCATCCTCACGTGCCTTACAGTAGCCTATGTGGTAGTTCAGGTCATAACCTGTCTGTAAATTAAATTTCATCCTAATCCGTCCAGCCGTTTCAGCGTAAAGCAATAAGTAGTAACAAACATACATACACCCATATATAAACTTTTCCATGTAATAGTAGTCTAAATTATTAAATAAATGTAATAGTTAAGAAATAGTTAACACGTCTCATATGTACATATATGTAAATAGTTGAGCCCTTACAAGGACTCATAAAACTTGTAAAATTGCTATATCCGGTAGAAAATATACTTAAATTCTTTGCTTAAAATCATCCAATTTCCAATTATGTTATCAGGTTAAATTATGTTTCAGTCGTCATTTTAAAACAAGGGGTGAGGGTTAAAAACTTTTTACGTTTCGTGACACCATTAGTTTTTGTTTTGCTCAATGTAGCGGAAGTGCGTGGAAAGCCAGAGATATGACGGTACACATCATAAATATTTCAAATGTTCGGATTTGTTCCGGACAGTTTGAAATTTTTTGTTTGTTACCTTTTTAGTGAGTAATGCTTTTAGGTGTTAGCTTTTTGGACTGACGCTTCACAAAACACGCTTCATGTTTTGCTAGAAGTAAAATAGACGAATAATTATTAATTACGTTAATGAATGAATAATTATTAATTATTAATTTACGTTATACAGTTTTTAAGGTTTTATTTGTTTATAATCATATTTTGGTCTATTTTGAAGAGGATTGACTCAATTTTTGTAGGTACTATGTTATGCGATATCTTTGGCAAATGTCAATATATTGTCATTAAAGAAGTTTGTTCAAGAATTTAAATTTTTAATGAAGGTTTTTTTTTCACATAATTAAAAAAAAACCAAGGACGATATAATTATTTTTAAGGAATTGAAAAAAACTGAGCCAAAATTTTTAGCTTTTATAGAATGAGTGAAAATGTGCTTATTATTATTGTTAAAATGTAATAATTACTTATGTTAGTATAGAAAATTGACTACATATGAAAAAATAGAGTATCGACCATAAACATCTTTCATGAACATCTTAAGGGTATACTCACATATCTAACAAGCAAATATTAAATTTGAGTGACTCTCATGAACTAATATTAAGTTTTTAATAAGCAGCTGTGAACATATAAGTAGAAGTAGGTAGTATCATAAAATTTTCATTTAAGCTAAAGTTAAATTCGCTAAAATTTTCGTTACTATCATGTTTTGAAAATAAGTAAAGTTAGCCTTTCTAGTTCTAGTCTGACACCTTTAGTCAAATATTTACATTTAATTACTTGAATTGTTGTGAATGTTGCTCTTATAAAGTTAATGGTACAAGTTGATCTCAGGTGTTCGGCTTCACTGTTTACCTATAGGGAGCGACTGGGGTCACTATACTTGATTGTGAAGGGTGCCAGAATAATGAATGGTATGTAGAGACTTTCTTATGTTAAAATAAATTGAGTATTTTAGTTATATTTGTCTGATCACCTCACACCTGTATACCTCGGCCGTAGCATCCATTCATTTTTTGGAGGTAAACATACTTAAGTGCTAAAAATATGAAATTATTATTATGTATATTATATATATATATATATATATATATATATATATATATAATATTATTATGCTAAAAATGTGAACTACGTTTACTTTGTTTTTTTTTCTGTATCATATTTTATGTGCAATAAAGAATAAAGAATTAGCCTCATATAGACTGATTGTTGAAGAAAAAAGAAAAAATATCTCTAATTGATTAACACAATAATATGTTATCTTTTAGGAAATATATTTATTCAATTTAATAGTACATTTTGTCAAAGTGTTTTATCAAAGCAATTTTATTTATTTACAGTTTAAGATTAAGTAATGATATATAAATAAAATTAAACACAAAACACATGTTCGTCAACTCTATACATTTTCATTTCCAATTGGGAAATTATGTCTGTTGAAGATTATCGTTGTTCATACCCTCTGGTTGCAGCGCAATGCTGGCTGCCTGTGGTTGTTATTACTCGACCACCCGAAAACTTGCTGTGCTTTCTCGCCATCACGTTACTTATAATTAACACTAGCGACTCACACTCGCTTCGCTCGGATTCGTCCCTAGGTACATTTTAATTTTTTTGAGCAGAACCCTAATTCTTTTACTGAAATAAAAGTTGTCTAAATTTCTCCTTATAACATCAACTATCTGCCAGCGAAAGTCCCGTCAAAATCGGCCCAGCCGTTTCGAAAATTAGCTGGAACAAATAGACAGACAGACAGACAAAATTTTTAAAAATTGTGTTCTTCTTATAAATACCGTATATAATAAATACATATGTATTTAGTAAAAAGCTGTTATTTTGACATTACAAACAGACACTTCAATTTTATTTATCTGTATACTTTGATGAATATTTTTATTCAAATTGTATACAAGGCTAGCCTTTTTATATCCAAGTGCCCTTTGTTTTTATATTATAACTAGCGGACCCGACAGACGTTGTCCTGTCTACACGTCTTTAATTTGAAAATTTCAAACTTTTTGGACAAAATTGTGAATCTAAACCATTCCCAGATCCCCTTGAACACACACAAAAAATTTCATCAAAATCGGTCCAGTCGTTTGAGAGAAGTTCAGTGACATACACACTCACAGAAGAATTATATATATAAAGATAATATTATCCTATGGGCTTGTCGAGCTAATTGGCTAAAAGCTAACCTATGTTTGGACCCATTTCATTCAGTTTCCTTCTTGAATCACAAATAATAGTATTTAATATAGACTAAGTAAAATAATATTTTATATAGAAAAATTGTATTTCATATTATTATTCTTAAATATATTTAAAAATATACCAAAATATTTCATACATCCATTTTAACCATTTTGAAAATACATTGTTAAGAATGGTAAAACAGATTACATATACACTGTTAAGTATGCGGAAGAACGTATTATGATAGAGAAATACTATTGTAAGTACATTGTGCAGTGTTGCCATAACCAACTACTATTACAAAAAATATATATTTTTTCATCTAAATTGTACCTCAGCGTCGGTTTGTTTATGCCAGAAACAGGAAATTTAGGATTTTGTCACTTTTAAAATTTTATGGCATGTAGATAGCTAATTTATTCGGAGTGAACACCGCCCCAACTGTTATCCCCTGATGGTACTAATATTCTGTGTATTCCTTTATGATTGTTGCATATATTTTTGCGTTACCAACATTTTATTACATCTGGTAAATTTGGTAGAAGATTCCCTACGGAAATCTATATATATAATAAAATTGTAACTAAGCCAAATCTGTACATTAAATATTTTTTTGAATATCTTATTGAAATAAACATTATTATCGATACAAAGGCCGAATCTATAGTTTTTTGGATTTTTGTCTGTCTGTCTGTCTGTTACCGTATCACAGAAAAATCACTGGAGGGATTTTGATGAAATTTGGTATGGTGATAGCTGGTTATGCGGGATATTTTTTACCGCGGGAAAATGTCTTTTCTGAATTTAAATACAAAAACTGCATTGTAAGAGTATACTAATATGTAAAACCTAAGAATTTGGTTTTTAGTCATCTGAACGCGGGCGGAGCCGCGGGCAATGCTAGTGAAAAAATAAATGTGATTGTGGCCAAAATCTATATTCTAGATAAATGCGTTTTTGAAGTTAAAAGGACTATACCATTTGGCGATAGTTTATCAAAAAACATTCTTACCCTAAGTCAATCTAACAAAACAAACTTTTATTCCACTTGCCGCTTGAAAGATCTCCGACGTACAGGAGGGTTTCACGGTGCGGTAGTCTTAATTTATTATTGGACCATAAAAGGTAGAGACACCAATTAAGTCCTCGGGGCATGCTTTCTAACTTAGCAGGTAACTAAACTGAAAGTTCCCGAGAATGACGACCTGTTTAATATTTTACTCTGATGTTGCTAGCATTTAACTTGTTTAATCCTGTCTACCACAATCGTCTATCTAAGTGATTAGAAAATCTTATTTTATTTGGGTTTTATATTTTTGTTATTGGCAATACTCTTATTTGTAAGCGGACAATAATTTTTTTGACTATTTAATATTTCTTTCTTTACGATTGCCGGAAGGTTGGAAATCAAAAATTAAAATAGAACCGCGAAAATACTCTATTTTTTTTTAAATTGATGTTATCTATACTATAATAAAAGAGTAGAGGTCGAATGTCTGTACATAGCAAAAATATGCGAAAAACCAAGTCAGGGGGACGTAAGAAGACAAATATAACAAACCCAGATTTTTTTTTAATTTTTTGTTTCTCTGTCTGTTTGTACGGGCTAATCTCCGAATCTATTGGACCGATTTAAATGAAATTTTGCATAGTGGTACCTTATATCCCCGGTTAACATGTAAGATACTTCTCATCCCAGAAAATTAAAGAGTTCCCGTGGGATAGTTAAAAAACTATAGTATCTTATACAGCTTAGTACACAACAACTTATGCACCTAATTTAGTAAAATTTAACATTCTGATACCTTATATTGCCGGTCAAACAACAGATTACTTTTCATCCCGAAAAAATGAACGGTTCCCGTGGGAACTAATAGATCTCTATCAGTGTTTTTGTTCGCTAGTAATTTAAATAAGAAAATAAGTTATATTATCTAATATATAACTGCGTACAGAAAAAATAGACTAAAAGTACTTCCGAGAGTAAAACTAATGACAGTCTAATATATATTTTTTTATATAAGTAATCTTAGTTCATAGATTCTATTACATTCTCATCAGAACCGGCTACACGGATATTGATATAGCAAAAAATGTGTTAGGCAAGGTTATAGTTTTTATAAAGTTATCAATTAAATACAAATTGCCTTTGATAGACAGCGTCTTTTAACTTGACTGAATTCGCAAGGTTAATGTTAAGATGGAAGTGAATACCTTTGAAACTTTACTTAATTTTATACAAATTTTGATATATGTATCTATAATAAGAGTTTTGATAATATGTATATAAATACTAATATATAAACTACACTACATGATTTGTATGTCTATCATTTTAACTCATATAGCCAGAACATATGAATCTACATGCCTTTTAGTATGTTCTATAGCGAATTACCCCACTTCGCCTGGGTGCGTTTCTAGGGATGATTGGTTGAGCCACGACAACGTATAAATGAAAAACATATAAAAAAACATTTTTATTTATTTAGATAGATAACAAACAAAATTTCTTTAGAAAAATGTATGTATGTATGTATTATAAGTGTTTAGAAAATAGTTGAAATTAAAGAAAACTTATTGTATAGTTTGCATTCCATAATTATCTTAGAAACGCCTTGAGCACGTAATAGGGATACAACGCTGCCATGTACAAAATGCGCGTTGCATCTGACATTTTTCATCAGTGTGCTTATGTGAGCAAAAATTACTAATCCGATGGTTCACATGAATGTTAATATGAATTTATAAAGAATAGACATAGCGCCACCTAGTGGCAAAATAAGAGATCACTTTCTTTGTACACGTTAAGGGCCAAATGCACCAATTCCTTTTAATCTGTCTTTAGGTAATGTTTTTAATTACGGGATCTGTTAAAATGCTATCCTTGCATGTAACCACATTAAATAACATATAAAAGAGATGATAAAATTCGTCTTTACTCGATGGTCAAGGTGGAAAGCCACTTCAGCAATATTTTATTTGTTTATAGCTAGTACTAACATATTTTGTGCTTTTACATAATGCAATCATTTACAAAATCGTCCCTTTTTACGTATAAGCCATATAATACTAATGATTTATTCTTGATTCGCTTAGTCGTAGGTAGTCGTGTACAAAATTATTTAACGACATCTTCTATCCTAAAACGTACTATTTCTCAAATCTATACATATAATAAAATTGTAACTAAGCCGAATCTGTACATTAGATATTTTTTGGAAAATCTTATTGAAATAGACATTCTTATTGATACAGAGGCCAAATCTATAGTTTTTAAAATTTTCGTCTGTCTGTCTGTCTGTCTGTGACTGCATTACAGAAAAACCACTGGAGGGATTTTGATGAAATTTGGTATGGTAATAGCTGGTTATCCGGGTCAACATATAGGATACTTTTTACCGCGGGAAAATGACTCATTTTTGAGAAAAAATACAAAAACTGCAATGTAAGGGTATACTAATATGTAAAACCTAAGAATTTAGTTTTTGGTCATCTGAACGCAAGCGGAGCCGCGGGCTATGCTAGTTATTATATATTTATTGTGTACTGCGCCCACAACGCGATTCTGGTCGTACAATAAATCAGTGCATATCCAACTACCAAGCACTTTACTTGTCCCCGTCAGCATACATAACAATATGTTATTTAATCCACTTTAATGATTGGCTTACTTTTGTAGGTACATATGACAAAACATTATAGTACACACTTATGTTTCTCAAATACGAGAAATAGTTATAATTTCGTTATACCTCAGAATACTGTTGAAACCCACATCTGTATTCCATTAGCAAACATATCTTAAACTGCCACGTGATTTACAAATTTTCTTAGACCTTCACCTCCTCTTATATACTATTAATAATAGGATCATTCAAAGGTGGTAGATGTGTGATCACAGATCTTATAATAATGGTTGCTGTAAGACGCAACGAACGCCTGAGGTGTGTTCGTCCACGTAACGAGGTAAAACATAGGGATGTCAATCATGAAATAATTTATTTTAATTCATTTTAATTAAAAAATATTTTTTTACAGATTATCCTTCATAAATTATTAGAAAAACTGGAATTTAAAATTCATGCTCACTCGATTCGTCAGCCACAACTTTTTAATATACTAGTACCTTCGGCAACTAACAAAGTTTTCCAAAACAACCCTTTACACAGTATGTGTAAAACATACAATAGTTTAAATGATGAATACGACATTTTTAATAATAGTTTTTTATCGTTCAAGAAAAAATTAAATAAATTATAGTTCTTTCTTTACATTTTCGATAATAAGGATATGCTTTCTCTCTGTTTCTTCTCCTTTATCTTTTTTTCTTTGTCTTTTTTTCCACATGAAATGTAAATATTATTTTCTTTTTGTTTTTTAATATTTTTTATATAACTTTAAATGCACAGACTCGTACTGTAATATTCACTTTCTGGTGAAGTTTGTTTATATAATGATTATATGTTTTTATTTAAATATTGTGTACAGATATAATTGGACAACAAATTTAAAATTATATTTTTAGTTTTTAATACGTAGATGTAATTTTTTAATTTGTTTTCTGTTTCTGTACCTAAATAAATAAAACTTTATAGAAGAAAACATAATATTACGTAATGATTCTTTATTATATTATCCGCTTTTCGCTACAATTAACTCTGCTCGAAGTGGCGTCACCATATATCTAGTTTTGCTGAAATCAGACTTAGATAAATACTAGCATTGCTCGCGGCTCCACCCGCGTTCAGATGACCAAAAACCAAATTCTTTGGTTTTACATATTAGTAAACTCTTACAGTGCAGTTTTTGTATTTTTTCTCAGAAACGAGACATTTTCCCGCGATAAAAAGTATCCTATATGTTGACCCGGATAACCAGCTATCATCATACCAAATTTCATCAAAATCTGCCCAGTGGTTTTCTCGTGATGCGGTAACAGACAGACAGACAGACAGACAAAAATTCTAAAAACTATAGATTCGGACTTTGTATCGATAATAATGTCTATTTCAATTAGATTTTCCAAAAAATTATTAATGTACGGATTCAACTTAGTTACAATTTTATTATATGTATAGATTCGTAAGTACCTATACTACAGTACTTAGTACCTATATACTACGGTCTTGTGTTTTGAATTACAATATCTGTGCGATATGTAATATTTATTGATTTAATTTGATTAACTGTTGTCTTGCTCACATCTGACAACCCTATCAATGAAGACATGTCAGCTAGCCTACGTAATCTTGTTCAGATGCGGGCATGAATTTCATAAGTGCTTGGTTGAGTTAATGGATTAAAACATTAACACCTTAAGGTCCATCAAGTTTACACGAGCTTTATTTGTATCCTTTATGTATAGAAACTGCTTTTACAACTGATGATATAACTGTAAATGTATTGTGTAGGCCTTTGTTTTGTATACACCAATCTATTATATAAATGTAGATGTGTGTGATTGTTGGTCCTTTACGTTAAATGGCTAGATGGATTTGAATAAAATTTAGTATATTATAGACTTTGACATGGAGTAACACATAGGGTACCGATAGAAAAAAAACATGGTTTTTTTCCAAAATGTGAATGCATATTACTTGTCTATTTAAAGAAAAGCTGATGTTTTTGTATCAAGTCACAAAAGGCATCTAAGGTGAGGTTAATTTTACTAGTAATATGTGTAATGAACGGACGAACGAACAAAACAATTTTTTGGTTTTTGTTGTGGTACTACTATTTAGTATTTTGTCACTAATTACTATTTTGAGATTCTTTCAGTCACGCCAGATATTTGAAAACCATGAAAATTTCAAATTAAGCTAACACTAATCTATAACGACTATAAATAATGATTGTTCCTAAATCATAAAACGTCCACTGATTTTAAGGTATGGAGTTAAGCAGATGACGTTGCTATATTTAAGAAGACAATATTAAGAAATGTAAATTCACTTAAAATCATACAAAAGTAAAAAAAAAACTAATTAAACTGTAACAATTAATTTGGAAATGGCAACATTTAAAGTGTTATTGTTAGAGTTGCAATATATACCAATACATTTGCATATACACGCGTCACCTCATCACTACCGGCTGAATCAAGCTCAATACTCGTTGAATGGCTTACACAAAGGCCCTATTTGTCCTACTGTTCTGAGCAAGCAATCACTTAATTGAAACGTCGCGCCGCTCAGATCCACTGTGTTGATTTTGTAATGTAATGCAAGGTTATGTATGCATTTATTATAATACTAGCGATTTACCTCGCTCCGCTCGGGTGCGCCCCTAGGTACGATTTAATTTTTTTGAGCGAAACCCTAATTCATTTTCTAAAATAATAAGTAGCCTAAGTTACTTCTTATAAAATCAGCTATCTACCAGTGAAAGTCCCGTTAAAATCAGTCCAGCCGTTTTCGAGATTAGCCGGAACAAACAGATAGACAAAATTAAAAAAAAAATGTATTTTTCTTATAAGTATCGTATATAATAACATATGCATTTAGTAAAAAGCTATTATTTTGTCATTACAAACAGACACTTCAATTTTATTTATTAGTATAGAATAGCTAGGTAAGGTTACCTATAATAAGTTATTATAAAGAAAAACCTATTTGTCCGTTGGCCAATGGTACATATAGTATATTTTGTATATAACTACATTAATTATATATATATATATATATATATATATATATATATATATATATATATATAATGTATATCATTAGGTATGTCTAATCGATTGTTAATCTACCCTTAAGGACGTTCAAGTGCCGATGACCTAACGCAATCTGGACCTTTCTACGTTTTCTTCGTTTGTGATGCTCAAAATATTTAGTCAATGTGTCATGCAAGTAAATTGATTACTCCGAACAAATATGATAGAGATAAAGTAAAGATAACATTTCTTTAAGACAGACATTACTCATAATTGATAGCAATAAATGATTTATATTTAATTTAAATAAGTTGGTAAGCTTAAGGTGGTAAAATAATTAATTTCTATTGTTTACTAGCGACTTAACCTCACTTTATTCTCTTTCACTAAAATTAAAGTTGCATAAGTTACTTTTTATAATATCAGCTATCTGCCAGTGAAAGCCCCATCAAAATCAATCCAGCCGTATCGGATATTAGCTGGAACAAACGGATAGACAGACAAACAAAAAAATTAAAAATTGTGTGTTTCTTATAAGTAGGTACCGTATATAATTTCAGCACTTAGTAAAAAAATTTTATTTAAGATATTACAAATGGACACTTTAATTTTATTTATCTGTGTAGATAAGTTATTTTTATATAAGTAAATTTATATTTTTACCTGTATTAAGATGATGCAAGATGTAAGGGTAATATTAGAAACAGTGATAATCGATTATAATATATCGATTACCATGTTAGTTAGGAATCGTACGAAAAAAATGTATTTTATCAAAGAATATTAATGGATGGATGAAGACTGCATAAAATACACAAAATATAGATAAAAAAATGTCAATGTACTAGGTATGCAAAATAATAATTCTAGAATGCGCTTATTATTGGAGGCAATCAAATCTTCTAGACAAACTTTAGTGTATACTGTGTATACATTTATCAAGACAGAGAAGAGACGGTGGAAAAGTAACGAACTCGTAGATTATCATAATAATATTATCAATTAATAATGCAAATGATAATGAAAAATATGTTAAACGATGTTTTAAGCTGTTAAGTGGTTGAATGACGAATGCCTTGACCACACATAGATTTCACAGTATGTATTCAGCCCTCTTTAACGTCCCACTGCTGGGCACGGGCCTCCCTTCAATACGAGGGGGATCAGGCCATAGTCCACCACGCTAGCCAAGTGCGGGTTGGCGGACTTCACATGTCTTTTGAAAACTTGCTAAGTTCTCTAAGACATGCAGGTTTCCTCACGATGTTTTCCTTCACCGTTAAGACAAGTGGTAATCATGTAGGAAATGATTCGCACATGAAAATATCGGAGGTGCGAGACCCGGGATTTGAACTCGCTTCACTCGGTTTCCCAAGCGAGCGCGTTACCACTGC
Source organism: Brenthis hecate (assembly GCA_951806755.1). Classification (NCBI taxonomy): domain Eukaryota; kingdom Metazoa; phylum Arthropoda; class Insecta; order Lepidoptera; family Nymphalidae; genus Brenthis; species Brenthis hecate. Next base: position 5,183,180 of record OX638274.1, read on the forward strand.
CACACAGTAAATGAATTAATTGCTCACCCATTAAAAGAGTATTAATATTATATATTTATTACATAGATAAGCTAATTAGCCGCTTGTCTCGATTTCAACTGCGTATAACTTATAAAAAAAATCAACATAAATCAAAAGCATTTCAAATATGAAAGTTATTTATACTCTTTTATTATTTATATACATATATATTAATTATAAACACCAGTTTCACAATAACGTATGGCAGTCTGCCCGATTTTTTGACATTTATGATTACTGCGCCGCTCCCTTGGGTAGTAGCATGAAGATAATATACATACATCCTCAATAAACGGGCCATATAATGCAAAAAGATTTTTTTTTAAATCTGATTAGTAGTTCTTGAGATTAGCGCGTTCAAACAAACAAACAAACTCTGCCTCTTTATAATATTAGTATAGATGTCTATATTTTGTTACATGTTACCGGTATTATATGATCTATGGTAAAGGTACCTAATTCATTGCTGTCAGTACTTACATAATAAAAGATTTTTCGCCAAACAGTTCCCTAAATGTATTATTTGTGAACAACATCAAAGTTTTGTCCAGCTAAGTGATAGATTGGGTTGTCGGTTTGTTCGTATTTCGCGATGCATTAGTCAAATAGCTTTTCCATCAAGATTAACTTATCTGAGCTGTGATAGCGACCTCACCAGCCCTTTAAATTATTTAACATCACTATATACTGTTTATGTTTTGCAAATAACGTGATTGCAATATTTGTAACAAAATTACATATTTTTGTATTATTGGAAAGATACACCATCGACTTATTATAATGAAACTATAATTATTGTAACATACATAGATGCAATTCGGTATGATTCGTCTTTACAGATGTATACAGCATTCTACTTACAATTATCACCGTTGATTTACGAATGGGAAACAAATTTTCAGGATTATTATGGTAGATTATAAATTCTTAACTTTTAATATTTTAGAATTGTTTAATCGTGGTTTACATTGTCGTTCATTTAAAACTTTAACTTTATAGTTTAATACTTTAATTTTCGTAAAGTCCAAAAGCAAATAATTTTTCAGGCTTGATTCCTCTGCTCTTTCATTTTTTGTATTTTGCAATAACTTCGAATGATTTCATCAATATCTTAATGATCTTGTTGCTGCTATTGGACTACGAGTACTTATTTTTTTGTCTTTTCCATTTTATTATGTATAGTTGATTTCTTTTTATACTAATAGGAACTTATGTAAATTATTGTTAATTCTAAAGAAAACGTTGTATGTACATTAGTCTTATAAAAATAATAATAATATTGTGGTTCATTTTGGTTACGGCAGCTAACTGCTAAGTTAAGACTAGACGCAGGGGTTATTATTTACCACATATTGATGATGTTCTCCTGGCCGATTCCGGCCACGGCGGCCAATCTCATTGTGACTAGCCAACTGCGCAGGAGATATTATAGTGCACAAGTGTACGCGCAGACACAACGTGCACTCTCTATTCCTGTCACTCTCATACTCCGGTGGGACGAGTGCTCGACACGACCAGTGAGAGTTAAGGCGCAGGACCGACGGCTTTACGTGCTCTCCGAGGCACGGGGGTGAAACACCGCCAACTTCCCAACTCCGGCCTGTTACTGAGACTTATTATACAGAAAGACTCAATAACTAAACTTGGCCCGACCCGGGACTCGAACCCAGGACCTCCGAGTGTGCAGCCGTACATGCTAGCCACTACACCACTGAGGCTGTTTCTATACATATATAACGTATGTATATGTGCATAAAAGGTACATTTTTCCTAGTAAGATGATTGATCTCAAAATCTTTCTCTCCTGGATAGAATACTAGCACGGTAGAATCACAACGTACATATTAAATATAATAAATTAAAAATGTATATACTTATCGTTAAATAAGCAAACTTAGTCTGATATATTATAATATTTTTATCGGTTTATCTGTCAGATAGAGTTTATCCGATAGGGCTTATTATCATATTTTATGGATCTGTAGAAAAAATGCTTACTGGTCAATTTTGATCGCACAATTTATCCATATATGTATGTATGTAAAAGTAAAAAAAAATATATAATCATGACTTACAATAATCTTGAAAGTTATCAAAAAAAACTAAACAAATAATATTTTAAATAATTTCGAGGAAGTTTAGGGTTAGTTTATTCTTTGTAATATTTTTTATAATAGTCGGAACCACTATATATGAATTTACTACACAACTGTACGTTTGTTATTTCATGCGAAATAGCTCTGAATAATTCAGTCGCACAACAATCGTGATACTAAGTGTTTGAAAAAGGAGTACAAAAAGTAAGTAAACCTCTTCCTTATTTGTTAACATTGAAATAAAAAAATATGAAGGACATTACATTATATTTTTTTCTTAACATTTTGTATTAAACGTTACAATAGAACATAACTCTCGATACCGATACGACCTCGATTTCTTACAATGGTTATCTATACATACCTATAATAACATTGTAACTAAGCCGAATCTGTACATTAAATATTTTTTGGAAAATATTATTGAAATAAACATTATTACCGATACACAGGCGCAATCTATAGTTTTTAGAATTTTTGTCTGTCTGTCTGTCTGTCTGTTACCGCATCATAGATAAACCACTGGAGGGACTTTGATAAAATTTGGTATGGTGATAGCTGGTTATCCAGGTCAACATATAGGATACTTTTTACCGCGGGAAAATATCTCATTTCTGAGAAAAAATTCAAAAACTGCAATGTAAGAGTATACTAATATGTAAAACCTAAGAATTTGGTTTTTGGTCATTTGAACGCTGGCGGAGTCGCGGGCAATGCTAATATGGAAATAAATGTGAATAATACTTTCATTCATTTCCAATTATGTCGCTATAAAATAAATTCTAAGTTTATTGAATCTCATCATCATCATCATCCGTCATTATTTAAATGACAACAAAATTAATATTATGAAAAAAAAAGTTACTAATCTCATCTCTCTTATCTCTCTCTTTCTCTCTCTTACGTTTTCAGTGACGGAAATGAAAGATTCATCTTCCTTCGTACCACCGCGATCGGATCCTCCACCATATTCTGGACCACCTGGACAAAACTTTTCTCCTCACCCTGGATACGTAACAATGACTCAGCCACAAATGTCGGGAGTACACGTAGTAACCCATCCTCCTACAATAATACAAGGACCAACTATAGTACCTGTAGTAATGGGGAACCCTTTAGGCTCTGATCCATCCCGAGCATACTGCCGTTCATGTAATATGCACGTTATTACATATATTAGGAGGACACCATCTATGCGAACTCATTTACTTGCAGCTTTCTTGTGTGCCCTTGCGTGAGTATATTCTTATTGCTTAGTTAATCTAGTCGCTAGCTTAAATCATACCTTTCGAGCCTCAGAGAGTACGCGAAATTCTCGACCCTGTTACAATATTAGATGAAAGTTTTGAGCAAAGATATAAAATATCAAAATGCAAGTATACATGGCTTATTATTATATTCCATTTTGTGACTAAATACCTATTTGGATGGTCGATTCGCGTGTAACACTTATCGCACAATGATTTGAATTTTGATATCAATAAAATTATATTTTCCTTTGTTTCTTTATCTTCATAAGTGTTATTTTAAATATATCTATAATGTTTTATTTCTGTCTATCAACCTATCTACCTATCTATCTATACATAGAATTAAAATATGATAAACTATTTTATCGCTCTCTTATATAAGTAGAGTACATAAACAATGTGTGAGTCAATTTGGTCATAAAGGGGCTGCTGATTATTCATACAATCATTTGTCTTAAATTAATACTTTTATTAATAATACATAGGTACGTGTTCGTGTAAATATGACTATTTTATTTGTATTAATTAATAATCTTACATTACATATAAACAATCTAAGTTAATAACCTTTAAGTGCATCAGATAAAAGTAGAATTATTAATTACTATAAAATAAAGGACTTCCAAAAAGTATGAGGTTAAATATTCGCATATTTTTTATGTATGTTTACTGATTTCTCGGAGACGGTTCAACGGATTTTGCTACTTTAAATTGAAACTTTAAATTCTGTAAAATTTTCTTTGATATAGAGTTTTTCGCTTTCGAAAATATCTGGTAAAGCATGAAATTTGATTTATGTTAACAGTTCTAATTAGACATTTTTAATTACTTCTAATTCGACAAAACGACTTGAAAGTCGATACTTAAAACTATCTAAGTAAATTATCTCATGCCGATTTTAACATGAAACGTGGAAAGAGATGTTTATGAAAAATATTCGTCATGCTCTAACCTAAACTTACTTAACTGGAGACTTTTTGGCTAATTTTCTTTTCTTGTAATTTAGAACTTAGCATTAATTTTAAATACCTTATTTAAAATTAACGCCCATGTATTATTGTTGCCATTATATTCAAATATTATGATTATATCGTTTTTTTTTCAGATTGTGGCCGTGCGCATGCATTCCTTATTGCGTGGATTCCTGTAATAATGCTGATCACTACTGTACCAATTGCAATGCGTACCTTGGATCGCATAGTTCTTGATAATTTGTTTTTAAGAGAAATATACTTGTTACGCATACATATTTACATATACATCTATACATATAATAAAATTGTAACTAAACCGAATCTGTACATTAAATATTTTTTGGAAAATCTTATTGAAACATACATATTATCAATACAGAGGCCGAATCTATAGTTTTTAGAATTTTTGTCTGTCTGTCTGTCTGTCTGTCTGTCTGTTACCGCATCACAGAAAAACCACTGGAGGGATTTTGATGAAATTTGGTATAGTGATAGTTGGTTATCCGCCTTAACATATAGGATACTATTTACCGGGTGAAAATATCTCATTTTTGAGAAAAAATACAAAAACTGCAAAGTAAGAGTATACTAATATGTAAAATCTAAGAATTTGGTTTTTGGTCATCTGAACGAGAACGGAGCCGCGGGCAATGCTAGTATATTTATATAATCACCGATTCATTTGTTAATGATCGTATAACTTTCGAACAAACGACGGATTAATGTCATATTGTACAATATAATTGATTATTCGATACAATAGTTCACAGTCATGGTAGGATCCTAGATTATGTATGTACTGGCATTCATTTTGTATGATTGTTTCGTTATTTCACCACCTCTAGGAGCAAAATTGTAAAATAGTACTGAGATTTAATTTTAAATATATGAGAAATTATTTTGCATGTAAGTATATGAAACTAACGATTTACCCTCGTTTCACTCGGGTGCGTCTTTCAGTTATAATTTCATGGGTTTTAATTTTTTTGCACGGAATCTTGATTCTTTTTACAAAATAAAAGTAAGCCTTAGTTACTTACTCCTTATAACATCAGCTATCTGCCAGTGAAGTTGCAGCTGCTATTTTGAAATTACAAACAGACACTTCAATATAGATAATCTATACATATAATAAATTTGTAACTAAGCCGAATCTGTACATTAAATATTTTTTGGAAAATCTTATTGAAATAAACATTATAATCGATACGAGGCCGAATCTATAGTTTTTAGAATTTTTGTCTGTATGTCTATCTTATATGTAAAGAAAATCACTGGAGGGATTTTGATGAAATTTGGTATGGTGGTAGCTGGTTATGAGGGTCAACATATAGGATACCTTTTACCGCGGGAAAATATCTCATTTCTGAGAAAAAATACAAAAGCTGCAATGTAAGAGTATACTAATATGTAAAACCACAGAATTTGGTTTTTGGTCATCTGAACACGGGCGGAGCCGCGGGCAATGCTAGTATATGAAATTATTTTCAATATGGAGTTACACTCTTGTTCTTTACATGTGTATATTTATTGACTACATATGTCCGGTGACGTTCCGGTCTGATTGAGACTGGCGCAAGGTGACATCGAAGGATAGAGTGAAATGTCACTATATAAGTATTATGCTCTCTGTCTCCTTTCTAAATTGTAAGGTGTAATGTTGTTAGTATACAGCTAAATACAAGAGAGGTTGTTTTTAGGTAATAAAAAGATAATAAAACCTAACAGTTAAATTGTCATAATTTCTACATACATATATGTACATACCTATAATAAGATAGTTTACAGTTAACTGCCTCGGTGGTGTAGTGGCTAGCATGTACGGCTGCACACCCGGAGGTTCTGGGTTCGAGTCCCGGGTCGGGCCAAGTTTAGTTATTGAGTCTTTCTGTATAGTAAGCCTCAGTAACAGCCCGGAGTTGGGAAGTTGGCGGTGTTTTACCCCCGTGCCTCGGAGAGCACGTAAAGCCGTCGGTCCTGCGCCTTAACTCTCACTGGTCGTGTCGACCTCTCGTCCCACCGGAATATGAGAGTGACAGGAATAGAGAATGCACGTTGTGTCTGCCCGTACACTTGTGCACTATAATATCTCCTGCGCAGTTGGCTAGTCTCAAAGAGATTGGCCGCCGTGGCCGGAATCGGCTAGGAGAACATCATCATCAATAAGATAGTAATAAAGAGAAATCTGTAAATGAAATATTCTTTAAAAACAATGACTGTTTCGTATTCTGTACAAAATAAAGACTCTAAAACAATAGCTGTCGAAATTTCTGTTTGCCTGTAAATCGGTGTGCTTTTGACGCATAAAATACTGAACGGATTTAAACAAAATTTTGTGTAGTGATAACTTATTACTTGGGTCAACATATAGGATACCTTTTACTAGAGGAAAATCTCTAATTTCCACGGGACAGCACAGTAATTGGTCGGCCGAGTTGTCCTTCATACAAAATTTTTAATGATTTATTAAACAAAATATTTGAATAGCAGGGGTATAACTAACATAATATTTAACAACTGGGCTACCACTGCATTTAACAACTTAGTGCGGTAAAATTTCTCATTTTCATAGGAAAATACAAAATTTAGCCCAATCACAAGTCGCTTGTTTGTATCTACACGGCGCCAAATTTAATTACTGAGTTTTTTGTCGAGATATTCTCAGTGTGGTGTTGCACACCCGTGCTTCGGAGAACATGTAAAACCGTTGGTCCTGTGCCTCATCTCTTACCGGTCGTGTCGAAGTATCGTCCCATCGGATTTTGAGACTAAAAGGAATACTTAGAGAGTGCACTTGCGTCTGTGTGTACTATAATATACTATACTAGCAGTACCCGCGGCTTCGCCCGCGTTCTAACTACTAAAAAACCAACTCTTTAACACACTGACAGCAGCGCCACCTACTGTAATTGTATTTTAAAACTATCCAGGAGACTATTGAAGTATACACACAAAATTTCATCCAAATCGGTCCAGCCCTTTAGGAGGAGTAAGGTGACAAACACACGTACAGAAGAATTATATATATTAAGTATACTAGTAGAGCACTGTAATATCTCTTGCGGATCTGGCTAGTCTCAGTGAGATTGGCCGCCGTGGCCGAAATTGGTCTGGAGGACTTTATTACACAATGCATAGTATAAAACAAAGTCGCTATCTGTTTTTGTCTGTTTCTCCGCTTACTTCTTCTACACCACGAAAAAAATTTGATACAGTTTTCAATAATAGAAAGAACAATAAGCGAGGAAAGTTTGTGTGTATAATTTATAAACATTTTGTATAAAATGGCTGAATTATGACGGTGTTTTATGAAAAAGCATTTTTTCATGGGTAATGTTGGCTAAACGTTAAGAGATACATCCTTCGATCAACAGTAGTATTGTTGATCGAAAGATACATCAACACCATGAAGGTACTCGAAAATGTATTGTTAAAAAAGTCTACAGAAAAGTCCGCGAATTGGATGTGTGTAACTTCTAAGGTATACTCACAATAACCCGAGCGATATATATATATATATATATATATATATATATATATATATATATATATATATATATATATATATATATATATATATATATATATATATATTTCACTCAGGTCGCTTTCGGCTAAATCCACACTAATATTATAAATGTGAAAGTGTGTTTGTTTGTTTGTCTGTCCTTTTTTCACGTCGAAATGGAGTAACGGATTGGCGTGATTTTTTGTGTAGAGATAGTTGGAGGGCTGGAGAGTGACATAGAAGATACTTTTTATCACGGTAGATTACTTAATTCCAACGGGAAAACACGTTATAATACAATCCAAAAAATATTTATTATTAGAATTACTTGAAACTTGAAATATGAGCTCTTCAATAAAATTAAATAAATATGATGTTATTAGAATGTTTCAAAATTCAGCCTATAAGGGGGTAAAATAGGGGATGAAAGTTTGTATGACTACCTTTTTACAGATTTTTTAGTAGTTTAAGCGTGAGCGAAGCCGTGGGTTCTTCTAATAAATATATAAATACTAGTAATTAATAAGTATTGTATGAGTATGCTTTGAATCGTTAAGTTTAAGCTAACATTAAAGTTAAATATGAAGATTAAAATTTGTGGTTACTTTGTGTTGATTTCCAAAATTATATAAGTTCAATGTTCTATGTTATTTCAACTTATATTCCCTTTAAAATTAAACACACAGTATTAAAATACCTAATAAGGTTTCGTGCTTGCGTGTAAAAGAGTGCTCAATAGAGGTCACCGTGTATAATATTTTTTAGCATGTTTTCAATCTAATATATAAAATTCTCGTGTTCAGTGTTAGTTTAGTGTTTGTAACAAAATTCCTCCGAAACGACTTGAACTTTTTTTTTTACTTCTTATGAAATTTTGTGTGTATATTCTGTAAGTCTGAGAATAAGACGTAAACTATTTTTCATACCCCTAAGTGATAAGGGTGGTCCACTACAAAAAACTTTTTTTTTTGAACACAATTTTTTATTTCAATTTTTTTATGATTCGGCAATAAAAATACATTTTAGATAGGTATCATTTGTTTAGCTACTCTAGTATTTACTCTTTTTAATATCAAATCTTGTTAAGGAAAATTTGAGATAATCAATTTGAAATAATAAAATTACAATAATCAATAAACATAGTTTTACACTACGTTAGGCCAAGTTTTTTTTAAAAAAAAAGACATTTATGTCATACATACATATACATATGTCATATATACATACATACATGTCAGATACGTACAAGATACAAAGGCTTTATTTAAGCTGTAGGTTTTTCTGTTTTCTTTACATATAAGACAATTTACGTGAAGTAGTTAAGAACTTAGAGAAAGGAATGTTCTAAGTACTAGAAACCTTAAAAATGTATGGACATATCAACGCATTGACACGTGGTTGGATTTTTTGCGATATCAATAATTGGAGGTAGTCAACTTGTAGGTACTTGTTTGAAGGGGCCGATTAGAAATCAAAATATTATGTCATTTTAATTGCCAACATGTGAAGGTATTTTCCTTTTAGTTCAAATTCCTAGTTAAACTATAAATGGAAATGTGGTAGAAATTATGTTTTTTTTTTCACAAAACAACGAGCGTATAAAATGGCGTATCTAACATAATTTAATCTGGTAATCATTTATTTAATTGAAAGCTTTTACATTGCATTTCTTTATATATGACCACAGAACAGGACCCTCGTTTTATACGTATAAAACTAGCGACTCGTTCGCTCGTTCGTCCCTAGGTTGCTTCCCCATACAAACTTTCATCCCTATTTTCACCCCCTTAAGGGATGATTTCCAAAATAAAAAATATCCTAAGTCCTAATCAGGGTCTCAAACCATCTGCATACCAAATTTAATTTAAATCGGTTTAGAAGTTTTTGAGTTTATCCATTACAGACATACAAAAATACTAATCTTTTCTCTTTATAATAGTAGTAGTGTAGAAGAGCGTGTACAGTGTGGTTTCGAGATGCCTCTTGAGATTTATTTTATTGAATAAAATAAAAAAAAGTTTATTATGTTGTTTGTATTTATTTATTTTAAAAATCGCCTTGAAATTGGATAGGCAGATCAAAATACATAACATAAATAAAACAGTTGATGTTAGTAATCAAATAATAGATGGCGCTGTAATGAATAAAAAATAATATAGACTATAGATATTTTTTTAATGTAGCTCAATCTAAGATAAAAAAATATACCTAGTCATAATTCCAGGGTAAAGAGACTTTCTTTAAACTGATTAAGTCAATTATTTTACTAAACACTTCAGGTACTATGATGTCTATTGAATAATTCTATTGAAGTAACGCGGCCCCTACTCGTCACTCGACTGCGTTATCGACGGCCATGTTTTTTCGATGATGTCATTCAGATTTCGTACGGTGTGAATCATCAACTAACTAGGAAATTATTTTTTATTAAAATAAATACTGATTTTTATTGTGTAAGTTTATAAGTTTTACTGTATAGACTAATATTATTAAATATTTTTCTTAAAATATGTAGTTGCTAATATTGTTATAATATATTATAAAATTAATATTTCTTCACCATAAATAATATATTTTGAAATTAAATAAGGGATAAAATATTATGAAAACGTATGTAATATTTAAATATATATAACGAAGCGTAGCACTAAATAAAATTTTAAATAAAACGTAAGAGTAGTGTAGGACGTAGGTGTACTTAAAAAACGCAATAAAGTGTCATATGGCCCAAATTAGTAAAATATATTTTATCTAATAATGCAACACTGCATTTAGATAAGGCATAGTTAAATAGTAAAATATACGTACAAATTAATTCAACACGATATTATAGTGACATTCATCAAGAGACCGCAAGCATACTTTTAGTTGCCTGTTGATTCTGCCACGGCGAAGTCGCTTTAAACGATAACAAGTGTACTTTAATGTTTATTGATATATACTGTGTTCATTGAAAAAAGGTTAAAATATAAAAGGTAAAGATTTTTATTATAATATTTTGGTGTTTTGGTTTGGAGTAAAAGTTTAATTTTTGTGTATCGTGTATTTTATTGGAAGATTCTATATGTTTTACCAACTATCGAAAGTAGGTTAAAACTGCGGAGTGCGAGCGTTCGTTTCTAGCGTAAACAAGATGAAAGTAAAACTGAGGATATATGGCTTACTTTGTGGGTCGCTTGCTATTATTGTTATTGAACAAGAAATTTGTTTATGAAAAAAATGACTTAATTATATTAGTTACGAAAAAGTTATTGGATAGAATTTGATCGAACATTTACTTATTATATTATAACGTATTTTTAAAAGAATAATTTACTATTATTAAACTTTTTTTAATTCCGATGTATTGAAGTTTTGTAAAATACGTATCAGCAATTGACTGAATATTTACAAAAAAAAGCATAAGTTTAGTTTATAAGAACTACCCCCTGGGTTATATTTTTGGGATAGGATGTCTAAATATGTTGACTAATCTTATATATAAAATTTCCATGTCACAATGTTAGTTACCGTACTCCTCCGAAACGGCTTCACCGATTTTTACCAAATTTTATATGCGTATTCAGTAGGTCTGAGAATCAGCTACTATCTATTTTCTATACCCTTAAGTGATAAGGATAAGGGTGGTCCTCCCAGACCCCACCCCAGGGACGAACCCGAGCGGAGCGAGGGTGAGTCGTTAGTTGTAAGTATAAAATTATTCTTAAAAAATGATAGAGACAAAAAGAAGTTATGAAGATTAAAAGTTATAAACTCTCCCATATCATAATATTCCTATGCCGAATTCAGTGATTATAAAAGACAAACAAACCTGTTATGAAAATATAAACCTGTTGTAGAACAATTATTGAAACCAATTTACGTCAAAACGTGTAAGTATATTACCTACCGTCATCATTATTGTACCTATAGTATTGTAATTTGTATCTTTTGTATCTTTAGTTTTTACAATACGATCTGCTGCAATACTATGTTGTGGTACAAAATGCGTTTTACTCGTACACTTACCTATAATAAAAGTCAAAATTATCTTTTAATCAATCCAACAAACAGATCAAATAACTATTATTTCACCATCCACGTCATATTGAATAAACAACTCTGTTTAGTATTAAAATTAAACACACAGTTACAGTCGGAGTCATACATACATACGAGTATGTATCTTGCGGCAAGGATGAAACTTGTATCCGACTGCATAATACTATATTCTATCGTGAACTTGTTTTGATATTTTTAGTTAGCTTTTATGCAGTCGGATTATTTATTTTTATTATAACTTATTATTATAATATTTGTATTTTTCAGAAATCATGAATATCGCACCGGTAGGACCAGAGCCCGCCAGATTGGTCTGTCCTTCTTGCAGAGCCACCATTGTGAGTCGAGTGGACTACAATTCTACGACAAGAACACACATAATAGCTTGTCTTCTTTTTATATTTTTGTGAGTTTATTTTATCAAATTTATTTAGATTATAAGACTATCTCTGATACATAAAACATACATGTAAATCATTGGTGTCTGTGCGAAGCTGAAGTAATAATTAATTAATCATGAAGCTATTATTGAGCAAGATATTCGAGAAGAAGGTGGTGATAGTTTAAATTCCTTACGTGGCCAGTGTAATTAATTAAAGCTAATTGTGCACATAGACATGTTTTGGGACAGGTTATATCGATAATAACTTAACGGATAGATTTATTTTTGTGTGTTTTTTATTGCTAGGAAAAATTATAAATAAATAAATTTGTTGGGACATTAACACACAGCACCATCTAGTTCAATGGTAAGCTACGAGGCTTGTGTTATGGATTGTGTGTAGTTGATATACTACATATATATACACACACATATATATATATATATATATATATATATATATATATATATATATATATATATATATATATATATATATATATATATATATATATATATATATATATATAACTTTAAATACATACATATTATAAATATAAACACCCATGACTGGAGTACAAACATTCGTGATCATCACACAAATGAATACCCCCAGCAGGATTCAAACCCGCAACCGCTGGCATAGCAAGTAGGGTTACTATAAACTGAGCCAAACGTGTCATCAAATTGTTTTAGAAATTTAAACGATATCATGAAAACGATTAACATATTTAAAATAACTATAAAGATATATTTAACAAAAAATAGCCAGAAAATGGCTACGCTGTGTGTTTACGAAGGTCATGAAAAATCCATTTTGATGCTATGAAGTTTGTGGAAATGTCCACAATTATGATAGTCTGTCGAAATTACAATAATCTATGCAATGTACATTAAACATTCATCAGTAAACATATATGAATTATGTGGCGAGAAGTATAAACATGTCGGACATAATCTAAAGTGATATCTTAAGTTGATAATTTAATCATTTAAAACGTTTGAAATAATTTTATGAAACTTATAAATAGGGTGTTTTTAACATGCTCTTAAATGCCTGTGAGAATTTCATAGATTTTATAAAATAAAATATTTTCTTAATTTACCTATCGAATTGAAATTTAGTGCACGTTTCTTAAAAAAACTATATAATACTAGCATTGCCCGCGGCTCCGCCCGCGTTCAGATGACTAAAAACCGAATTCTTAGGTTTTACGAGTACATATTAGTATACTCTTACAATGCAGTTTTTGTATTTTTTCTCACGAATGCGTTAATTTCCCGCGGTAAAAAGTATTCTATATGTTGACCCGAATATCCAGCTATCATCATACCAAATTTAATCAAAATCTGTCCAGTGGCTTTCTCGTGATTCGGTAACAGACAGACAGACAAAAATTCTAAAAACTATAGATTCGTACTCTATGTATAATAATGTCTATTTCAATTAGATTTTCCAAAAAATATTTAAAGTACAGATTCGACTTAGTTACAATTTTATTAGGTGTATGTATAGATTGAACGAAAGTGCGTGTCAAATGTAATGACATTTAATTTGTAGTTTTCCCACTTCAATTAATGTTATTATGATTACACAGCAAACATATTTTATCAATATAAAAAATAACCATAAAACTTGGAGGTAATGAAGCTAGTAGATTATTAGTAGTAGTAGATAATTTAACCTCTCATAAAGGTAGATGTTAGATTTTTTAAAGCAGATATGTAGTTACAGAGATAAGCGCAAACAAACAAATTCTCTTACTATTTATTTATAATTATATAGGTAGATATCCTTTAGATAAGGATTTCAACATTTGTACTTCCAATCGGCTGAAGTTGAGTGCATGTTATTTATAGTTATAATATTTAATATTACGATTGAATAAATATTGAGTACTCAGAGATTTTTTTTTAGTGGAACCCTAATTCTTTTACTGAAATAAAAGTAGCCTAAGTTACTCCTTATACAGAGTAGACAGAGAGAGTAAACAGACAGGCAGACAATTTTTTTTAAAATTATGTTTTTCTTATAAATACCGTACATAATTCCATATGCATTTACTAAAAAGCTGTTATTTTGACATTACAAACAGACACTTCTATTTTATTTAACTGTATATATAATATAGCGACTCAACCTCGCTTCACTCGGTTTCGTCCCTGGCTTGCTTCTCAATACAAACTTTCATCCCCATTTTCACTTCCTTAAGGGATTATTTTCGGAATAAAAAGTATCCTATGTCTTTCCCAGGGCCTCAAACTATCTTCTTACCAAATTTTATCTAAATCGGTTCAGTAGATCCATAGATTACCCCCTACAACGTCACAAACTCACAAACTCACAAGATCACAAACTTTACCTCTTTATAATATTAGTATAGATACTTTTTACAAGTATACCTACAGTAGAACATACACAACATGTTAGCAGATTATATACTGTAAACCATGCTTGTTAGTATGATAATAATGTTTAGGGCTGTTATCTTTGAGCATAGGTATCTACTTGATAACTATCTGAAGCCTTTAATTGTCTTTAGGCTATCTGTGTAGGTAATAATAATATAAGGCACTTATGTATGCTTTAAAATCAGCCCGATGGCACTAAATTATTGTACTGTAAACTCTACATTAATTGAATAACATTTATACTAGTTACACTGTTCAAGTCCTCCGAGAAATCGAAGAACAATATACATATGTTCAAAAAAAAAACAAAGCGTCGAACACTTTCCACCTGCTACTTTTGTGAAGTCGGTCTGTAACATTGTAATTCGTTGGAAAGACCTTGCGAATGGCGAAAAATAACGTAAAGATTGTAAGTAGTTTACAGATACCAAGGACTGCAAACTAAATATAATTAGATATGATTCACCTACGGCCTTCTAATGAGGAGAAATATATTTTGCACATCTGTATATCGGTATTTCTGATAGTCGCCCAAAGTTTCGCAACATACTAAAATGTAGGTACTATTGATATTTTGATAAGAGAAAAACTAAAAGGACAGGTTTTATTGTTTACAGATAGCGCCATCTTATCCCAAATTTTATTACTGACAGACCTATGTTTTACTCCATTTCATAGTATGACTATGAACTGAATTTCATCCAAATCGTCCAGCCGTTTTAGCGTGAAAGAGAAATAAAAATACAGACAGATAAACCTTCACATCTATGTTAGTAGTGTGGTTACATATTAAGCAAAGTTCCTTCAAGTAAAATCTTATTTGAACCAGAAGTCATTAATTTTTATTATTCGTTTCAGATGCTGGCCGTGTATTTGCGTGCCCTATTGTATGAATAGCTGCAAAAACGCAGATCACTACTGTCCCAATTGTAACTCGTACTTAGGCACTTACCAAGCATGATTTAAGAAACTTTTATATGTTATTTATTTGTTTTTTTGATCTCCTGTTTATCTAATTAGATTAGATAAAATAACACTGAGATAAAAAGAATCAGGATATATTATTGATTTATTTATGTTTATTTTACGTTTTTTTATAATAATTTGTTATTTGTTGTAGTTTAGTTTTATATATTATTTTATATATGTTCTTTTATATGTATTAAATATAAGATACTGTTATATACTATTATCACTTTATATAATAATTGTACATATAAAATTATTATTCATATAAAAAAAACTCTATCCTTATGTTCCACAGGTATTTATGAATTTTTCAAGTACGCATGGATGGTAAATATTAGTGTCCGACCGAAACTGGTTTTTCAGCCGAAACCGAACTTTCGGTCTTGCTCTCTGTTTCGGCCGAAACCGAAACTTATTAAAAATTATTTAAAATTACGATTATTAACTGAAATTAACTGTTTTATTTTACATTTATTTGTATAAATATAGACAGTTAAATAGTGTTAAATAAAATAAAAGAAACAATAATCATTAAAGTCGTAACATTTTTTTTATGACATGAATATGCCGGCGAGCGCTCATGAGTTAGCTGCGAGTTTATCAAACGACGCACGAAAATTCACAAACACTCGAGTTTCGGCGAGGCCGAAAGTTTCGGCTATATTGTGGCTGAAACCGAAACTAAAGCCGAAACTAGATTTTTTGGCCGAAACCGAAACCGAAATTTCGGTCGGTCACTAATAAATATACCTAAAGAAGTAATTGTATCAGTAAATATTTGTATAATCGATTTATTTTTGTTCATCCAAGTTCATTTGAAAAATTTACTTTAAGTTAGTCCTTTAAGATTACTAACTTTGAATTTCAGATAAAATAAATTATACTTATGAAGACATTGTTTAATTTTGTAAATATAGTATTTGCACCTGTTAAATAGATACTTCTTCGCAATAAAAATTTATGTTTCTACGGTTCTAACAAATTGTAGAAATTAGAGAAAGTTGTTAAGTTACTTACCTATTGTTACAAATGACGCTAAATGAACTTCAATGACATGAATTCTTAAAGAAAGCGATATAACTGCGATATATTAGTTCTGTGATTTTATTTAAAAACTTGGGTCTATCTAGTGGGAAAAAACTTAAACAGTAAATTTTAGTGACGCCCTGCAGTCATGCCACCTTCTGGTGCATGTCCTATAATCAAACTATTATATTTAAACCTATGATAATCTTTTTATTATTCTAGTTTATTTCTTAGTTCGTCTCAGCTATCAATCTACATAAATAAAAATGAATAATCGAAATGTACTCGTATGTACGCGTATAACTTCGGTTCGACTGCACCAAATTGGATAATTCTATTTTTTGTGTTTGTTATTGTCAGGTAGTTTGGTATAGAAAATAATATGAAAATTAAAAGAAAAGATTTTTTTTACTAAAAAAAGTTTTTTTTTTAAATCTCATGATATGAGAAGTGAGTGAGTGAAATAGTTTTTATCCCGAAAATCATCCCTTAAGGGGGTAAGAACGGGGATGAAAGTTTGTACTGGGAAGCAAGCTAGGGACGAAACCGAGCGAAGCGAGGGTGAGTCGCTAGTTTACCAATAAAACGTAGATATATTTACTTACCTTATTTGAATCTTAACTTTAAATTATGCCTTCAAATGAATTAAAAAGTAATTTTGGAAAAAAATGAATTGGTCAAACCAGTGTCCACTGTACAGAGTGCGACGGTAGGAAAAGAAAATTGTAATCTGATAATAAGAAAAAAATACAACGGAGGAAAGGAAAACGCTTATACGTAAGCTTCGAATAAAATAAGTATTATTAATATCACTTTTAAAGATAGGTAAAACAGTATACAATAGCAAGTCAGTGTGATTTTTTCTTTATACAATAGCTTACATCGTTATATACTTGTAAAAAAAAATACCCAGCTTCAAAAAACTAAAATTTAGTATGTTTTTTTTAAATATCATACAGATACGAATACTTTACGCTATGAGTTAACTTTTTAAAAATAAATATTATTAATTTATAGTAGGTACTTATACCTATATGTAGTGATTCATTTTATGTGAATAGATAAATTGATGAAAATTTACTGCTAAATGATTATTATTTACGTATTTATACTGTATCGTTATGTTTTTGTCTTTGTGGATAGATAGAAAACGTACGTATACTTCTTTAAATCATAACTGATAAAAGAAATATCATTGTTTGCCTGTTGGTACGAGTAGTTTCTATAGTTTCTAAGAAATATTTTATCTCATAGGGATTTATCATAATTTGGGCATTTTTTACAGATACAGACGGTATTTCGTCCCTTTTAATTTTTCATTAAGTTAAGAGAATAAAATTGCCAGTCATTTTTAAATATTATCCCTTACATTATTTCAAACTTAATTTCTTTGGCTTATTACTTATTCTTATAATATTAAATAGGTAAATAGGAAATAACCGTTATTGAGTTATAGTTGCCTCCTAACATTACGTTGCAGCTTGGACAATAATGGATGGTCTATTTGCACACACTTGTACAGTAAATAAAAAATAGGTTGCAGTAATTATATATATTACATGCACATATAAGATAATCTTAATAAGTTTATAGCATTTTAATTGTATTATCAAAATACTCTCCGTATATCTAAATAAAGCTTATTTTTTAAATTGAATATCGATAATGTAATCTTTGATATAAATATATACACATTAGTCATTTCTTATTATCACAATCCGACTACTGTTATAAATGCGAAAGGTGGTTTGTATGTTTGTTACTCCTCCACACTTAAATGCGTGGACAGATTTGGATGAAAAGTACAAAGATTTGAGCAAAAGTCGCCAATAATATCAAGACACGCGGTAGCGTGTCCAGCCAAGTTCTAGCCAAACTGGCGACTCAACACCGTGTGTATCGAATCATTTGGAGCCATACACTTGTCGCCAATAGTATCAAAATAGACAAATCTGTAAATACGTTTGTTATCTGTCTCTTCACGCTGTAAAAGTTATTTGAATACACACTACACACTAATAAAATATAAGCAGATTACTTTTTATTTTAACTAGTATAGTATAGTAGTATTTATGATATATTTGTTCCTAGAATAGAAAGTGTCGGGATAAATGGATGATTTTTTTAAATAAGAATATTTTTATTAGGAACACAGGTATTTAAGTAGAATACAAGAAGAAGAAAAAGAAGACATGGAAAGAAAAGTAGGTACATATAAATCTTTACATATAGTAAAAGTATAACTGATTGCTGTCTGTACATGGAAGATATTTGAGAAAAACTATCATTGGGGGTCTTTAATTACGCAATACAACCATTTTTAGATTTTTTGTCTGTTTGTCTGCGTTTGTGCGCGATAATCTCAGAAACGGCTTAACCGATTTGGATGCGGTTTTCACTAATATATTGTGATAAGCTTCACTTAACATTTAGTATTTGTTTTATTTCAGTCGGTTCATAAAAAAAGTTACGTCAATTTAAAGAATCACCTACGGACGAATCCGAGCAGAGCGAGGGTGAGACGCTAGTACATAAATAAATACGTGCGAAGCCACGGCTCACTGCTTATTGTGGATAAAATATTATCTAGATAGATGCCCCAATAGGCTCGATAATATTTATTTACGTAAAAAAGTACATAGCAGATTAGTTACCGTTTTATCATCATACTGAGCGTGACGAAAAATGGAGACACAATGTAAGAATATTATTATATAATACTTATTATACCTACTTATATATATATATATATATATATATATATAATATATATATATATATATATATATATATATATAATATATATATATATATATATATATAAGAGAATTGCTCGTTTAAAGATCTTTGAACTTGACGCATGAAGTCAGAATCTTTATGTAGCTGATCTGTACAGCAATTACCAACGAGCTAAATTTAGTTTAATTAGAAGATTGGCTAATAGGTAATTATACAAATGCTGGTGTGCTGGTGGTGATATAAATGTGAGCTGTGGGAGCTTGAAGAAGTATTTTGAAACTATCGGTTTTATACTGAATTATAATAAAAGAGAAGTGAAAATATTATAACTGTCTTTTATTTTATAAATATATATAATAATATCCCACTTTTTACGTATATTTTAGACGCGAAAGTTTGATGATGTACATGTATTTGTTACTACAAAACCACTGAACAGATTTTGATGAAACTTTACAGTACATCGGAGTAATGCATCAGAGTAATATAGGCTATAATTTTTAAAGATATACTTAATAATACATAATTGAACTACGCGTGCGGTGCCGCGGGAATACGCTAGTAACATATTTTATATAAAACCTTTGCTATACAAACTAATTTGTTACTAAAAAAAAATAAGGATAACTTTAAGTACCTATATATTTTGTTTTTTTTTTATTATATTCTATGCACTGTTAACACATGTTCATAAAGGAGTTAAGTTCTAAACAAAAATAAAATGACAGATATTCATACTATCTCAGTATTCTCTGGATAAGCCTTACAATATTTGGCTACACACAAAATGACCATCTGATTTGGTAATAATAGTTTTGAATAATATCATATGATTATTTTTTTAATGTTTCTTAATACACATACACACTGCTAGTACAGTGTACACTTTTCTATTTCCTACACCTAAAGATTGCCTGGAAGAAATCGCTGTTTTAGCAATAAGGCCGCCTCTTGTACACTTTCCTATTATTGTATTGTTTTTATTCTCTTTTTGTGTGTGCAATAAAGAGATTTTATTAGTATTATTATATTTGGTAATGGATATAGAATTACTTTTTACTTCGGTCTACAACGAGCTCGTATTATAAAATTTGTGGCATTGTTTGATTGGTCAAAATGTAAGCACATGTATGATGTAAGACACAATAAGTTTCGAAATAAGACGAATTTCTGTGTCTTACTTAATAAATACCATTTATTATTCTTAATGTTAACATATTAATTGAACCTAATAAGTCAGATCAAAGGGAATGTTAAGAAATTGATGAATTAATGTTTTAAATATAACACGGACAATTAGACCAGGGCTAACTTGTATATATTAATATTAATGTAATGAATTGAATATGGTAAAAAGTGAAAAAAAAAAAAAATGTAAGAAGAAGCCGATTGGAAAAAGAAGAGAATATAACAAAATTTAAGGAAAAATAATTTACGGGCGATCTGAGGTCGGGTACTGGGAGGGGGTGAGTTTTAAGGGTAAAAAATGATTCATCTCGATTACCGGCAAAACTACAAGTCCTATGGAAAAAAGTTAAATGGAGAAGTTTTAGGCAATAAAAAGACCTACAACTCCTATATTTACACTTTTTTCACATAACCTCAAAATCCATGTGAAAAATTCAAATAGCCAAGTTTTTGGTTTTTTATTTTTATCTTTTACAAAAAAAAAAAAATCTTTTCATGAAATTTATTGAAAACTTACCTTTTATGTCCCAAATATACCGTAATTTTTTTGATTTAAAATATTTATTTTTTCACCTTATTTTGACTTAATATCGAAAAAGCACCATTATTTTCAATCGAAAATTCTCGCGTCAAAATATCTGCTTTTTTAAAAAACTCGATGAGCTTTTTGTTCGTTGAAATCTCTCCTTTCTGATGGTGTAAAAAAATATACATTACTATAGTAAATTTTCTCAGAAAATGCAATTAATAAAGTTAATATTTAATAAGACATCTACAATATTTTGAGTAAGTTCAAGAATCTTCTTTAAATTATATGCTTATTTATTTCTATTTTAATATAACTTATATCCCTGAGTGACGCACGGAAAATTTTAGTCGATCAAAAGGTATTTCTTAGAGAACCACTTCTAAGAAGAGGCTAGGAGGGTTTGACCTAAACTTTTTGCCAGCTTACTATATTTTAAGATATGAATATCTAATAGGTAAATATGTATTTTACGAATCGAAATATATTAGATTTGCTTTGCATCGGAAAACCTCCGTTTAGTTATTTTTTTTTTATATTTTAGTGCCTGAAAACCTTTTTTTTAAGTTTTTATTTTTCCATTTTTATTATAGGTAATAAGCAGGTAATTTGTAAGAAGAATGTTTTTAATAACATATTCGATTAAACAATTTATTTAAAAATATATTTATTGTCGATTTTTTAAAAAACCGCTCGACCGATTTCGATAAAAATTTATATGGGAAGTATACCTATTGAAACAAAACAAAAATTTTCCAAATCGGTTCAGTTGTCTTCGAGTAATCGGTGACATACATAAAAACAAGATTCCGAAGAATTGAGAACCTCCTCCTTTTTGGAAGTCGGTTAATAAATACGTGCAAAACCATGACTCACTTATTATCTTTATATATATAATTCTTCTGTGAGTGTGTATGTCACTGAACTTCTCTCAAACGACTGGACCGATTTTGATGAAATTTTTTGTGTGTGTTCAAGGGGATCTGGGAATGGTTTAGATTCACAATTTTGTCCAAAAAGTTTGAAATTTTCAAATTAAAGACGTGTAGACAGGACAACGTCTGTCGGGTCCGCTAGTAATATATAAAATATTATCTAGATGAATTTAGCGATATGCTCGATAATAATTATTTACGTATAAAAGATATAGCAGATTAGTTACAGTTTTATCATCATACTGAGCGTTACGAAAAATGGAGACACAATGTAAGAATATTTTTAATTTGTTAATAAAGTTAAAGTAATATTTACCAATTTATTTTTTATTTCATAACTAAAGTTTTTTCAATTTATGCTTATTATTATTAAAGCGTAAGTAGTAAGTATTTTGATCAGTTTGACCTTAAATCAAGCATGCACTCATAATAACTATTGAAAAAAAATAACGTATGGGCTGGCAACTGACATGTTATTAGATTTATTAATATTTTCGTTAGATTATAATGTCTAAGTTAACACACCTTATTCTTGTAAATTTAGATGCTTAATAATCATAAAATTAATTCCAGTGAAGGAAATGAATTTAGAAAATTCTTCTGAGGCAAAACATATACCTACAATGGAACCACCAAGTTACTCTGGTCCACTGCCCCAAAGTTATCATGGACCACCTGTCACATCGCCTATTTCTTTCTATCCTGGAGAAATGACAACAGACGTAATAACTACACAACCAATTTCACAACCTACTATTTTGGTTGGACCTTTCGGATATGAACCATTTGTTATGACGTGTTCGTTTTGTAATCAACGAATTGCAACAAGGATTGAAAGAGTCGTTTCATTTCGAACGCATTTTATGGCTGGTGTGCTGTGTCTTATGTTGTAAGTGTTTATAATTATTGTATTACTGAGTGATTTCTTGAGTTAAATGAAATATATTAACATTTTATATATACCGACGCGACGTACCACTCAAACGGAGTCGCGAGTAGAATTCTAGTATTATATATATAAAACTAGTGACTCGCCCTCGATTACGAACGATTAGTTTGACGACTAATATTATATATATATATATATATATATATATAATATATATATATATATATATATATATACATATAGTATTAGTAGCCTTCCTTAATAAATGGGCTATCTAATGCAAAAAGATAAACAAATAAACTTTGCCTCTTTATAATATTACATAGACTACATTTCTACTTGCCTTTCCGGTCGCGTGGTACGTCGATACAAGTATCCTATGTGTTAACCCTGGATATTAGCTATCTCTATTATAAATTTTATTCAAATCCGTTGATCTATTACAGTGTGAAGAAGGAAGTCACAACTTTCGCACTTTGAATATTAGTGAGATTTTGTAATACGGTTGTTAGGCAAGTGAATTTTTTTATAATAGCAATATATAAAAAATATGCGTTTGGCTAACAACTATTTATTATCTACTATTTTTGCGATAAAGGTACTTAGTGCTTATTCACATATATCACCTATTTCCCGCATATTATGATGCAATGCACAGTTGTGTCCAGAATAAAGGAAGTTACGAACAATATCTGTTTAATTTATATTGTAAAAAAGTTATAAAATAGTTATACTAAATAGCTCTTTAATTTCATTATAATAAAAGTCACGAAACAGTGACGAATTGTCAGTAAAATATCCAAAAAAATATTTCAATTGTACAAATTCGTATACATTGGTATAAAATAGTTTACGTATGATATTTTTTTAATATTATTACTGCTTTTTGTTAGGGGCACCTCTCACATCAGATCACACTTCAGAAGTATCTCAATGAAAAGTAGCATTTGTAGTGTGTACTCAAATAACAGTTACTGCTTCAAGAGATAACAAACATACTGACAAATTTTCGCATTTATAATACTACTCGCGACTTTCCCCATTTTGCTCAGATGCTTAGGTGTTTAGGTGCTTCATAGTATGTATGAGTCGCTTTTAGATAGACTGCCTATCTTTGTACTAAATTTCATCCAAATCCGTCCAGCCTTTTAAGCGTAGGTAACAAACATACATACATACATTCAAACCACCTTTCGCATTTATAATTGAAGTCCGATTGTGATAATAAGAAATAAATAATGTATATATTTATATCAAAGATTGTTGAAATTTTTATCTTAAAAAATAAGCAATTGTCCGATAATTTATTCCATATTTTTATCGTTTTTTTTCTGAAACATTTTTTAAAATAAATCAGTTTCATTGATGATTGCAAGACAGCTTTATTTGAGGTATTATACAGAATAGATTATGAACGTCTTGTAGGTATCTCTAACGAACATATGTAGGTTAGCGTTATTTACTGGCATTACAAACGTATAACGCATCACCGAAGTGAAGATAGAAATCACTTTGCTTATTTTTACTAACCTTCTCCTATTTTTTCTTTATTTATTACGTCCCTAGGTTGATTCCCCATACAAACTTCCATCTTCATTTTTACCCCCTTTAGGGATGATTTCCGGGATAAAAAGTATCCTACGTCCTTCTTAGGTTCTCAATCTATCTTCTTACTAAATTTCATCTAAATCGGTTCAGGAGATCCAGAGATAATCCCCTACAACCTCACAAACTTTACTTCTTTATAATATAAGTATAGATTTGAAAGATATAGGGTTGAATATTCTGTGTAAATAAATAATTGGCTTTATGGAGAACATTTTAGTAATCAGCTGATATTATGTAAGTACTGTAACCTATTTTTTATTTCAGATGCTGGCCTTGTGTTATCATTCCTTACTTTACAAATGTATGCAAACAAGCTGTCCATTATTGTCCAAGCTGCAACTCATATCTGGGGACGCAAGTATAGCTCAAAAATAATGTAAAGGATAGTATTTAAAAATGCCTAGCAATTTGCCTGGCAATTATATTTTTTGCGCTCAACGTTGACGAAGAAAAATGGAGGTGAAAAAATGTCTTTATCATTTTACTAATAAAATGGAAATGAAGATGGCGATATATGTATGTATTGTCTTGATTAAAATTCAATCATTGGTAGTGGCTGATATCGCTGAGGTTAGCCATTTGCGAGAAATAAAGTAGGCATGTGCCTATGTGCCTGCATAGACGCAGATGTATCTGAAATTATTTCATTATTATACTCCCATGGATTAGCATTTCGGTATCAAAATCAATAGCTTCATGTACTGTTATTCCGGAGATTTATGAACGGAGATTTACACCAAATATTGAACATCATCTTATCAAAGAACTGTTACAGTTTTGAAACTAAAAAAAAACATAAAAATCGTTGGAGCCGTTTCCGAGATACAT
This sequence comes from Brenthis hecate, assembly GCA_951806755.1. Lineage (NCBI taxonomy): Eukaryota > Metazoa > Arthropoda > Insecta > Lepidoptera > Nymphalidae > Brenthis > Brenthis hecate. The sequence goes on from OX638274.1 coordinate 5,208,572, forward strand.
ATACAATAATTGCTCGTTTAAAGATATTTAAACTTGGCATATGAAGTCAGAATCTCTATGTCGCTGATCTGTACAGCAATTACTGACGAGCTCTTAGTTTGATTAGAAGATAGAATATTGGCTAATAGGTAATTGTACAAATGCTGGTGTGCTGGTGGTGATGTAAATGTGAATTGTGGAAGCTTGAAGTAGTATTTTGGTTTTGTACTGAATTATAATAATAGATAATTGAATATATTATAGCTGTCTTTTATTTTATAAATATATATAATATATCCTATTTCTTACGTATATTATAGACGCGAAAGTTTGATGATGGATGGATGGATGTATATGTATTTGTTACTACAAAACTACTGAACAGATTTTGATGAAACTTTACAGTACATCAGAATAATATAGGCTATAATTTTTAAAGATATACGTAATAATACATAATTGAACTACGCGTGCGGTGCCGCGGGAATACGCTAGTAACATATTTTTTATAAAACCTTTGCAATACATATGTACTAATGTGCTACTTACAAAAAAATATTTAATAATTAAAGATAATTTGATGTACCTATTTATTTTGTTTTTTTTTGTAATTATATTTTATGCACTGTTAACACATGTTCATAAAGAAGTAAAGAAAAATGGTTCTTTTTTGTGACAAATCGCGTTTTATTAGAACAGACATCTACATCTATACTAATATTACAAAGAGGTAAAGTTTGTGAGTTTGTGAATTGTGAGTTTGTGACGTTGTAGGGGGTAATCTCTGGATCTACTGAACCGATTTAGATGAAAATTAGTAAGAGGATAGTTTGAGACCCTGGGAAGGACATAGGATACCTTTTATCTCGGAAATCATCCCTTAAGGGGGTAAAAATGGTGATGAAAGTTCGTATGTGGAATCAACTTAGATACGAACCCGAGCGAAGCGAGGGTGAGTCCCTTGTATATAGATAAACTTAAAAGTAAAACTTTATCTAAATTCAAAATTTAATCCATACCGTTAGATCCGTTTCCAAGATACACGAAGTAAATTTATATATACAAGAATTGCTCATTTAATATTATAAGATACCTACTTTATTTTAATAGGTATTAATAGGTATTATTTAGTTCTGAAGTCTACACTTTGGTACCAATAGATGAATCTGAAAAATGGAAATAACACTTTACACGTGAGCAAAACCATGAGCAGAAACAAATCACACTACTATTATCAATACAAAAGTTTGTATGCAGTATGTGTATGTATGTTTGTTTCTAATTTACGCTGAAATGGTTGGACAGATTTGGATGAAATTTAAAACATAATATAGACTACAGTTAGTAATTTTTTTTCAAAAGATGCTACCTGCTTCTAATAATATAAATTCAAAAGGTACTTAGGAAAGCACCTGAGCGAAGTGAAGATAAGTTGCTAGTCAATACATATAATAAAATTGTAACTAAGCTGAATCTGTTACATTAAACATTTTTTGGAAAATCTTATTGAAATAAACATTATTATCGATACAGAGGGCGAATCTATAATTTTTAGAATTTTTGTCTGTCTGTCTGTCTGTTACCGCATGGTGATAGCTGGTTATCCGGGTCAACATATAGGATACTTTTTACCGCGGGAAAATAACTCATTTCTGAGAAAAAATACAAAAACTGCGAAGTAAGAGTACTATACTAATATGTAAATCTTAAGAATTTGGTTTTTGGTCATCAGAACGCGGGTGGAGCCGCGGGCAATGCTAGTAAAGTAGTTAAATAAAGTTTAATTCTTTCACTTAACGACTGCACTGGCTAAGGTTTCCTGTGCTAATGTTCCTCTTTGTATGGAGCTTTAAATTTTACCGATAAAGTAAAATCTAAAATGTGAGCTCAGAACGGAGCAGAATAGAGGAAATAGAGCGGTTATCCGAAGTCGATGTGTCGGTTTCGACTTTCAATCCTACTGTGAATGTTCTGTCGAAATGAAATTGAGTTATTTTTCATTTTAAAATATGAACTTATAGCTAGCTTTAAATGAAATTATACACTATTTTTATATTTTATTTGTTATTACATAATATTATGTATGTTATTAAATTACTAAATAAATATTTGTCTTTGACTTTGGCTTTGGATTACGAGTAAGTTAGTATTACATGGAATCCGAGCATTATCTTTACTTTAAGAACGTCGAGGACAGTGCTTCTAGTCTTAATTATTTAATCCATAAATATAATAAAATTGTAACTAAGCCGAATCTGTACATTAAATATTTTTTGGGAAATCTTATTGAAATAAACATTATTATCGACACAGAAGCCGAATCTATAGTTTTTAGAATTTTTGTCTGTCTGTCTGTCTGTTCCCGCATCACAGAAAAACCACTAGAGGGATTTTGATGAAATTTGGTATGGTGATAGCTGGTTATCCGGGTCAATATATAGGTTACTTTTTACCTAATACCTAATGTCTCATTTCTGAGAAAAAATACAAAAACTGCAAAGTAAGAGTATACTAAAATGTAAAACTAGAGAATTTGGTTTTTATGTCATCTGAACGCGAGCGAAGCCATGGGCAATGCTAGTATTCTATATTAATATAGTTGTAATTAATTAATTCATAAATAATATTATTATTTGTAATATGTCTCAAATTCTCAAACAAAAAGTCATATAAAAAGAAATCAAATCATATCAAACGAATGCGAGAGAACAACTACTTTTCTAACAAACCAATAACTAAATAAATCAATTTCATATACACGGTTTGCAAGTACATTTCCTTATCTTTTGTTTGACAAAAATACAGAATTTAGAATTAAACTCAATAATACTTTGTGGTTCATTATAAGTTAATCTTTTAATTTTTGCTACAACAAAGTACTAATACTATTACTACAAAATCCGAATAGCAAAGGTCATACTCCATTATGTTATTAAAGTACCTACATGATGTTCTCCTGACCGATTCCAGCTACGGCGGCCAATCTCATTGAGACTAGCCAACTGCGCAGGAGATATTATAGTGCACAAGTGTACGCGCAGACACAACGTGCACTCTCTATTCCTGTCACTCTCATACTCCGGTGGGATGACACGAGGCACGACCAGTGAGAGTTAAGGCGTAGGACCGACGGCTTTACGTGCTCTCCGAGGCACGGGGGTAAAACACCGCCAACTTCCCAACTCCGGACTGTTATTGAGACTTACTATACAGAAAGACTCAATAACTAAACTTGGCCCGACCCGGGATTCGAACCCAGGACCTTCGGCTGTGCAGCCGTACATGCTAGCCACTACACCACCGAGGCAGTTAAAATCTATCTACATACTTATGCGCTTAAAATCCAAGCTAAAATCGTATCATGCAAACCAAGGAAGGAAGTACTCGTACGTGAGTGAAAGCTATCATCCTTTTACTGCTTTTCCAGTGTCATAACTTCTCTTTGGAAACACACCACATCGTAAATTTTGGGACTACACTTGCATAAGTAGCTTATATGTATAAAAACACGATAATAATTTTTTGCACAGAGATGATTTGTGTCTTTTAGAGTTCCGTAGGCAAAAGGTGAAAACGGAACCCTTATAGTTTCATTGTATCTGTCTGTCTGACTGTCCATATATCATAATCACTTTACACAGATGTTTTTGGAGATATATTGCTCTAAAAATTGGTGGGTCACATATAAACCGCTAGACAGTTCAGTAATTACCAAAAATTAAAAGTAAATAGGGATAACATGAACCTAAATAATCGGTGAGAAAAATCTGAAGAAAATTGAGATAATAAAACAGAATATAAAAAAAAAAAGTTGGAGAAGATAATTTAAGTAAACGTGAAATAGTTTTTGAAATTGGTTCTCGGCATGACGGGCTTAGCCAAATGAGAATCAAACTCACATTTCAACTTGTCTTAGTAGACCCAACTCCATCATTTTACTTCTTCCTATAAAATTTCTTATTCATTGAACTTTTAGTTTCCACATGTGTTTATGGTATTCAAATCCAACCTATCAGATATTCACATAAAACGCGAACGTTTGCGATATAAACATGGGGACTGGATCGAAATAAAGAAATAATAGAAGTGATACATGCGCATAGTACGGTAATAATAAGAATAATAAGTATAATAAGAATGTTAACTTAATAATACTAACTCGTACGTACGTCGCACGTACGTAATATATATATATATATATATATATATATATATATATATATATATATATATATATATATATATATATATATATATGTATATTCTAGAAAAACCTGTGTTACACCTTGTTTTAGCTTCCTTAATTTAAATCTACATACATTAGGTAAATAAAAAAAAAACATATTTTAACAGGTATTATTACGGTTTCATTTTACTTTTGGATTCCTGACTCTTAAAATTCTAAAGTCATGATAATAATAGTAACCTAAATTAAAAGTATAATACCCCAAAGTACTTTACAATTTCAAAAGTAATAATATTTTTTTTAATATTTTTAGGTAAGAAGGTATTTTGATGTCATTTTTGTTATCTTACTGTTCCTACTATTATTTGATAACATTTGTGGGTAGACACCGTCTGTAATAGCTATAACTATTGATACATTAAAAACCTTAAACTCTCCCCCGACTATATTTGCTGTAAATCTTTAGAACTTCGGGAACACCAAAACATAACATATCAATATTTATTAATGTTTATTATTATTTTATTATATTATTATGTATATGTATGTTTAAGTATTTAAACAATAAATATTTATTGTATAAATAGTATTTTATATATGTATTTTTTTATGTATGTTTATAATATGTGATACGTCTATTGAGTACACTTTGTGCACCTTTCCGCTTTCTGTTAACTTTTGTATCCTACTTCTAGCGGTTGCCTGTAATAGATCACTCAGTGATAAGGCCGCCCTTGCACATTTCTTTAAATGTATTTTTTTTGTATATATCATTTTTATTTTTGTATGCAATAAAGTGTTTAAATAAATAAAATAAATAAACAATATTATAATATTTAGTTGTAAGTTAAACAGTATATTACTTACCACTATGATTAGTTGTACGATTAAAGTATTGTTTGTAGGTTAGATAAATATAATTTCCTCTGTGTAAGCGATCCTGCGAAGCCCCATTTAAACGGGGGCGGTTTTATTGGGTTTTAGAGTGTAGTACTGGTTTTTTAACCACCTATATGTGCATTTCCCAAAAAAAAAGATTAACAATAATTTTGGCAATTATCAATATGGCAGCTTCAGGTGCACTGTTTTGATAGAAGTATACACTACATCCACAAATACGCAATAATGTTATGAACTTTCTGTCATCCCTGTTCTAAGGTATAATAAACTTCACAAGAAAGTCGCGTAAAACATCAGTCACGCGTCGTAGTCAGGACGTCGAGACTTCGTTTATGCTAACGATATAGCCATTATAAATAGAAGTCTATCGAAATTTATCAAATAAATTTTGTTTAATCCTTCTTTATTATTTTTTTCGCAACCATTTTGTTTATTTTATCACTTATCCCTATAAATACTATTAAATTCAATACAATTCCCGTGAAAGCACTCATTCACTTATCCCTATAAATATTATTCAATTCAATACAATTCTCGTGAAAGCACTCATATCCCAATTAATTTGTTCTTAATTTACAACATAAATGCATTTAATAAGGATAGTTTATATACCGTATAACTGAAAAATAATATTTTTTTATAGATTTATACTTTTTTTCATTCTTTTACTTTTCCACCAAAAACGTTTCCTTAAATCCGTTCATGTTAAGAAATAAAAAAGCAAATAGATTTGTTGTTATAAAAAAAATTTCAATGTAACTAAGCTAACTGAATTTACCCAGTAGATAAATTAGTTAAATAGTAGAAAAGAATCACTAGTTCAAAAGAAGTTAATTGTATTTTTTAAAATATCTTCTAAAATACTGTTCTGTACAATAATATTTGCTTAACATGCATGTAAGTAAATTACTGACAAACTTCGTCTATTGACAACCAACTGAAACTTGGATCAAGATGTTCTAATTAAATTAGAGACGGTTCAAAGGCAGAATGCATAACGTCTATGCCCCGACTGTGCTATGGAAATCATTTACCAAGTTCTAGAATGTTCCGTAAAACGGATAGTACACGATGGAATTGATTAGACATGATAAGCCGAAATCGAATAAGGGTGTACTGATGTATTTAGTGGTCACCGCAGAAGGTAGGTTTGGTAGAGGCACATACGTAATATATAAGTACACTAGCGACTCACCCTCGCTCCGCTCGGGTCCGTCCCTATTTACGTTTTAACGTTTAGTATAGATTTCTCAAATATGAGATATTTTCCCGAAGTAAAAGTATTCTATATATTGACCCGGATAACCAGCTATAATCGTAATAAATTTCACCAGAATCCCTCCAGTGGTTTTTCCGTGATGCAGTCATAGACAGACAGACAGAAATTCTAAGAACTATAGATTAGGCATCTGTATCGATAATAATGTCTATTTCAATAAGATTTTCCCAAAAAATATATTTTAATGTACAGATTCGGCTTAGTTACAATTTTATTAGATAAAGGGCCTACATTAGGGAAAACATTACTATCATAATAACAAATTGAACTTAAAAAAAAAATAGAATCTATTAAACAGTAGTAGAGAAATAATACCTTATTTTAATAGGTTGATTTCCCGTACAAACTTTAATCCCTATTTTCACCCCCTTAAGGGATGATTTCCGAGATAAAAAGTATCCTATGTCGTTTCCAGGCTCTCAAACTATCTTTTTACTAAATTTCATCTAAATCAATTCAGTAGATCCAGAGATTACCCTACAACGTCACAAACTCACAATTCACAAACTTTACCTCTTTAAATATTAGTATAGATGACAATATAAAAAATAATTATTTTAGAACAGTTTGAGTACTGGAGATTGAAATGAAACAATAGTAGGTGGTGTAGCATTTTCAACAGCCATTATAAGTAGATTGAATTTTATAACAATTATAGTTTCCCCATATCCAAATTGGAGCTCTGAGCCTCAAGTAAAGCTAAAGACAACTTGTGAAATTTTTTGAAATTAAATTCTGCTTTGAACATTTTCACAGCGTTCTAAAATAGTCTTCATATCATTCAAAACAAAAAATAAAATAATTAGTTTCATTAAAAATATGTTATTAAATTTTTAAGTTTAAAGTCCTTTTATACCGCATGAAATTTACAAAGTTGAATTTTTATACTTTTTAAATAAAAAAGAAATCGTCAGCCGTACTTTTAACGATAGAAAGACAGTTAGCGTCATAAACTTGTTGGGCGCTTTTTGCTGCTTATATATTCAAAACTAAGCAATTGTTTAGTATTTAATTCATTTGGTATAAAATTCAGAGAAATAATACTACGCTATATCCCCTACAACAACAAAAAAAATGTCAAGTGAATTTTACTAACGTAAAGCGTTTGCTTAAGAAACCAAGTGAAGCGGGTTCGTTTCCCGGATCTTACACCTCTGATATTTCCATGTGCGAACAATTTCAATATAATTGCGGCTTGTCATACGGTGATGGAAAACATGTGAAGTCCACCAACCCGCTCTTGGTCAGTGTGGTGGGCTATGGCCTGATCCCACTCGTATTGAAGTGAGGCCCGTCCCCAGTAGTGGGATATTCGAAAGGGCTGTTTACGTATAGGCAATGTGTACCAAAATAATAAACGGTTATAAATGATAAAATACGTTTGGTTCCAATTGTTTGTGAAATTGTACTGACAAGGTATTTTTGCAACTATTTACTAAATTGAATGTGCTGTACCAAACTCCAGCTGAGATTACTGTGATTCCAGACAACATTCTCTTATTTGTTCACAAAGCAATACTACCAACTAACCAGTACCTAATTACAAAAAAGCCTTTGTAAATAAACTTAGTTATTTTTAACGTATTTTTACTTTAACTTCTGTTTTAGATCAATGATGTTAAGGAATAGGTATTATTTTTAAATAAAAATAAGGTAGATATCAGTGGCGCATGGTGAAATTTTAGCAGAGCCAGTGGTAAGCCGTTCCAAGAAATTATATATATGTATATATATATATATATATATATATATATATATATATATATATATATATATATATATATATATATATATATATATATATTGTTTAATATTTGATTTATTTCGTATAAAATTCAGAGAAATAATACTACGCTATATCCCCTACAACAACAAAAAAAATGTCAAGTGAATTTTACTAGCGTAAATCGTTTGCTTAAGAAACCAAGTGAAGCGGGTTCGATTCCCGGATCTAACACCTCTGATATTTCCATGTGCGAACAATTTCAATATAATGAAATGAAAATATGTATAATGAAATTCAAATATGTATGTATGTATATATACATATATACATACATACATACATACATATATACCTATAATAAAATTGTAACCAAGCCGAATCTGTACATTAAATATTTTTTGGAAAATCTTATCGAAATAAACATTATTATCGATACAGAGGCCGAATCTATAGTTTTTAGAAATTTTGTCTGAATGTCTGTCTGTCTGTCTGTTACCGCATCACAGAAAAACCACTGGATGGATTTTGATGAAATTTGGTATGATGGTAGCTGGTTATCCCGGTGAACATATAGGATACATATAGGAACCTAAGAATTTGGTATATTTTACGGTAAGACTTCTTGTATGGACCCTTCGCCACTGGTATGTCTAGTCCTTAAATAGCTCTAGACAAACGTCCACGATATCAAATGTATCTTTTGCATTTTAGCTAATTTAGTTGCTTTTATGTTTATTTGAATAAATTTTTGACTTAATTTTAGAGACCTATTTGAAAAAATAAATATTATACATAATACGAGTAAAATAAATCATATAAACATCACAAGTATGTACTTAATAGAGATAAAATTTTCCCTTTGCAGTATATCATTTGTTGCCTCATTTGAGAGATAATGAAAAATGATAATAAATCGCAATTTGTGCACCAAAATTATCTAGTTAATTATTATTCTAAATTATTAAAAATACTTTCATTTAACAAAATTTGATTAAACTTGTTAATATGTATAATGCGTATATATTTAGAAATAAAGTATCGAAATTGTAAATCCTTAAAATTATTTGATTGAGTGTGTTTTGTTTCATTTGTTATTTTTCTCATTCAGAATACTTTCTAAGTTTTACTTTTTTGAGAACAGAGCTCGGATTAAAGTGATTATAACAAGCGAAATATATATTAATATTTCATTTACAGATTGGAGAATGGAGAATGCCTTGATATATCATCAAGGCACGGGAGTATAGAAATGCAAATATCTTTACACTGGATTGCCATTGAGAAAACGTTAGAAAATTTTAGTAGCTCATCCACATTGAATTGTCGAACCATAATTCGTTAGCTTACTATTACAGGGTTCTATGTTAGTTTTAATGTTTATGTAATGTAATGTAAGTTTAGTAATTTTTACATAGAACTTCGTTATTTTGTTATCGTAAAAAAAAACAACATAGAAATATGTAAAATTGAATATTTTTTAGTTATAGTGCCGCTATCTAGTGGTTTGTTTTTGCAAAACTGTAGCTAATGACACATAGAACATTATAACATATAGAACATTGTAACATAGAACCTTGTAATAGTGAGCTAACGAATTATGTCAAATTCGAATTGTATATATTGACCAATGAAGCAGCACTATTCACGTAAAACTGAAAACCATTCAACATAATAGGGTAGCTTATTAGACTTCATTTCCCTTTATCATGTTTCGATTCAAAGTACCTGGTATATTCTAGTTAATTTATGACAACAGCAGCGTTCAATAAGTCATTGAACGAGAGGGATAATTACTTGCCATTTGGCTCAGAGTGCGTATTAGCGCACAATACTCGAATTAGCGTCGATATACGATGTACTGGCATATGCTTTTAAACACTGTATAGTGTATACCTATCAGTGAAGCGTCCATACAAGACGTTAAAATATATATATATATATATATATATATATATATATATATATATATATATATATATATATATATATAATAAGACCTTAAAATTATTTTGCTTTAATTTTATATATATTTAATTTTTTAAATGTATAAATGTTCTTTTGGAAATAGATATAATAATAGCTTTATTTTTTTCTGCATTAATGCGTATATAAAAATTGTATATTTTTGGAACGGCTTACCTCTGCTAAAATTTCACCTTTCGCTACTAATATCTATAGTATTTTAGTACCGTATTGTTTAATGTTTCCAACACGATTACCACTTGTCTTACGATAAAGGAAATCTGCATGTATGAGAGAACTTAGCAAGTTTTCGAAAGACATGTGAAGTCTGCCAACCTGTACTTGGCCAGCGTGGACTATGGCCTGATCTCCCTCATATTGAAGGGAGGCCCGAGCACAGAAAACATCCGTGGGACGTTAAAAAAGGCTCAATAATTTAATGTCTTTTGTTTAAAAAGTAGAAGTGAACACTTTCTATCAATTTATGTACACGTTTATAATTGAAGAAGATTTTTTCTCTATTAATTGCTATTAACATATATTTACCATTAAAATTTATTTTATCAGAATTTTAAGAGCAGATTTAGGGCTAATTAATACTTTACCTCTTTAGGATGTGTTTTTAATTTAAGTCTTTAGTAATTTCAACAGATATAAAGAACTTTCAACATAAATATTTATACTCAATATAAAGGATATTTTAAATGTACAAATAAAGTTTAGGATTGGTTATATAAAACACTAGCATTGCCCGCGGCTTCGCCCGCATTCATATGACCAAAAACCAAATTCTTAGGTTTTACATATTAGTATACTCTTACATTGCAGTTTTTGTATTTTTCTCAGAAATGAGATTTTTTCCGCGGTAAAAAGTATCCTATATGTTGACCCGGATAACCAGCTATCATCATACCAAATTTCATCAAAATACCTCCAGTGGTTTTTCTGTGATGCGGTAACAGACAGACAGACAGATAAAAATTCTATAAACTATAGATTCGCCCTCTGTATCGATAATAATGTTTATTTCAATAAGATTTTCCTAAAAATATTTAATGTACAGATTCGGCTTAGTTAGAATTTTATTATATGTATAGATTAAGTTTATACGCTCAATAGCAAATTATTATTAAAGATAATTATGAATAAAACGGGATAATGATGACACTAAAGAGATTGATCGGTGAAATATTCCACTTTTAAGGTATTTTAGCGGAATTTAGAGGTCATATCGTTATACTCAGATATAAAGAGAAAGGTCAACAGCATTTTTATTGGGAATTTTGCGGGGCGTGCTCTTCATCACAAGCAACTTTATTCAGGCCACAAATACTTGACTTACATTATAAAAGTAAATTTTCTATAATACCCATAAATAATTGATTATAAAATATAGCTAAAATATATTTTATTCATATAATATAATATATTTAACGTTCACAGTAAATAGGTACTGTGGATACGTAACATTGCGCGTTTTATTTTTAGAAAATAAAGTAATATTTTTTTTATATGTAAGAAATAAACTCTACAACTACTGAAGTAATCGCAGCCGTAAGTAAGATTTATAAAAATATTTATTGACTAGCATTGCCCGCGGCTCCGCCCGCGTTCAGACGACCAAAAACCAAATTCTTAGGTCTTACATATTCGTATTTAGTATACTCTTAGAATGCAGTTTTTGTATTTTTTCTCCGAAATGAGATATTTTCCCGCGGTAAAAATATCCTATTGTTGACCCGGATAACCAGCTATCATCATACCAAATTACATCAAAATCTATCTAGTGGTTTTCTCGTGATGCGGTAACAGACAGACAGACAGACAAAATTTTTTAAAAACTATAGATTCGGACTCTGTATCGATAATAATGTCTATTTCAATTAAATTTTCCAAAAAATATTTAATGTACAGATTCGACTTAGTTACAATATTATTATATGTATAGATGTAATACGTGTGCGGAATTAAACTAGTTTAATACATGGTATTTTCAGATGAAGCCATGGTCAAAGATATAACATACCATAATTATAACAATAGCATTGTTTAATATGTCATTAGTATTGGACGACATGATTACTTGCCATTAGCTGGGATTGCGTATTAGTGTAGTTCACAAATTAAAGCGTACGTAATGATGATTTCGGAAACAATTTATTTGCGTATAGTGATTTGGAGAACGAATGTTAATCAGCGCTTTAGAAAACTTATTATTATTAATATACGAACCTTTTTCTTTTTTTTACGTTGAGAAATGCATTTACAATAGGTGGATATGTGGGACTCATCGGCTCAAAAAGTAAAAACCCATTAAAACCCAACGGAACCTCTTCTGTCTTTATGGGACACCGTAGGACCGTTTACGCACTTAACCACGGCACCCCGATGGCATTCCTGCCGAAACTGACCACAAAAATTCAGGGGTTGTTCCTATACTCCACTCTGCTATCGGAGATGTACCAGGAGCAACTCACATGGTCACCGCCCACCGAGTTGGACCGCCTTCCAGTGTGTGTGTGTTTGTGCGCGCGTGTCTCCTTCACGCGGAAAATAGCTGGACAAATTTTGATGGATACAAAGATAAGATAAACTACGGCTTTTTTACAGCATTTACACATTTACATATACGTATACTCTCATGATTTAGTCCGCTTTCAGAGGAGTACCAGGAGTAACCCATGTGTTATATCTCTTAAAACCTACCGAGGTGGGTGACCTCCGCAGTACATTTCATGTCCAACCTCAAATAAGGAGGGTAAGAGCAGGGAGAAGAAGAAGAAGTCAATTTTTTCTATAATAATTAATTTACAATATCGATATAGCAATTAATAAACTCGCTAGCGATTACCTTTCTATCCATACTCTTCTATTCATAGACTATTAGGTAAACCCGTAGATACGATGACTATACTCCGTAAGGTGATTCCAATCGCTCCAGTAACTAATCAATTAGCAATGAATGCCGGACCGCTATTGACTTTACAATATTGTGTGTACGTATAATGAGTCGATGTTCAACATTAATTGGTTTGCAAATCCAATTAGGTCGGCTTCGATACGCATTAAGCACGTATTATCGATTACTAATGACCTATCGTCTGGAGTCCACTTTGTTGTTAGTGCGACTACTACTTCCTAGATTTCATAAGATAACATCTTTAACAAATAAGTATTGTAATATGACATTATAAAATAATTTACGCAACTTGTAGTAACTGGGCGATCGAGCTTTGCTCGGTGTTTTCTCTGAAAAAAAAATAGTATTTTTTTTTATTAGAAAATACACCTATAAATATATTTACTTAAAGATCAAAACCTTATATACATACGAAATATGATCCAAATCGTTAAAACCGTTTCCGAGACAATATGCTCGTTTAATATAATAAGATACTCATATAAAATATTTTTCATTATTATCTAAAGCATAGTTAAGTATAATTCATATCATCAATAAGTATTATCATCAATAAGTATTAATTCAATGTTACGCATTAACTCGTAGCGATAGAAACCAAAGCACGTAGCGATAGCGTAGCACTACCAAGCTTTCCATACTGATAATATCTTAGATGCTACGTTCGTACAGTCAAGTCCGTTGGTACCTCCCATATACCTATTTAGAAATTGCCTCGGTAGTTAGCACATATAGCTGCAAATCCGAAGGTCTTGGGTTCGAGTCCTGGGTTGGGTGGGGTGTTTGGTGAGGTCTAATAGAAAGCTATTTAGAAAGTTTAGAAGTAGAGTACGTGCACGTCCTGCACCTAGTCTCTCACTGGTCGTATCGAATTATGATCCCGTAGAAGTCTGAGAGGGATAGGAATAAAGAGTGCAATTGTGCCTGCGCTTACACTTGTGCACTATAATGTCTCCTGCATAGTCTACTAGTCTCAGAGTTCAAGTGTACATCATCATCATACCTATTTTCAGTAATTTTAATATAAGTTAAATATAAATTATACTCGTATTGAATTCATAAATTTACGTCGAGTTCAAAAAACATTGTTCAACAAACATAATCTTAATGAAGCATAATTTATTATAATTACCATAATATCTCTCGACTTTTCAAATCCATTTGGATAATTGCTCTTGTGAAAGTATCTTACTCTATTATTTCTCGTAAATCATTACGAGACATCCTTTACAGATAAAAAAATTGATACCCCATGTTATTTTATTTTTATATGCAATAAGCTGTCTCGATATATGTTAAGAACACATAAATGTGTGAATAAACTATCGCTGTAAGAAGTCTCCATAAAATGAAACTTTGCTTATTGCCAGCGGTCGAATTAGAGAAGGGTATAAACTTACTTTAGTGGTCATATAGCACCCTACTTCATTTCAAGAGCATTCCGAAGATTCGTTTGGATAAAATCCAAGAATAAGTTATTACTTATATGGGGGAGAAGCAAGAATAAGAAAATAAACATATTTTAAGAAAATAAATTCTATTTTCGATAGTTATACACGTCAACATGACCTGTCATGTTGGACAAAGATTGTGCTACGGTTTTCGTTAGTAAAATACCCACAAACTCAATCTTGGGCTTATTTGAGCAAAGCTCTAACTGAACTAAAACTGCAAGGAACCATCTGATTCTAGATAGAATAGACTACATGGACCTAAATAATCTAGTTAATGAAATACGCTACACTAGTAACTTAACCTCGCTCTACTCGGCTGCGTCCCTAGGCAATTTTTTGCATTTATATTAACGGTTAGTATGGAATAGATATACTATATACTATATGATATACAGTCTATAGCCTTCCTCAATAAACGGGCTATCTAATGCAAAAAGAAATTTTCAAATCGGATTAGTAGTTCCTGAGATTAGTGCGTTCAGACAAACTAACTCTGCTTCTTTATAATATTAGTACAGATAGATATGCCGGTAGTTACGTCAGATTATATAATATAGTCTGTGTACTAAAGGTCACCCAAATCCGCCCATCAGTTTCAGCGTGAAGTAACAAACATACACACACACAAACTTTCGCTCTTATAAAAGTAGGTAATAATAGCGTGATGAGCCTAAAGAGCATTGTTGTTTGAAAAAACACCAAGCTTGTAATAAGCTGTACCACATCAATTCCGTTAAACTTGTCATGCTCAACAGCGTGCCCAAATATTTGTGCAAAGAATTTTCATTAGTCGGTAAGGGTGACCACACGTCTGACCTTTTCACGGACTGTTCGTTTTGAATGCGCTTCCTTTCTCATTTCTAGTAACCGTATGACATGCGTTAGTTGAATGATAGAATGACATAAAAGTTTATTTAACTGTAACTATATATTGGACATATCATAATTAATCAGGAATTTTATACAAAAGTCTTGTTACTTAGTGTATATTACGATACGTTTGGCTCAGTTGGTAGTGACCCTACTTGCTGTTCCAGCGTTCGCGAGTTCGAGTCCCGCCGGGGGCATTCATTTGTGTTAATGAGCACGGATGTTTGTACTACAGTCATGGGTGTTTATTATTTATAATATGTATGTATTTAAAGTTATATATGTGTAGTGTATCAACTATCTGGTATCCAAAACACAAGCCTCGTAGCTTACCATGGAACTAGATAGTGCTGTGTGTAAAAAAAACTTTCCGGTCGTTATATTACAAATATAATAGTAGAATCAATTTGCGACATATTGCGGACTTTATGATATATTAGCCTTTGCCCGCGAAATCCTCTTGTATTAATGTGTACTAACTTGCATGGCGATCGGTTATACAGTTTAGTTTATGCATTAAAACGCCATCTAGTGACAAGTTACAGTTAAATCAAAACATTCTCCATTTAAGAAAATTTAAATTTGTCAAAATTCAAAGCACTCGGTGTATATTACTTGAAAATCTAATTATAGTATGAAGTGTTTTTATGTAAAAGTATTTCTTATTATCACTATGTAATTTTACAAAAATTGCTTAGACTATTATATTGGTACCTATTTGGCAAATGTTTGACAGGTTAAATATTTTTATATTCATACGTTGGACTTGGGCCAAACCATCTGCCATTTGTTAAAAGCGTAAATATATTTATTTTATACTTAAAAACTAGGTCTCAGTAAATTTAGTTGTTATTAAATTTAAAATTTTGGTAAGTTTTTGGCAAAAATAACAAGTATGTAAAATAAAGTCGAACAAGAAGTTAATTTGATGTTAAGAATTATTTATTCTAATGCCACAAATATTTTAAGTTTTTTGTAAATAATAATTGTTTCAATTTAATTTTCTTGTTAATGACTTATTATAAATTAAATTAAATTGAACTGGATTAATAATTATACGTTTATAATGCACTGATGTGTACCTTTTATTATTCTTCACTGTTAAATTTTGGTGGGACCACAATTCAACGCAATTGTTGAGAGACTAGGCGCAGGACAACAGTTTAACATGCTCTCCAAGACCCATGGGCTATCACCGTCAACTCCCTAACTCCGGGCTACTACTGAAAATTTTATAATAGCAAAAAATCATTGAGCTAACATGTTGAATATAATTTATAATCTTTTAATACGTAAGATATTAATTAAATTATTTATTTATTTAAAATATTTTTAGTCGATAAATTAATATAAAAACTTTTCAGGCTATTATGCATTATTCAGGATGACTAAATCCTAATACATAAGTCCCTTGTCTACTTTCCCGTTCCCCTATGTTAAATTCATCGCAAGTCGCGAGGGCCTGACAATGCCCTCTCGTTCAGTCGAGCTGACGTTGCATCTAGAGCAGACCTGACGGATGATCCCTTCACATTAGGAGTGTATGCCGTTTTATATTTTATAGATAACTGTGCTTTTAATAAAACTGAGATTGACATTTTTTATCTTATTTGATGAAATGGTTAAGTGGAATTACACTACTATTATTATTAATGCGAAAGTTGTATGTGTGTTTGTTTCTTTTTTACGCTGAAATCGCTGGACTGAATTGGATGAAATGTTACATAATAAACAGAAAACTTTATGTGTGTATTTTTTAATAATTACGCAAGTATTATATATATAATTCTGATGAAAGCTGAGATTTGATAAATAATAAAAATTATAAACAAATATGTATTTTTCTTCTAAGAAATCTAATTAAATATTGAAAAGTGGACAAATAATATAAAGGCCTGTATATAACACAAAAGAGGCGTATTTCAAGTCAAAGTCATCAAAGGGTTCACTTAAAGGCTGTCCCTTCGGCTGTCAGTGACAGATAAAAACCAGCCAGGGAGAGGACCAGGATACAAACGGCGAGGTGTGCCCATTCCTTCGTCAGCATATTTACTTACCCCGAAGCTGTTTGCTCCTTTACTTAAAACTAAAGGTTAGTTTCCCGTATCTTGAGTATATGTTATAAGAGATAGCGATATAACAAAAGAACACCATTTTTTTCATTAATATATTTTCCGATAAAATTTCGCTCCGAATGAAAGAAAAAATCTCAACATTGTCATTGTTTGGAATAAATAAAAAAATAATAATACAATTGGGAATATGCGTGTGATTTAAATAAAGGTAAAATATATTTGAATTAAGTGTAATTTCTTTTTGATTAAGAAACTTATAATCAAAAAGTGATTAAGAAACTTATAATCAAAAAGTGCAAATAAATATAGGTGGGAAATTCATAGTAGTTGAAACGGACGCCATTGGTCAGAACGAATATGACGTCTATCATATATATCATATATATATATATCAATCATAACAAAACAGCGATTAGCGATTTGGTCGCTACAAATTGAGTCGTCATTTTTTGCGTTCATCATACTATGACGTCACGCCAAGCGCACGAAATGGCGAGTTTTTTACAATCACGTAACCATTATAGCTATTGTATAAAGAAATCACGCATATACCCTATTGGTGTAAATTTCAATAAAATATCATAATAATAATATTATAATCGACTAAATGTGTAGTAGTGTAGTGGCAGTGGTAGCAAAGTGGTAACGCGCTTGCTTGGGAAACCGAGTGAAGCGGGTTCAAATCCCGGGTCTCGCACCTCTGATATTTTCATGTGCGAATCATTTCTAACATGATTACCACTTGCTTTACGGTGAAGGAAAAACATCGTGAGGAAACCTGCATGTCTGAGAGCACTTAGCAAGTTTTCGAAAGACATGTGAAGTCCGCCAAGCCGCACTTGGCTAGCGTGGTGGACTATGGCCTGATCCCCTTCGTATTGAAGGGAGGTCCGTGCCCAGCAGTGGGACGTTAAAAAGGGCTGAATACAATCGACTAAACACTAACTTACAACTAATGTGTAACGAAAATAAATTACTATTTAGATTGTATTTTATCCGACTGCGCCAGAAAGAGTATGTATATTTTCTTGGCACACTCTATAGCTTAAACGGCTTGATGGACTTTAATTCGTCTTAATTGTGAGAGTATATCCAGTGGTATACTAAAATTATAAAAATTTAAATGGCCGATTTTGGCGCCATATTATGTCTTAAATTTTTTTTCTCAAAACCTATCGCGTAGGGTGTCAAAATAAAGTGTTTTATAAATAGATTATATAAATATACAACTTATATGTTTAAATCTAATTTGGAATGATAAATGCTAAAAAATAATAAATAAAAAGATTATTTACAAAAAAACCGACTGCATATGCTCAAAAAGATTCTAAAAAGATATTATCTTAGAAAGAGTCAGAGACATATGTACACACACGCAGCTCTTACAAAACATGTAAATAATATGTATGTATCCGTCGGTAGTATAGTAGGGTTTTTTATTTTTGTAAATGTTTTTCTTTTTTATTCTTATTTATTTTATATTGATAGAATAAAATAAACTGATAGAATATCCAAAATTCAACAAATCCTTAAATTTTTGAATGAAAAAAGAAAAAAAAAAACATGAAGTAGTCCTTAAGGTTAACCCTTTCATCGAAGTGCCGTTCAAAGTTATCCAATTATAAGTTATTTAAACCATTTTGCCTTACATGTTTTATTTTGCACCACACGATGCTATTGATTCCATCCAAGTTTCCAGTCTAAATATTCCTTACTTTAACATTGTTTTATTCTCTTACTGTTTGTACTAGATGTTATGCCAAAAGATTCTAAATGTAAATATTCATTTTTGGGATATATATATATATATATATATATATATATATATATATAATATATATATTATATATATATATATATATATAAACGGTCTGTATAAAATAAGAAATATTTTATTGTAATTACTTAGCTTAATTGGATATTTTATTGCATACCTATGTACTTTAATATTATGTATATTTTAAACATGACAGACGTTTTTAATTTTTCCATATATTATAATGATTTATTGGTACTAACAAATTACTTTTTTATTCAGGATGTTTTAATGAGTACTCAATGTATTTTAGTTTTGAATATATAAAACCCCCCCAATATTATAAATGTGAAAGTTTGTCTGTGTTTGTTACTACTTTACTCTGTTACAGTTTAAAGATTTAAGTAAAAAATATTGTATCTAAAACAGCTACTCAAGCAAAGCCGCAAGCAAAAACTACAATAATAGAATATTTATAAAAACTATTGTTCTAAACGTATAATCTAGTAATCCATTTGCAACGTATATAAGCTGAAAATATCTTATAGTGAAAGCTCGTCTCACAAGGGGAGAAAGCTCAAGGGATTGAAGATGTCTACATCATATAAGCTTGAATATGAAAATCTTTACTTTTCGTATTTCATCTGTCATAATTTCCCCGCAAAAACCTATTAAGTACCCTCACGCCTCAATGATATTGAAACAAAAATAACATCGAATAGTCATTAATGCTAATTGGTATAGTATTGTACATTGACGACACGCTTGGCTCAGTTTGTAGTGACCCTACTTTCTATGCCAGCGGTCGCGGGTTCGAGTCCCGCTGGGGGCATTCATTTGTTTGATGACGAATGTTTGTACTCCAGTCATGGGTGTTTATATTTATAATATGTATGTATTTAAAGTTATATATGTGTAGTGTATCAACTATCTGGTATCCATAACACAAGCCTCGTAGCTTACCATGGAACTAGATGGCGCTGTGTGTTAATGTCCCAACGTATTTATTTTTTTTATTTATTGTACATTTATAATGTTGTTATCAGTCATCGATATCGCTTATAAAAATATCTATCCCAAGAATATGATTCTAGTAGAAATGACATACGGCAAACGAAAATTTCATTTTTAAGAGAAAAGATTAGTTACATCACACCAATATTATTAATTAGTGTGTATGTTGGTAATCTTTAATGCTAAAGCGGCTGAACAAATTTAGATGAAAACTACACAGGTAGATTTTTATCTAGGTTATTGTTAGTAATAAAACTTGCCAAAAGATGGCACTGGTCGTCGTGGTGGCACCCAAAATATGTAATACAGCAAGAAAAACAATAACAAATCTATCCCTCGAGAACAGTATATTTTTCCAGGATAAATTGTTGTTATTTTTACAAGTATAAATTATAAATGTGTTTATTTTTACAAGTACAACAAAATTAATACTTAAAAAATGTGATGTAACCATCAAGATCAGCCTCATGACCGAGTTATTTTCAATACTTAACAAAACTTTATACCTACCATATGTATATTTTTAGGCAGATACGGGTGTTATGTTGAAACTTGAAATTTATAAAAATAATACTACCATTTCTACTTAACATACGTCTACAACGCATATAAGTTGGTTAATAAATAGAGTTCATTTTACGGTACCCATCAATAATTCATTGCTGTTCGTCTGGGACGGGGTCTGACCACTGCTGAAACCGTAAGGCATTTTAAATAACCCTTGGCTCTTGTGGTTACAGCCTAATTTAACCCTTTCATATTTCCTTTTCACACTTATTCGAAGTATAAAAAGGATACCTAAATAAATAGATTAATATGCTTATTTAATTATTCAATAGCTAATTATAACGCTAGATATATTAAGTAATATTAAGTAATACATAACTCTATATATGTAGTGGCTATGTAATCTTCTGCCAGCGGCTCTACCATTGCTGTGTCTCTATCGAATTTTCAACATCTCTCCACAAGCGTTATTTTGGACAAAACCATAAAAAATGCAGCAGGATCTTAAGCTATGAAGTTAGCTGATAGATTAAATGCTTTATTTTTATATTCTTGATCTATAATACTTGCTATAAGTACAACAAAAAGACTTGCAATAAAATCGACTAAGCTATTATAGTGTGAAATAACTCGATCAAGCATGCTGCAACCTACGAATAAATAACTCTCATTATTTATCCGTAGGCTGCAACATACGGATGCTTTGAACAATAATACATTAGGCTTCATGCAAATACTTTTTTCTAAATATTCAATTTAAAACTATGTAATTTGCTAGTATTATATTATTTTACTTATACAATTCTCAAGATAATTTTAATTCAATTAAATTTTCTTGTTCATAGCTTCAAAGCGTGCCAATTAAGCGCTGATTATTTTGCCAATGTCATGTAGAATGGAGAAGGCACGAAGGAGATTGGAAGTCAGTTTTTACCTTTTTAATTAATAGGTATATGCCTAAATAATGTTTTCCTAACTACTAAAGTACCAAAGTGCTTTGGTGCCATTTTTAAATTTTTGAAATCGTTTTTTTTTTTAAATTGTGGGTAGACACTGTCTGTCACAAGTATATGTACCTTTGAGACCTATAAAACCTTAGCCTTTCCCGTGACTATGATTGCTGTAAAGCATTCGAAACGTCGGGAAACAAAAATCAAAATAAATCCGCGAAAAAACCCGAAAAAATAGTTTTATTTAAAATAAAAAGTGTTCTTTAGAAAACAATCTCGTTGTTTCCATAAAAACAAAATTAAAAGTAACATTGATAGTTATTCGTTCACTCTTTATTCATAGCATGGCATACCTTTTTAACGACCTTAATACCAAAGTCAATAGGTAAGTGAGCAAGTTTTCCTTAAGCAAATAACATGCAGTGAACTCCGTCATTTTACAGGCTTGTTAGTAATACCTTGTTAGAGTTGTTTGCTGTGTTTAAATCTTTTGCGTATTGATAGCTCTATTTCTGATCGAATGAACTGGTCATTAAACGTTCTTTGACTTCTCTAATGCTAATTTTGTTTGCTCGATTTGTAAAATCGATGACCTATGACAAAACTAGAAGTAAGTATCATAAGTCGTTTTAGTATAGTTGATGTTTATTGTCATAGCTCAATTTATTATAGATATGTGTGATTTAATTTTGTTTTATTTTGTGTTAATAATAAAATTTAAACTGAATCTTAGTTATAAATAATTCACGCAATAATAATAAGGTTTTATTTAAGCTTATTTACTCAAATTATTAAACATAATTAGGATGTCTATAGATAAATGCTGTTAGATAATACCTAGTATATATGATCTGTGATAATACTAAAGTATGATGAATGAATACTTCCTAGTGTCTAGCATCTACGGCTGTAGACATAAATAGGTCCTGGGTTTGAGTACCGGATGGGGATAAAATAGGCTGGGTTTTTCTATCACGAAACAGTAGCAGTTGGAAAGTGGAAAGTGGGCGAACAGCCGGCAGTTCCGCGCCTGATTTTTCATTGGTCGTTTCGAATTATCATCTAAAAATGCATATATCTTCCGCACAGTTTATTTGACATTGGTCGCGGTAACCGATTTGGTTAGAAGGACATGTTAAATAATAAAGTAAAAATATTTACTTAAAGAGTAGGTAAAAAAAAAAAATAAAAAACATTAAAAAATTATAAGGTACTATGAGTATCCATCGCATTCTGTTACATTACACACCCTATTTTTTTTATAAAATAAAATCAAATGATGATTCATTTTATGCAATCTATTGCCAAATTCCATTATAATATATTGAGGAGTTAAGCGTGATAAAGCAACAGATAGACACATTCATATTCGGCTCGCTTCACTCGGGCTCGCCTCTGGAAAAAACAAAGCTATCCCACGGGACTCGTACATTTTTCCTGGATAAGAAGTATATGTGCTATTTCAGACTATAATCTATCTCTGTGTCAAATTTCATCAAGATGAGTTTAGCCATTCTGGCGTGATTGAGTAACAAACATACAAACATCTAAAACTGTCAGATTTATAATTTTAGTAAGATGGATATTGATTATGGAAATTGAATTAGTTTAAAGGGATTGGTCACAATAAACAATTATACATGCAAGGTTCACCTTTATTTAATCGAAAGTTTACTGTAAAACGTTGTAAAACATCATATTAATGGTTACGTTCATATGAATATGCAAATAAAAATTGCAGACATTGAGACAGTCAGTTGATGAATATTGACAGCTATGAAGAGAATTGATTATATTAATAATTTATTAAAGAAATTTTAGCTAGAACAGCGACTCATCCTCGTTCCGCTCGGGACAAACAGACAAAAATTCTAAAAACTATAGATTCGGCCTCTGTACCTATCGATATAATGATTATTTCAATAAGACTTTCCAAAACAATATTTAATGTACAGATTCGGCTCAGTTAGAATTTTATTATATGTATATTTTAAAGAAGCTAACCTTAAATAAGATTTAGAATTAAAGTTATATGCTATTTTATATGATAATGTATTACTTCTAGATCTCAGAAGGCGGCAAAAAATGACATTTTCACCGCCTTCCATATTTGTTTCAGTTATCATCTCAACCAAAAAAAAACCTTCTAAAACTACCTGTATTAATTTTAATTTTATGTACTTTGAGGCTATCATACATCGTATCTTTTATATCATAGTATTTTTTCCCGTGGCTCCGCTCATGCTCGTATAACTGTTTTAATTCTAAAAGTCGCAGAGAAATTTTAAATTGTCTATAGCTAAATCTAGCTACCTAGTAAACACTTTTGTCAAGAATTAGACTATCAAATGCAAAAAATATTTTTCAATTTCGACTTTTCAAGAGGTTAGCACGTTCAAAAGAAAAACAATCTCGTCAGCGTTGTTACATTAGTATAGATAAGCTCTAGAATACATCTGGTGCCTAGTCAGTAAATATGCGATTTGGCATCCCTTTCTTTTGAAAGGAGAGTGAATAAGAACTGCATACTTTCCCATGAAACAAAAACGACACCATGATTGACAGCGTAATAAGCGTTTTGATTCACTGTGTGTTTCCTGAAATTGAAATAAAAATTATCAATTTTGATTTTGAGCATAAAACCAACATAATTCGTTGATTAATGCATGTATTAATTAGTAAAATAAAATAGAATTGATCAACTAAAGAATATGTAAAATACTACTAATACTAATAGTACGACTTCGTCTAATTTTTTCGTCGAATTTCTTTTTAGTGTCCAATTCGAATTAATTGACGGAAATCTATTATAGAGAATCGCTAAAAAAGTGTAGACTTTTACGGATAAAAACTGTTAAACATCCTCTAAAATCAACAACAATCCTGAACATATAATTTTCTGAAAATTTCAATGTATAATTATGACTCCTTTACATCCTCCTCCTCATAGTTCGCCTCCTCATGAATCCCTCTGTTCAATCGTAAAAATTGTATGAAATTTTTTTCGGTAGTTTTTGAGATTACTGTGTTCAGACAGACAGACAGACGCGGCGGGGGGTCTTTGTTTTATAATATATAGTGATAGTAATAAATATACAAGGTTTTACCAAACATATAGAAAGTTCTATAATCTAGACACAATTATTTACATTTATAATAATAGTTTCATATTTATTAATATCTCCTTTGTCCAGAAAACAGAAAGATTAAACTTTCACAACTAGCGACTTACGTTTTAATTTTTTTGAACGAGAACCTAATTCTTTTTCTAAAAATAGCCTTAATTACTCCGTATAACGTCAGCTATATGCCAGTGAAAGTACCGTCAAAATCAGTCCAGCCATTTCAGAGATTAGCTGGAAAAAACAGACAGATAGGCAGAGAAAATTTTAAAAAATTAATATATTATTCTTGTAAGTACTATATATAACTTCATATTCATTTAGTAAAACGCTTATATTTCGATATTAGAAACAGACACTTCAATTTTATTTATCTGTATAGATATAGATTCAGGCGAACGTAGACGAGTAAGATAACTAGCAATCTGCGGTATTTGCATAAATAAAGCAAATGTTGCATAACTTATTCAATCATAATTAAAACATTACTGTTTAAATTGCAAATAAGTTATATTGACAAATTAATTGTTCATCTGATAAGAGTAATAAATGTTCTTCGATTTATTACCTTCCGCGAAGTCTTACCGTGACTACGGACCATTTAAATGAGAACTACGATGTGTTAGACTCTTTGCCTTAATAATAACGAAGAAGAGATCAATTTATGTTAGACGTAATACTTATTCTGATTAATTATTGTGGGATAATAATCTTTGCAAATGATAAAAATGATATATTAAATGTATTTAGATACGTAGAAACGATTTGGATACCTACTATGAAAATACTAATATATAAATCACTCCTCAGAGATACAGTTTTAGAGTAGCTACAGTTCATAACTTGTATTAAATATTTAATACATTAAAATAAAACTAATGAATTTCACACTATGACAATAATAATCTATACATATAATAAAATTGTAACTAAGCCGAATTTGTACATTAAATATTTTTTGGAAAATCTTATTGAAATAGACATTATTATCGATACAGAGGCCAAATCTATAGTTTTTAGAATTTTTGTCTGTCTGTCTGTTACCGCATTACAGAAAAACCACTGGGGGGATTCTGATGAAATTCTGTATGGTGATAGCTGGCTAGCCGGGTCAACATATAGGATACTTTTTACCGCGGGAAAATGTCTCATTTCTGAGATAAAATACAAAAACTGCAATGTAAGAGTATACTAATATGTAAAACCTAAGAATTTGGTTTTTGGTCATATGAACGCGGGCGGAGCCGCGGGCAATGCTAATAAACTATAAAATACTATTTATAATAATTATATGTAAAGCAAAATTTTAAACAGTTTATATTATAAATGCAAATTTAATGGTCGCATGTTGAATATAAAACATGTTAGAAATGGTTATAATTAATTTTAATGTGTGTGAAAAAATCTGCACATAAATTAATTAGGTAGAGCTGCATAGGCCTAGAACGCTATCCAACACGCAACAACATTTTAGTGCATTTACACTAAGATTACCTTTTCGCAACTGCCTCGGTGGTGTAGTGGCTAGCATGTACGGCTGCACACCCGGAGGTCCTGGGTTCGAGTCCCGGGTCGGGCCAAGTTTAGTTATTGAGTCTTTCTGTAAAGTAAGCCTTAGTAACAGCCCGGATTTGGGAAGTTGGCGGTGTTTCACCCCCGTGCCTCGGAGAGCACGTAAAGCCGTCGGTCCTGCGCGTTAACTCTCACTGGTCGTGTCGAGTAGTCGTCCCACCGGAGTATGAGAGTGACAGGAATAGAGAGTGCACTTGTGCCTGCGCGTACACTTGTGCACTATAATATCTCCTGCGCAGTTGGCTAGTCTCAATGAGATTGGCCGCCGTGGCCGGAATCGGCTAGGAGAACATTACCTTTTCACTTAGATGTTCTTCTATCCCATGGACCATAGATAATAGTTTTAATTAGTTATTCATTTAATATATCATCGCCTTAGACCTTATTTGTTTAAACTTTTTTCATTTGTAAATGTATGTAGTAATGTGTTGCTTAATAATTTGTTTTTTAAATAATAGCAAATTTCAATTAAAATTATTATTTTTAATTAATTTTAACTTTTTCAAATTACACATAGATTAATTATGTGGCTAAAATAATATATTATGATTTTTTTCTTTATGGTTATAAATATAATAATGGCAACACTAAAAATATAGATTACTAATTAATATTTTTAGAATTGTAATTATTATAATAATAACAGCTTAAATTAAATAAATAATATTCCATATTTAATTATAAAACTAATTAAAATTATATAAAATTGTTTAAAGTTAAAAAATATTGTAAGGTACTTTGGTGCCATTTTTCAATTTTTTTGAATTCATTTTGTTATTAGTGGATAGGGTGTCTGTAACAACTATATAATACCTTAGAGACATCTAACACCTCAATCTCTCCCGTGACCATGATTGCTGTAAAGCATTCGAAACGTCGGGAACCAAAAATCAAAATAAATTCGCGAAAAAATCCGAAAAGATAGTTTTCTTTAAAATGTCAAATATTCGCGTAAATCTAAGAATGTATTAAAATTTCATACTAATTATATTCTGTTTTAGATCTTCATATAAAATAAAATATCATTTAAATACAAAAAATGATGTGTATATGAAACTCTACTCATATGACAAGAATTTTCTATGCCGTATCGTTACAGTAATAGTCATAATGGATTTTCAGCAAGTCATAAGATGTCTAAATCGACAAAAAATCCTGCAAATGCCTGCGTCCCCTCATCTAGGGGGCCCTCCCTCGACACCTGCTGTTCGCAAGATGTGCACTGAAGTGCTAAGTTCCTTGTTGCTAGCTATATTTTTTCAGTCGTTGCGTAAAAGTAAAATATTAAAGGTGAATTTTTACGCGTATATTGGTCTATTTAAAATGGCGACGATGTATTTATGTAGAGGCGCCTGTGAGTAATGCATGGGTGGTTTCGGTTTCTTGTTTAGCGAAAAAGAAAACTTCTAAGTATAAGTTTATAGTTATTGTCAAAAATATTACATAGTAATTATTATTGGAACTGAACAAAATACGACATACAAACTGATTGATTAAAACATTATTTTTGTCTTATTTTC
The DNA here is from genome assembly GCA_951806755.1 of Brenthis hecate. Classification (NCBI taxonomy): domain Eukaryota; kingdom Metazoa; phylum Arthropoda; class Insecta; order Lepidoptera; family Nymphalidae; genus Brenthis; species Brenthis hecate. The sequence continues at coordinate 5,236,364 of OX638274.1, forward strand.
TTCAGTAAAAAATGAATGAAAATTAAATGAATCTTTACAGGTGTTAATTGGTACATTTCTCCATCCATAAATGGCTGTGAGAATGTAAAAGAACAAATCGCTTATTTTAATTAAATAGACGTTCAGCATTTCAATTGAGAAAGTATGCATTTAATACATAATAATATAATATTTTTAAACTAAACAATTTCCCTGAAATGCAAATGCACAATTACATGAAATAGCATTTTTATTCTTTCTTCATACATGAATGTGTTTCCGTGCGACGGGTGCAAGTGTAATTTTGTTACCCTCGAGTTACGCGGACGTCGACATCCACTTGTGAAAAATTGCTCTGAATATTAAGCGATTTGTTATGCCTAACTACCTTTTCATTACACCTACCTAAGCTTTATGGTATTAAAGCATTGGGTTTCAACTATTGGCACATGTTTTTTTAAACCGATAATAAATTTTAAAAGCCGTACCATGCTTTACTTTGTTATAAATAAATATATTTTTTTAATATAATTTATCACTTACTTAGATTACAATTACTAAACTTGATTGTATCTCTAGTTGTATTTAGTTTCGAGCGTTTAAAATAAAATTTAGCTTAGAACATGTTCTAACTTATTTGCTACTAGCAGAACCTGTGGCTTTGCTCGCACTTAACTAAAAAAAAACTCTAAAGAGGTAGGTTTCATACAAAATTACTTCCCATATTTTACCCCCTTGTGGGATGAATTTCGAAAAATGCTAAAACACGTATATATTTAATTGTATTAAAGAGTAATAATACCAAGTTTCAAGTAATTCTAATCATAAATATTTTTTGGGTTGTATTATAACGTATTTTTCCGTGGGAGTGAGACAATCTCTTGCGGCAAAAAGTAGCCTTTGTCACCCTTCAGCCTTCCAACTATCTCCACACAAAAAAAAACTCGCTAATTTGTAACTTTGTTTCGACGTAAAAGAAAGACAAACAAACACATTCATAATATTAGTATGGATATGGATTTTAAAATGAATCGTGTGCCCGCGTTCATATGACCAAAAACCAAATTCTGAGGTTTTACATATAAGTATAATCATTAATCTTACATTGCAGCTTTTGTATTTTTTCTCAGAAATGAGATATTTTACCGCAGTAAAAAGTATCCTATTTTAATTTCATCAAAATCCCTCCAGTGGTTTTTATGTGATGCGGTAACAGACAGACAGACAAAAATTCTAAAAACTATAAATTCGGCCTCTGTATCGATAATAATGTTTATTTCAATAAGATTTTCCGAAAAATATTTAATGTACAGATTCGGCTTAGTTACAATTTTATTATACGTATATAGATTATTTCTTAGTTTCAAAATATAATAACAATTTCTTTGATATTCAGTAAAGCTCTTAATATGTACGTAACGGCGCGATGTAACATTCGTTGCTACGCCGTAGCGTCAAGTGAAAGGGATTTACTTCGCTTCACCCGATATTTTGTGGTTGGGCTATGAGAATATTATCTCCCTTATACATATACTTTATACTCGTATATGAAAATGATTCTATTACATTCAACTCAAATTCTTATTTAAGGGTACACTTTTGAGAGATCCTTCACGTTTCTATGAAACTAGACGATGTTAACAAGAGTAAGTTGATGATAAATTATTATATGAACATATTTAACAGTCAAGGATGGTTACATATTAGAATTTCTTGTTTTACTTAAAATAATTTAATTTTGTGTAAGCTTATTTAATTTAGCTTAAAAGTTTGTTTACATTTTTGTTTTTATTAATGTTATTTTTGACTAATTTTTGAATGTATGTACATATTTTTTCTGTAATTTTGCTGGTTGTCTTAATAATTGCTACACAGTTTCTTAACTTTTGTAATTATTATCGTTTATAACTGTTTTTGCTATATATGTATGTACTGATATTTCAATAAATAAATAAAACGAAAATTATAAAAAACCTGAATCAATATTAAAACGTCTTTATAAATATAAAGTCTTATAAAGAAATGAAACTAAGAAAGAGTGGGTACTTACACATAGTTTTATATAAACCATTTCAACTTACCCTAGATTACCCAATTCTTTGTAAAAAAAAAAAACTTTTCATAAATTAAGAAATTCGATTGCAAATATGGCACAACAAAAATCTATACAAACTTTAATTTTCAAACGACAACAAGTTACATACAACGAAACTTTGCGTCTGCACGTGGCATGTTTTGATGATTGTGTAAATCGCGACAGAAAACTCATTTCTTATAACAAGTTACGTCTGAGTGTTACCTACTACTGCAGGATTTCTTATAGTGGCGAATAAATCAAGTGCCTCCTATCCCTTACTGTCCCGGGTGGGGACGTGACAGGTACAAATATAGCCACCTAGTGATAGAAGTCATGCTCGTTTGTTATCGGACTTTACCCTTCTGGCACATAGAGTGTACACTGTACAGTATATGCTATAACTTGGAGTTTTCATGTTCAAATCATTTTTATATTCTCTTACGGATAAATGTGTAACAGATATACCAACAAATACACATTTATATAGTTTATTTAAAGTTATGTAGTAGGTATTACTACGGTAAAAATTCGTTTATAAATAAACAAAAGTGTGATCGACTCCCACTTCTTTACTTTACGAACTTTAAACGCTAAAACTTCCAGTAACTTGCAAAATAAACTGTGCTGATAGGAAACTGTCCGACTGTCTCTATCGGTCTATATTTAGTTAACTAATAGCTGTAACTCTCACAACTGCCTTTAGCTGAAGAACTTTGAAGTGATTCACTTCGAAATCGCCGAGATTCTAAGGTTTGAACGAATTTGACCAACCATAAATATTCGTCCTGTTACCTGTTATTCAATTGATATTATGCTATTAGCCCTATACATATTCATGCCCTATAAGGGCATATATATAATAGGGCTAAGTATATATAATTTAATAGGGTTTTAACACAGTTAGATATGATTTTATTTCAAAAATATATTTTAATACTTAATTAGTAACATGTTTTCTGGCTGATGTTTAAGAAAAAAACAATTAGATATGTCCATTGATTTAATTTAGAGTGTAAATAAAATGTGAAATACTGATTTTGTTTATATTTTACAGTTCAATAAACGATAAAATTAAACCGTTATCATATAAGCTAATAAAAGTTATATAGATCGAGTATCATTTTAATTGGCTGTTTAATAAAAGCAAATCACACATGCTTATAAAACTGGAGATATAATTTTGACTGCACGTTTGGATCAGTTTGTAGTGATTCTACATGCTGAGTCAGCCGTCGCGGGTTTGAGTCCCGCTGGGGGCGTTCAATATTTGTACTCCAGTCATGGGTGTTTATATTTATAATATTTAAAGTTTCTTTTATTTGACAAGCTTTAGTGTTATCAATAAAAAATGTTCTAAACAATTGTTTTGTTATGTATATGTAAAGATAAAACAAATCCAACTGATTTTTCGAGCCGAGATTTGGTAGCTATTGACAAGCTAAATTATATTAGCCCAATTTCGACCACTGGGCGAAAACAAGTAAATAAAAATGATACACTAGTTAGACCTTTATAGTTTTATAATTTCCTAATGCATATACTATAACTTATATTTTAGCTGTTTTATACGTTTATACTTCTAGTATAAAAATGTAAATGTAAAATAAATACTCTTTGCTCTTTATATCCCTTTAAACACAAAATCTAATTCATCAAGCTTATTTTTGAAGCAAAAACTTTCAGCAAGTCGAAACAAACTTTTCTATTGATGGAAACTTTGCCGTAGTCTAACTACAGGCTCTATTGGTCTGTATTTAGTTAATTAATAGGTCGTAAACTTGTAGTGTCTTTAGATTAAGGATTGTACGGGTATTCACTTTGAGCTCTTCTGGACTAACTGCGAACTGATTAACAAGCTGTGAAGTAAATCAAAAGTAAAAAAAGTCTATGGTTTTCGTTAGTTATTACTTTTACGTAAATTATTTCTCTTTCTAAATTTCATGATGTGGTATTAAAGAGAAATGAGTATATTATATAGACCATGGTGGTCTACGGGCTAGAATGTACATCTACAAATGCGGAGGTCCTGGGTTCGAGTCCCTAGTCAAGCCAAGCTTAATTATTAAATTTTCTTTTAAGAAACTTACCAGTCATGTGGATGGAGCTATACTCCATTGATCTTAGATAAAGATTAGTAGAGAGATACATGTTATGTATTTCTTTCATTATAGGTCTCACAGTTAAGACACGCTATTGGGCTACGTCCTTACTATGGATTATTATTTAAATCTTGTACATGTCTAAAAAAATTTGGTAATAAACTGTTTATGTCGAAAATAAATAATCATTTGTCTAATTCAAACCCATAATATTTACTGCAGGAGCATATTTTCATCAGTACGTGAGGTGCAAAATTATTATGTAATAGTTATTAATTTAAATTAAGTTGGTAATGGATCATTATATATGAAGTTTAGTCATAAACTGCGACCGTCCAAGCTCTCTGAGTTTCAAACTCGTTGCCTATTGTGATTTTACTGCTCAAATTACTGCGGCGTGTTCATTCATTGTGAACATTATTTAGAGGGGAAATAAAGTAATGTTCACACTTTTATATTTTTAAATCTTTTTATTTTACCTAATTAGGAAAAAAATATACTAAACTAGTTTATAATACTAAATTTATACTAACTCACTATCGCTCCACTCGGATTCGTCCTTAGGCACGTTTTAACGGTTAGTATAGATTTTTCAGAGATGATATAATAATTTTCATACAGTAAAAAGTATCCTATATGTTGACCCGGATAACGAGCTATCAGCATACCAAATTTCATCAAAATCTGTCTAATGGTTTTCTGGTGATGTGTTCCCAGACAGGCAGATAAAAATTCTGAAAAAAACTATAGATACGGTTTATGTACGTATAATAATGACTATTTTAATAAGACTTTCCAAAAAAATATTTAATGTACAGATTCGACTCAAAATTTTATTATAAGTAGGTATAGATTTTGAAACACCTTTTAATAACTTATTAATAATAAATAGCATCCATGCTGTTCTAAATTGTACTTAACATAATATTATAATATTGTATCAGAGAAATATATTTATTTTTGGTCACCGCAAGTGATAGTGAATTTTAGCTTTGACTAGCATTAAATCATTTTATGAATAACTGTTATTAAAAAACGAATGCAACGTATTCACTTACATATTTTATTTACACAGATTTCTTTTTATCTCAATTTATTATCACAATATATTTATTATCAATTTCTTTTATTTTACTCAATACAGTACCTTTTTGGATCCTTTACAAATAAAAGATTCTTATCGATTTCTATTTAAAAAGAATTGTCCTAAAATCCGCCATCCTTTCAGGTCATCGAGCCCCTGTAAAGTACCAATAACGTAGACTTAACATTTAACCCTTTTATTTGAACACGCAGACGGGTGGGGTCGGCTTTGGTACAGATTAGGTATTTGTGTATTTAGAAATAATAAAATACGCCCGATTAAACGACGTGTTTGCGGATTATATACCAGAATGTCGTTTTCACTGTAATTAAGGTAGAAAAGGGGATGAAAAAAGTAGCTTGAATTGTGCAATTAAAATTTCTACTATATTTAAGCTATATTACTATATAACGTTTAGAAAGATATACATATGTAATATGTCTAGTGCATACCTAATTTATTTATATAATGGATACTCGTATATATTTAAGTGAAGTAAGTAGGTATGTTTTTCCGTCCGTCGATAGGCTCCTACCAGTAACCTATGTATTACTCCAGATCACAAGTCTATCTGTAATTTAAATTTTATCAAAATATGCCCAGCTATTTCAGCGTGAAAGATTAATAAACACATAAACACCCGCGCAAAGTAAGGGGAAGGCACTAACTAGTACTTAATAAAGTATTACAACGTCCAAAAGCTATAATTATATCTAGGTACATATATAGAAATCATATCAACATTATGATACTGAAGAAAAGCGTGAAGGATGTGGTTTTATCCCGAATAAAACGGACCCGAAAATCCCTTTAGTCTGCGTATGATGAATGATGTTATTCTTTTCAAATGTCATATTAATGGAGTGATTCTTAGAAATAAAAGTAGCGATTTAAATCAATTTGGATTATTTACATCTGGTAAATTATATTTTTTTAGAATAATCTTACTTATTTATAAGTAAAAGATATCATTTTTTTGTGGTTCTGGTTCAAGATTTTTCTAAATAATTTTACAGGAATATATTTAACATTTGAAATACTATACATATATGTGTATAATTATTTTATGCTACTTGCTACTGACCTCATTTCGCTTCGGCTATCAATTAAATAAGCGCCTCAATGCCACGTCAGTTAAAGTCACTTTAAAATCGGTTCAGCCACTCCTGAAATAACGGAGAAAGACAGTGTTAATAAGTTGTTATTTGATCTTAGACATCTAGCAAAGGATAAGTTAACTTAATATGGCGTAGTTATATTTATTTTGAAATCATCGATACTTAAATTATATATTTAGTTCTTTTATCGTCCCACTGCTGGGCACGGGTCTCCCTTCAATACGAGGGGGATCAGGCTATAGTCCACCACGCTGGCCAAGTGCGGATCGGTGGACTACACGTCTTCCGAAAACTTACTAAATAAAAATAATAAATTATATATAAAAAATGTAAATAGTTTTATTATCACTCTGTTTTTGCATGAGTTTTACAGAAATAAGTGGACGCTAAAAGTTATCAACTTCAAGCTTATAGAAATTCGAACAATAGAGAAATACTAGCTATATTAATGTTTAAGTGCTTTTAATGTATGGAAAAAAATGGTTTAAAACTTTTTTTTTCTTCTCTTATTTCAACCATTTGTTTATGCAAATCGACAAAATGTACAAAAAAAATAGTCGTTACCTATTTTTCATTTAGTTGTTTTTATAAACATTATAAAGTAGATTTTTAGATATATAGATAAATAGGAAGTTACACCCTCTAAAAACACATTGTGGGTAGAATCATCGATTGTTGTAATTACGTTACAAGCCTGAAGGCAAAAACTGTCTATACGTCTTAATAAAAGACAATTTATTTTTCTAATTAAATCTTTGCATAAAAGTAGAAATCTAAAATACCAATTCGTTAACTAATTGCATTTTTTCATTTATATATGCTCTCGACTCAAATATTATGTATATTGTATAAGTTATATTTTATGGTTGTTTATATGTTTATAATTTAACAAATTATGGTTAAATAATTCGATTCTATTGTATTATATTGGGTTATCCCGGTATATTATACTGGTAGCCCAGTGGTAACGCGCTCGCTTGGGAAAGCGAGTGACGCGGGTTCAAATCCCGGGTCTCGCAACTCTGATATTTTCATGTGCGAATCATTTTCTGACATGATTACCACTTGCCTTACGGTGAAGGAAAATACCGTGAGAAAACCTGCATGTCTGAGAGGACCTAGCCAGTTTTCGAAAGACATATGAAGTCTGCCAGCCTGCACTTGGCCAGCATGGTCTACTATGGCCTGATTCTCCTTTGTACTGAAGGGGGGCCCATGCCCAGCAGTGGGCAGTGGGACGTTAAAAAAGGCTGAATACATATTGGGTTATATTTTTTAAGAGTATATTTGGCTCCTTATAATAAATCTATACATATGATAAAATTGTAACTAAGTCGAATCTGTACATTAAATATTTTTTGGAAAATCTAATTGAAATAGACATTATTATCGATACAGAGTCAGAATCTATAGTTTTTAGAATTTTTGTCTGTCTGTCTGTCTGTTACCGCATCACGAGAAAACAACTGGAGGGATTTTGATGAAATTTGGTATGGTGATGGCTGGTTATCCGGGTCAACATATAGGATACTGTTTACCGCGGGAAAATATCACATTTCTGAGAAAAAATACAAAAACTGCATTTTAAGAGTATACTAATATGTAAAACCTGAGAATTTGGTTGTTGGTTATCTGAACGCGGGCAGAGCCGCGGGCAATGCTAGTAGTTTATATTTCTGTTATGTTAATGTCATTTTTACATCATATCATCTGCTACGAAACTAAAATTTACATTTAAGTGTAAATACATTTAAAGCCTTAAAAATTAATTAAGAATCTACTCTTTAATTCACTGTCTAATTAATAATTGAAGCAAAAACGAAGTCGCATAATCCTGTTAGACGGAATGGTAGAGCCCGTGGTATCCCCGGGTTTATCTTTACTTTAGGTATTGTGGAAAATACAAATGTTCATACAATTATCATCTTTATTGTGAACGTGATAAGAGATAAAGCAATAGGAATATTCTTGGTGTACTTCTGTTGCCAAAGGGATCAGTCAGCATTAGTGAGTCCGGTGTAGGCACATTAATATTCTATGTCGAATGTGCTATATTTAGTATTGTGCTACAGATTATAGATCCGATTATGTTTAAAAGATTGTACGATTGAACTGCCAATATCTGATCGGGATTCGCTGTTGTAATGGATCTACTAGACGGTGGGGATTTGATTTTTATACAAGTATTTGTAAAATAAAAATGGCTCCCATTATAATATATTTTCATTCCAAGCATACATAATAAAGCTTGATAAATATTAACACTCATTTAAACGTTTATCATCATATTTAGCAGCTTTAAAAAATACAGAAACGTTTTAAAATGGCAATATTTAAGCGGAATGAAGGTAAAATCCTTTAATTGCGGTCCAGGGTGGACGATAAACATGAATAATGTCCCTGATGTCCAAGAACTTTATTTTCTTACTTTGTCACCTGCTTTGTGGAGATAACACTTAGTTTGGATTTAGGGTATTTTCAAATGTTAGAAAATTCAAGACTATTCGAGCACTGTGTGCTCTGATAGTAAATTTTACACGCTATTAGTTCATTAACAACATGTTACAGGCAAAGTTTTTTACATATATATTATAAGATATGTAATTATTATTTACTACATATTTAAAAGATTTTTTTTAAATTCTTTACAATTGTTTGATTTTTAATAGTAATATTTTTGTTTACGACTTAGTCCTTGATAGATAAGTTACTAGGTATATCCTGATGATGATGATGTTCTCCCGACCGATTCCGGCCACGGCGGCCAATCTCATTGAGACTAGCCAACTGCGCAGGAGATATTATAGTGCACAAGTGTACGTGCAGACACAAGTGCACTCTCTATTTCTGTCACTCTCATACTCCGGTGGGACGACTGCTCGACACGACCAGTGAGAGTTAAGGCGCAGGACCGACGGCTTTACGTGCTCTCCGAGGCACGGGGGTGAAACACCGCCAACTTCCCAACTCCGGGCTGTTACTGAGGCTTACTTATACAGAAATACTCGATAACTAAACCTGGCCCAACCCGGGACTCGAACCCAGGTCCTCCGGGTGTGCAGCCAAATAGGTATATCCTACTACTATTATAAACGCGAATGTTTGTATGAATGTATGTATGGATGTATGTGAAATATTCTTTCACGCAAAAACTATTTGAATGGATTTTGATGAAACTTTACAATAATATAGATCTTACATCAGAATAACACATAGACTACTTTCTATCCCGGAAAAATGTATGGTTCCCGTGGGATAGATTTGTTTTTGTTTTTCTAGAGGCGAACCTGAACGAAGCGAGGGTGAGCCGCTAGTATTATGTAAGATGCAAATATCATCACAATCTGTTCAGTGATTAAAGCGTGAAATGGTAAAATGTTGATAGATAGACTTACTATCACGCTTATAATATTCGTATGAATTTCGATTAGTTTAACTTTAGTTTTGCCGGAGATTGAGATCTCGAGTGATACTTAACGTATACTTGTATTGGTCATATAAGTATTTATCGACAAAAGTTGATATAGGGGAAGGAAAGGAGCTTAGATACCATCGCTAAAACCATAGTAAATAATAACTAATCTGATAAGTTATTTCAAATGAAACTGTTATAAGAACATGCTTTATGTAAGAATATATTACAATTTATTCTAATATAGACAAAGTTCTAGTGACAACACATTTCGTTTAGAAAGTTACGAAGGAAAGTCCAAACGTTTATTTAATAGGCATTCGGCGCGACTACGTATCTTCGTAGCAATAATCTCGGTAATTGCGCTCCAGCCTCCTGCATACAAAATAGACGCAGATGTTAAAGAAATAGCATTTGTTTAGACTTCGGGAAACAAATTTGAAATAATTAGCATTATTTGTCTCGTTTCGCTGAGTTTGCACTGTTGTTTTATGTAATGCGATACTGTGGTGATTATGTATTTTATATTGTAAACTAGCATTGCCCGCGGCTCCGCCCGCGTTCAGATGACTAAAAACCAAATTCTTAGGTTTTACATATTTGTATACTCTTATAATGCAGTTTTTGTATTTTTTCTCAGAAATGAGATATTTTCCCGCGATAAAAAGTATCCTATATGTTGAACCGGATAACCAGCTATCATCATACCATCAAAATCTGTCGTTGTTGTCGTTGTCTGTGGTTTTCTCGTTATGCGGTAACAGACAGACAGACAGACAGACAAAAAATCTAAAAACTATAGATTCGGGCTCTGTATCGATAATAATGTCTATTTCAATTAGATTTTCCAAAAAATATTTAATGTACAGATCCGACTTAGTTACAATTTTATTATATGTATAGATTGTATAAAATAGAATTTTTTAGATATTTTTTTCTATATAGGAGTGTTATTCTGTTTAAGTTATTACTGAGTTTTGTGATTGTAGTTTTCATGGTAATAATGAAAATAAAAGCTTTATATGAATATTTAACATTTGTTGAGAACATTGTTTGTTTACTATCATTAAGATTTTTTGTTTTACTTTTTATAGAATATCTATAAATAAAAATACAAAGATGTGTTAACTACCAATAATACGATTTTTTTTACAGTTTTCCTAAGAATCTAAAACCTAAATTTAGTTTTGAAACATTAGGTTCAAGAAAGTAGAAATAACTTGAACCAAAAGTACTTAGACACGCGATAAGCATTTTTATAAACTTGGTCTACACGGTCGAACGAATCTACGATCGCGATCCTACATACTTGTGAGAAGTAACATCTATCTTATGTGAAGATGTTCATGTCTCTGAGTTTTCAGATTTCAAACTGTACAAGTTTGAAATAATTATTTTATCATAATTATCTTGATATGATAGTAATACTTTTTAAATTAAACTATCTTTTCGGATTTTTTCGCGAATTTATTTTGATTTTTGGTTCCCGACGTTTCGAATGCCTTACCGCAGTTATGGTCACGGGAGAGACTGAGGTGTTAGATGTCTCTAAGGTATTATATAGTTGTTATAGACAGCCTACACACAATTAACAAAATGAATTTAAAAAATTGAAAAATGGTACCAAAGTACCTAACAATATTTTAACTTTAATTTTTATAAATTTAATTAGTTTTATAATTGAAAATGGAATATTATTTAATTTGAGCTGTTATTATTTTAATTATTACAATTTTAAAAATATTAATTAGTAATCTATATTTAGTGTTGCCATTATTATATCTATAACCATAAAGAAAAAATAAAATACTAATTATTTAAGACACACAATTGTTCTACGAGTATGTGTAATTTTAAAAAGTTAAAATTAATTAAAATTAAAATTTTTAATTTAATTTGCTATTATTTAAAAACAAATTATTAAGCAACACAATTGCTTTAATCTAAGAAAGTATTATAGTAATACTTTTTAAATAAATAGCAAGGTTAAGAGGAATGTTAATTCTAATTAGAAAAAATCAAAACGGCTTGACATTAAAAAATATTTTTATGGCAATACCATTTCAGGATATGCATTCCTTTTATAGATGTGATATACCATTTTAATTATCTATAAACATAAAGAAAAAAGAAATAGGAATATTTTTAATACCTATTATCTGTCATGTCATCTTGCTTATTAGTCCAATTTATTATCAAAGCTATTTTAAATTTAAAGTGAATTTATGAATGTAACCTTTTCAAACTAATCACAGGAACATTTAAAGTATTACTCCTGTAAATAATCCAAAATTAATGAGCTTGTAATTAAAGCGCTATGTTTAGACAAACAGGGAAGCTCACATCAAAGGCATGGGATGAAAAATAAATAGGGCTGCGTCTGCGCCACGTGTCTGTATTAGAGAATACTTCGTCGGACCAACATAAAATGATCACAAACTTCTAACCAACACTCCTATTTCAAGGACATAAAGTCAAAAATTTATACAATTTCAAGTAAGTAATAGTAATAATATATTGGTTTATTTACAAGTTGACATTGCAACTAGTCTCAACTACCAAGGGATTTTCCGTGTAATAGAGTATCTTAGTGGGAACCGTTTAAAAGCAGATAAAGCTGTACAAAGTCGTCCACAAAATTGGGTTTTTGTTATCACAAGAGATTGCGGTGAAAAACGTCGTTGCTTGACATTGACCGTCTGGCGAAAGTAATAAAGCACAATGACTAGCGTAAACTCTGTGAAGTACAGAAAATATAAAGAAATATCTCATATTTTTTATGAATATTTAGAGATAGTCTAAAGAAATAAAACATTTTTACCATGTAGCTTTCATAGAACAAGATATTCAATAATAAATATTAGAAAAATATTGAATAAAATTTTAACAAATTATATAAGTGAGTAGTACAATCCTCAAATAACATTATTCTAGTATTTTTACATAAACTAAGAAAATTAGGTAGTAGTAGCAAAGTGGTAACGTGCTCGCTTGGGAAACCGACTTAAGTGGATTGAAATCCCGGTTCTCGCACCTCTGATATTTGTGTGCGAATCATTTCTAACATGATTACCACTTGTCCGCCAACCCGCACTTGGCCAGCGTGGTGGACTATGGCCTGAGGCCTGAGGCCTAGCCCTCGTATTGAATGGAAGCCCATGCCTATCAGTGGGACGTTAAAAAGGGCTGAATACAATACAACAACAAAATTCCCAAAGATATTTAAATTTTTCAGCAAATATTTACAAAATTTATGAATAACTTGATTAACTTAGATATAATTTTCTATTAAAAGAGGGTTTTAGTATTAAGTTATATACATATAGTATGTTAAAAATGTGTGTTTGCAGTTTATGTTTATTAGAAAATGGAATGCATTTATAAAAACCTAACTAGCCTAATTTCCATGCTCTGCATATATATAGCATATCAGACTATCTCAACTGAAATATCCAGCGTTCCTCGATTGGTATTCTACTTTGATTTCCGTGTCCACAGTACAGTGGCTGCCTGATTCCGTCCCGTCATCCTATTATTAGGCAGACGCGTTAAACGCCACAGCTTGAAGTGATTGTCGGCTCGTTTCATTTGATTGCAGTCGGAAGTGTTCTTTAGACCTCGAATTGGACAATAGAATAAAAGTCGTACTTATTACCTATCAGATATTTATATCAAATACATTTTGGTGATGCTTATATGTGGAGTTATGTGTATATTTTTATTTTATATTACAATACGTATAACTCAAAAACTAATGATGAACAGGTAGATTTTGATGTAATTTTTGTCTTTAACGTACCGGACATAAACAAAAAGAGATTATTTATACTTTTCTCATAACTTGTACTATAAAAAAAAGATCTTGTTCTATAAATCCATTATTATACCTCGTTTCCAATTAAGAACAACACTACCTGTGTTGTAGTAGAAAAAATAATAAGTTATCGACTATGAAAATAAATTATTTAAACTAGCCAAGTTTATTTAATACTTTCACAATTTTTTCTATAGATTTAGAAATTGCCGTCCGAGTGCGAGAGCACTTGAAAAATCTGTTTCATTACATCTTATTTAAAATTCTTACTTCCCAAAATTAAATTATTGAACCTTTACGCTGACAGTATTTAAAACACCAATATTTAAAAGCCGTTAAAAACTAAGTACGCTATTAGACTGTAAAAGCTATTCATACCAGAATTACCGTCCAACGAAGTTCGTTTCATTCAGAACGGCTCGATCAAATTAGTGAAAAGGCTCGTTTTGAAATTTTCAGCCAATTTACAGGGAGCTATCATGTCGGGTACTTCCTCTACCAATTAATATATTACGGAGATTTCAGCGGCATCAGGGTTCAGGGTAGAATATTTACATCAGGCATCATCGGTCGACAATATGTATAAATAGGTAATCTGGATTGCGATCACGTAACTCTAACGAGGCGTCGCGACTGCACTACTACTGATCGATCCGTATGGTGTCAGGGAACTTCTATGGGTATTAAATATTCAATCGTAGCAGTATTTTCGGCAGTCATCTACATAAAGTGTTGTAATGGTGATGAATTGATGTACATACATACAATCTGTATTGTTGTGTCGTTTTTGTAAACAAGGTATAGATAATAATCTATATTGTATATTGAGATTAGAACATATAGATAGAACTAGAGAATTTTTGTTGCGCATATTGTTCGCGTCTTACACGTTTTAACTACGCGTAAAACTCTTTATATGGGACAGTCCTGACAATCACGCCAATCCGTCACTCTGTTTCGATATGAAAGAAGAACAAACAAACACACTTTCACATCTATACAGATAAATAAAATTGAAGTGTCTGTTTGTAATGTCAAAATAAAAGCTTTTTATTAAATGCATATCGATGTATACACTTTACATATACTACCAAAACAACATTTTTTTACAATTTTTGTATGTGTGTCTCTCTGTCTGTTTGTTCCGGCTAGTCTCTGAAATGGCTGGACGGATTTTGACGGACCTTCACTGGCAGATAGCTGATGTAATAAGGAGTAACTTTTATTTTAGAAAAAATTAGGGTCCCACGAAAAGAATTTAAAACCAATGAAAAATTTAATAATATCCGATTCAAATAGGGAAGTCGTATACATACCCTAGTTTATAGTATCAATATGATTATAGAGGTAGGCAGCGCCACCTTTCGGTAAATTTTATTACTAACAATTACAGATTTCCTAAGCAAATTTATAAAGTAAATATATATAAAATATACTACTAAAGTATTCATATGATCCGTCACAATAACATATCACAGAAAGCGTATATCATTTACATACTTAACCAATACAAATGTGCGGTCAGGACCGGAACATCGTTGATATATAGGGGGACGTTTTAATTCAAACCTTTTATACAACGTTGACATGAAGAGTTAGCTGTTTTTGCATACTCGATTACTTTATGTTTTTGACTCTATTATTTGTACAGTACAAAAAATATAAGATAATAATAACTTATTATTTTACTAATGAAACATTTATGAATATGATATATCTATGAATATATATGTATATATATATATATATATATATATATATATATATATATATATATAATATATATATATATATATATATATATATATATATATATATATATATATATATATATATATATATATGAAATTACTTGCTTTTTTTACAAAATAGGATTTCATGTTACTAAGTGGGAATAAAATTTAATACGCTCGAGTGTAAGTAACGTGATATAAACGTAAATCATCTGATCTATGCCTTGCCTAGCTCACTAAAAGTAAGTAGTACTCAAAAGCTACGCCGATGAGATGTAATAAGAACTTTTATAATATGAATATTTTATAAGCTTGCTTTAGATAAATATTAAATGTTAGAGTAGCAATAAAGAATATACCTGTATGACGACCTGTTGTTTCACGAGGTTTAGGTCCCATATTTAGGTCCCATATTCGATTTCAGACCTAAAGTACATACAGCACTGATTGTAAATCCTTTTATGCCACTCGAAAAATCCGGACG
Organism: Brenthis hecate; assembly: GCA_951806755.1. NCBI lineage: Eukaryota > Metazoa > Arthropoda > Insecta > Lepidoptera > Nymphalidae > Brenthis > Brenthis hecate. Next base: position 5,252,164 of record OX638274.1, read on the forward strand.
TCCCGTGAAATCGTAAAATGGAGATTTTTCATTTCTAGCAAAATCTAGTTATTTTTTAAATATTTCACTTAACTAAATCTAACTTTTACCTCCAACATTTCATTTAATTAGCGTGTTTTCTATATAAGTGCGTTTTTGTAACAAAGCCCATAGAATAGATTGGTACACATTATATGTTGTCCATTAGCGGTACAATCTAGGTTGTAACATATATTAGGTAATTTGTACAAGGTGTAGCAAAGTGTATGTTACTGTTAAAGACTGAAACATGAATTATATGAACGTATCTATACTAATATTATAAAGAGGTTAAGTTTGTGAGTTTGTGAGATTGTAGGGGGTAATCTCTGGATCTACTAAACCAATTTAGATGAAATTTGGCAAGAAGATAGTTTGAGACCATGGAAGGACATAAGATACTTTCTATCCCGAAAATCATCCCTTAAGGGGGTGAAAATGGGGATGAGTGGCGGTGTTCGCGAAGAGTGGCTCGACGGACGGCTCGACTCACGGCTCGACGAGCTCATCGAGCCGTCCGTGGATGCGGTCTAAGCCGCTACAGTTAAAGTTAGTTTAGTAAAAATAAACCTCCAAAATTTTTTACGTCATAATGGATTATTTATGTATTAAAAACTTATTTATTTGAAAGTCTTCCAATGAATTCTTAAAAAAAACATGCTATAGTTACTTCATTATGTAATGAAAACATTTAAACTAAAAAAAACTATAATATAAATGAGAATATGCATTTTAAATATAAGTATACATAGTAAAACGTGGCTATATCGATCGTTCTTTTCCATTTTCGCTGGAATATGGCGTCCAAACGTGTTTCGTGTAGAATAGCTGTTGATAATATATAAGAAAGGACACTTCGATTTTCCTTTCTCAAGTAATAAACATGACTAAACAGCATTCTCTTCGAACATGCATATACATTATGTATGAAAACGTGTTCCGGAACGGTGAGCCCCGACGTTTCATTACAAGTATTTGATTTATCGGGAGTTGAAATACTGAGCTGCACAGTGTAACGAAATTGTGATAAGTTATGAATCTTATGTTTCTTCATTTTGTGATTTAGATATTAATATGATGTATAGTTGAGTAATCAACATGTAACGATGAATATATGAAAATAAGCATAATAAAATTATTACTTCTGACAGATTTTTTAGAACCAAGTTATTTGTATTTGGGCATATACTCAATTTTGGTGTGGGTATGATTAAATGTATAATATATTCGCCAATTATAAATCAAATTTGCTGTTTTTTTTTTAATGATTAGGTTAAAGTTAACTAAAGGGAGAAGTGTTAGAGACAACACGTTTATTTCAAGAAAAACTATAAGTCTACAGCTAGAATAAACACTTTTGAAGTGATTTTAAAGTATATACGAGTATGTATATTCTTAGTTAAGAAGTAATAGTGATTAAACTAATAGTAGAGTCTTAACTTTTGGTTAGCAGCTGTTGAACTTTTAAGCTAAATAAAAATTGTTTCAATTTCCGTTAGAGCTCAGTTTGAATTAAAACTTGCTCGTTACGAAAAATAAGAAATATTACTTATCTAACAAAATTTTGAATGTAACGAAATAGGGGTATTGTTAAAAGACTAATTTCATTACGTTACATCGCGTCGTAAGATCCCGATTAAGATCCTGCTTGGAATAAACTTTTGCCAAAAAAAAACAAGTCAATTATCATCAGTATTACCAACATAAATTAAAACAAATTATTGAGTGGTAATAAATAAAGCTACGCAATATCAAAATAATAGGTTCCTAGTATCTGGCGCTATTCCAGAAACACTTTAGATAAGGAAAAAGCCTCTTGTTGAACGAGAGCAAGGAAAACTACGATTGGGACATTCGAACATTGAATTAATGGGATACGGTCGCAGCGGATACAGATATTCATTGAATAAAAAGATAAAACCGTTTTATAGCAACAGCATTTGAAACTTGGCGGCTCGTACTATTCTCAGAGAAAATAAGAATGCTCACTTTAATGACTGTACTTAAATATTGTAAATTTTGGTTGAAAGTTATTATTATTGGAAAATTATCTTGATATTTTTATCGCCATCTCTTATATACATCGTCTCTAACTTTAGAATACGTTATTGAACTAATAAAGCAATGCAGTCAGGAAAAGGGCTGTTTTTCACGTCACAATCCATCGAGTCAGGTTCAATGGCTCGAAAAAGCCGCCGATAAAGCTTTTTCCGACTGATCCTAAATATGGGGTATTCTTTGACACTTGACGTGTCATGGGTTCCCACCTGACCTTTTTGTGAAAATAATTCTTACTGTGTTTATGGAATTTATGTGGCAGGGTAAAATGAATGTGTGGCTATACTCGTATATCAAAAGGTAATGAAAATGTTTCAGATTTTGATGTGAATTGTTGCGTATAAATAATAAATATATACTTGTACGTCTATATCATGTATAGCTTATTAATAACTTAAAGATATGAATTTAAAATTATTGCAAAAAAATTGAATTTCAAAATTTTAAGTGATTTTTATAATGCTTCTAAACAAATATTTACCTATATTGAGAAAAACCTTTTATAACCTTCTAATCTGTTACTAATTTTATGTTTCATACAAACACAATGCAACGAAAAACAAAATGAGCACCTAAAGTTAGTAAACAGATTATTTATCCATAGAACGTCTCAATGCAATTTTAATAGATCCAACCCCGAATTTTCTTTAAGAAGATTAAACCCCAAGAGATCGTAGAAGTTACCTATTATTTAGTTAATGTTCTAACTTATTCTATATCCGACCATTTTTCTTAGGACTACACATTTATATGGGCATTGAATAGTCAGAGGTCTCACAGATTGGTTGGTTTTTGAAATCCCTCGTAAGTTAGAGTACTAAATCTACCGAGATCCCCATCGATTGCCAATAATGCCTGTAATTACTTCCCTAGTACCTTCAGCTGTTAATCTTGCTTAGGCACAGATTTAGTTAAAAATTATTAGTTCAAGAAAATTTAATATTGTGAACAATACAGGTTATTTCAGTATAATATGATTACTATTATAATTACGAATGTTAGTGTGTACCTGTGTGTCTGTTTGTTGCTTCTTTATGTTGAAACCGCTAAGCGAATTTGGATGAAATTTAGACACGGATAGGATATATAGGATAGGCCCGCACAGACGTATCCGGGCGAAGCGAGGTTAAGTCGCTAGCAGTAGCGCGCACCTGCCGCACTCTTATATACATGAATATGACAGAGAGTTTTCGAACTTCTCACCTTTTTCAAACCGCTCTCACAGAAGAACGAATAAAGTAAAATTTTAGAAAAAAAGCTGACTTATCTATGGTTTATAACACATAGTTACGATCATATTCCTCGTGGTCCTCATAAAACATTATATACGAAATTTTTGACACTTTTTTCTTGCGTTTTCTCTAACTTCTTTGAGGGCCGTCCTCAAAAAGTGTTTTGAATTAAAAGAATACCCCATGTGACCGCACTGGTTGCATTGGCGTAGCTACGCCACTGGACGCTACTTATGTTATACATTTTATATATAGTATTATATATAAAATATTATAATTTCTTAAAAAATAATTTCACTGCACATGCAAAATATGGTTAATTAATTTAAACTACATAACTACTTTTATATTTATATCTTATTTATTTTATAGTGTATAAACTAGGTACATAATTAAGGCCTCGTAACATAAGTTTTACTACTTAAAGAAGAAATAGTACTTTCTTAATATAATTTAGTTTATTCTGTTGATAGATTATAGAATTAGTTTAGTTTATAGAATTTTATAATATTATAATGTAGGTTATAACCGAGACTTCGTCCGTGTAGTTCATTTTTATAACTGTTCGTAGCTTGATGTTAACGTAGCATATAATATATAATCTTAAATAGATAGACTAAAAATAGTTTAATTTGCTTCATGAATCGGTGAACATACATAAGAAAAAGGATTCTGACGAATTGAGACCATCCTCCTTTTTGGAAGTCGGTTAAAAATACCTTTATTACGAAAATAATATATAACACAATATTTTAAGTTAGCAAGAATCTATGGAAGGTATAAAAAAGTGCTGAAGATAATATCAATATAGGTCATAGAAATAACAAGGACATCAGTTAAGATTAATGAAAGTTGGATAAAATTATAATGAGTTATGCATAAATTGCATGAAATATGATTGAACGAGGGTCTATCGCATTAATAAAAGCAAAAGCTATCGAAAAATAAATTTCCAGGGCATTACTCTAAACACGCAACTTCAGTGATGTTATTACCATTTTAAGTTATTGGGTAAGTTTAATAATAGCCGTTGAAAATCTTCATCTAATTGAAATCAAATTAATACTTTCTTTGATTTACGCGAAAATTGACAAATGAAATTATCTTTTCGGACTTCATCGCGTTTTTATTTTTTATTTTGGTCGCCGACGACGTTTCGAACGCTTTACAGCAAACATGATTACAAGAGAGACTATACTACCCACAATTCTACTTGTACATAATATTTATACATCTTCTACAGAAGAAAATAAAAAATAAATAAAAGAAGAAATTTCAAAATTGTCAATTTAAAAAAAATATTGCATGTCAAAGACACATTTCTAGTGGCTGTAAAGTACTAAAGGCGAACGATCAAATCTTTCACAGTTTAAGCACATATAAATATATGTATATATATATATATATATATTATATATATATATATATATATATATATATATATATATATATATATATATATATATATGGCATATGTGCTACAAGTTAGAATAGGTGCATTGGTATTCCTGTCGTAGTGTTTTATTCTCTTTTCATCGAGTCTCTCCAACGCATTACTTCCACGTACTACTTCCGTTTGCTAAGCAGGATGTTAAAACAAATTAAGACGTTAAAAAAGAGAAAAGTGCAAATATCAGTGTTCGAGCAGAACAGAACTAAGCAACTGCACTCTTCCAAAAATTGTTTTATGTATAATAACTTGTTTGTGTATAAAAAATGTAATTTTTTTATTATGACGCTGTTTATTTGAGTTTATTTAATTTTTGCAGCATCTTACCCAATTGTAGTATTAAAATTGGAACGAACGTAGCCTGTAACTTCCAATAAGACAATACTTTGCCATCTTTTCAATTGGTCAAGGATTATTGCAAATACGGTAGTAGTTACAAGTTTGTTTATGCTTAAATTGTATATATTGGAATTAAGATATTTGCTACTAAATGTTCCTAAAAGTCATGTAAGAAGGCCTGAGCAAAGCAAGGCCAGTGGCTAAGCTATATGCTATGCGTTTATCTAATAAAAAATTTGTATTATATTTAACCGAAAAAGTTCACGTATCAAGAAACAGGCAGGCGCACAACAAAAAATACCTAGTACCGTACATAGATTTTCACGTACCTACGTTTAAAACTCTCTATCAAAGACTAAAATATTTTCGAACATATGTTTTGGAACAGCGTAAAATTCAATATCCGATATCAATAGCAGCAACAAAGCCTTTACATCGTTCGGTAGTACGACAAATATTCTGAGAATCGACACCGTAAACCATTTTGAGCATTGTTAAACCCGGTCACGTGGTGTCGTTCAGTTATTCTTGCAGAATCCTGTGCCACGGATGATATTATTTGATATATACACTATACATTGGTCAATAGTTTTATACAGTATAGAATAGAATAAACTATCATATTTGCTGTAATATAAATTGTTTAATATATAAAGAAACAGTTGAAAATTTAACTTTTTTCTTATTCATCCTTTATGTTTTATACTTACTATTATTCATCTTATACTCGTACTTATAAAGCTTTGTATAGAACATTTAATAAAATTAAAAAGGTTTTATTTCCTGTTATAACACTTTTAAACAATTAAAAATGAAGAATAAAACCACAAATGTTCTTGAGCTGTATGCACAAAAAATGCATAAAGACAGAATGAGAGAAGCCATTTTTATAATATTATTTTTTTATTTGGTCCAAACAAGTGATATTTCGGTACAAAAATGACGTGATTTTTAAAATCGTAGCATACTTTAAACATATTAACAAATAATAACTAAATTTTGCCACAGAATTTTAAATTTTACGTGAATTAATATAACTTAGTGTGATGTTGTCCTAAGGTTCATTTCATAGTCAGGAAGATATAAATGTCCCAGACGTCGTGGAAAGCATTAGTAGTCAGGGACTACGCTGGCCCGTCACGGCTGAGTCAAAGCCGAGCTATTGTTGGAGAGAATTTGCCAACGGCGAAAGTATATTAACTGCGTGGCTAGACTCTTTTGAGACCGATAAAGATTTGTTAACGCAATTTTGCGGCCATGATTTCTTTGGTGGATGGAATGGGCAGACGGAGGCGTCTTATTCACATTTCGGCCGTTTCATGTTATCTAAATTTAACTATGAAATATTCTATCTGGGATAGCTTACTGTAGTTATTAATAGTAAAAATCGAATATTTAGTATAAAAAGTTCTCTGTGTCTAGTTTTCTAAATACATATAATAAAACTAGCGTACCTTGGTACGTTTTAATGGTTAGTATGGAGTAAATAGCCTTCCTCAATAAACGGGCTATCTCATACAAAAATAATTTTTCAAATTGGATTACTAGTTTCTGAGATTAACGCGTTCAAATAAATAAACAAACTCTGCCTGTTTATAATATTAGTATAAATTTATTATTTTCATCTCTTCAAAGTTAATATAATTAATAGAGTTTATGAGTTTGTTTGTATGTATGATATAATATCTCTCTAAAATTCTTTCACTTATAAGAAGTAATAGAAGTATCTTAATTATTTTTATCTCATATGTCAAGTGATTATTATCTTCGTGGGTTATATTTCACTTATGTACATAAAATTTTACTGAAAGTTACGTGGAGTCAACTTATTATTTTGCTTTAGGGCTACATGGATGTGCAAATTCGGTTGGAGCTACAAGTTTGTTGATGCTTAAGTCTTATAAGATATTTGTAACTAAATGTTCCTGAAAGTCATGTGAGAAGGCCTGAGCAAATCTAAGCCGGTGGCTAGGCCATGTACCTACTATGGCTTAACCATTAGGTTAAGCCATGTGTGAACTTAAGGAGAGTGGACAAGGCGAAGGCAAATTGCTAGTTTTGAAATATTTTGTTCTCTCCAAAAATCATTTTCTCATCATCATTTGTTATTAAAATACTACAGTAAAGGTACTTATTACATATCTAACTATTATTAACTTAAAAATTCTTAGAGCTGTCAATCATAATATAAGAATAGTACTGAATTTTATATAATGGGGGAAAATTCACGATTTGCTATAGTTACACGGAAATTGGCACTTGTGTCGTAATTGACGGACATGATACGGACAATGTGACATGCGACACCCCACTTCTTCCACCCCACACAACACAATAAAAACATTACACTAAATCGAATGTACCTACTTGAATCTTGTTAGGTCTTAATCCAGTTGTCGATATTATGATATTAAAATAAGGCAGAGATATTACTTTTAATTATATGGAAGTTATTTTTTATAAATAAACATACTTTTATAAAAGTTGTTTTCAGAATAAAGTTTATATTTACTCATGTGAATAAAAAAACATTGTTCGTTGGTAAGTCACTCGATTGAAAACGGCGATACTGATATGACAATTTTTTTTAATATTTCTAATAATTTGAATAATGGTTTAACGGGGAAAAATCGAAAAATTGGAAAATTTAGGAAAAATTGAAAGTATTGTTTTCTTTATGGGTTTGGTATGAACGCAAATATCAAAAACAAAATTAATATTTGGACAGGACCATGTCTGTCAGGATAGCCAGAATTTAATAAAATTGAATATATACCTAGTTTAATCAATATCACATCATCAAATATCGAAATATGAATAAGTTTTGTAACAATGAAATTAAAATGTTCCTCGCTTTCGTAGCTGGTACTCCCCACTATTAAGTCCAACATCAAAGGTTTGTGGGGTGATGGATTAGTCTCGTATAGACGAGCCACGTGCCAGATAACATAGATATCTGTACTAAACGATTGTTTATCCCGGGGGACGAATTTTGGTTGGTATATTGCATTTGGAGATCTGTAATCGAGTGAATCGAGTTTTGTAGCAGTTTTGATTATGCATACAAAGTATCGAATTGAACTATATCTGACTTCAGAGTCATAAAAAAAAGATACGAAAAATTAAAATCATAAAATTGTGTCTATTTTGATGCAATCTTATCTATTGATAGTGGACTTCCTTTAGTTGGCAGCAACTTGTCATGATAGTAATACAATTAAGGTTTTTAGTTATATTTATTAGGTCTCTACACTAATAATATACAGAGGTAAAGTTGTGAATTTGTGAGATTGGGAGTTTGTGACGTTGTAGGGGGTAATCTCAGGTTCTACGGAGCCGATTTAGATGAAATTTGGTAAGAAGATAGTTTTATCTTGGAAATCCTCCTTTAAGGGGGTGAAAATGGGGGTGAAAGTCTGTTTGGGGAATCAAGCTAAGGACGAACAAGCGAAGCGAGGGTGAGTCGCTAGTTTGTTATAAATGTGAAAGTTTGTATGTGTGTAGGGATGTTTGTTACTCTTTCATGCTGAAATAGCTGAACCGATATAGATTAAATTACAATTAATTACTATAAAGATAGACTATGACCTAAAGTTTTAGCCACCTAAGAATGAGTACCACTTAAGAATCTATACTAATATTATAAAGCCGAAGAGCTTGTTCGTTTGTTTAGTTGAACGCGCTAATCTGAGGAACTATTAATCTGATTTAAAAATTCTTTTTGCATTAGATAGCCCGTTAACTGAGGAAGGCTATATGCTCTCATGGGATAGCTTTGTTCTTGTCTAGGGACGAACCCGAATATATACTGATTTCTTTAAATGTTATATAGCTAAAGAAATTATTTGTTTTGTTAGTTAGAACACTCGATAGACCAATTTAAAAAAAACATTTTACATTTTACAGCCCTTTTATTGAAAAAACTACTAACCCTTAAAAATACAGCATTTATAAAAGAATAAGCTACGAACGAAACCGCGGACAAAAGTTAGCAATTAACAATCGCTTATAATGATTAATTTCATACTAAAGATCAAATTGAATCATAAATATTTAATTTTTATAGAAAGTTTAAATTGGGAGAGTTATTATTAGCAATTACGAATAGCAAAGTTCACTAATTAGGATTATGAAACCGCCAAGCAACTTTGTAAATGTTTGAACAAAAATCAAAATCGTTCCAATAAAAAGTGATAATTAAAACAAATTTAAGTTTCAAATTGTCTAAGTTTTAATGAATCATCAAATTTTATTAATCAAACTGGTTTATTACATGATGTAAAATTATTTAGCTTTTTTCATAATTAGAAGAAATGCGTTGCGAAACTTGCGATTTTTTTACATGTTATGTTTTTGATGGGATATATTTTACAAGTCTTAGTAAATAGATATTTTTATATGGTATCTTATTGTTTATATGTTTTATCATAAAGCGATTTATTTTTAGTTTTTATGACAATAAAACCTTTTTACTGATTGAAAGGTTTTGTTAAGAGATTTGTTATCTGTGTACGTGTAGAGGAGTGAGGAAAGATTACATTCGATCAATTTAGATTTTACAAAACAGAAAAATCTATAAATGATTTATTTATTTGAGAGATAAAAAATATCTACCCGATTTAGAAGAATAAATCAATAATTTATTTTTATTTTTCTACTTTGTAACACTTCTATTGATCATGTGCACTTCTTTCTTTTCTTTATCTTTCTCTCAATCCAAAGTTGACCTAAAGGTGATCGCTCAAATAGCGATAAGGCCTGTTGTCCTATTCCTTTTTGTATACTTTTACGTCATGAAAATTTATAGTTTGCTTTAAAGAGTATTTGTTTTTGCACATTATGTTTGCTAACACTATTAATGGCTAGTTAATAAATAGTAATAAAGCTTATAAGGTTTTTTATCAGCAAGTGATAGCGTTTCTTCAAGTTATAAGTATTAAAAATGTTGTACCCCTAATAAAACTTCGAGATATTCCTTGCTTATATTCTTATATTCAGTACTTTTATAATCGTCAGTAAGTTACATAATTTATAATCATAATTTTTCAGTATGACAAACAATTCGTGCCTAATCACCACATGGTGATACCGACATCTCTGTGCAAAAGCGCGGGAAAACAAATAAATATTCGCGCCCTTTATATTTTTTTTAAACACATTCCTATCGGCCAAGGTCACATAAGTAAATGCCTTATATATAAATATTATAAATTAATCAAATATATTATTTTCTATTAAAACACTCAATATATAATAATGCAACCTTACAAATAGAAGTAATAAAAATATTTCTACTTCCATTAGCTAATAATTCATATCTTTAAAATATTCTGATTACGACTGCCTATGTACCTAACCTAACCTAATTTCCAACAGCGAATAACATAACAAACATTAAAAAAAAAAAAAACAAAAAAATACAGTCGAATTGAGAACCTCCTCCTTTTTGAAGTCGGTTGAAAATTAACGTTCGACCGTAGCTATGTATGAATTGAACATTAAAAGGAAATGTTTGCGCATAGAGCAATTTTCTAAGCGAATGGAATTACTAGGTATCCTCCACAATGCGGGAAGAAATTATGTGCTTACAATCTCTTTAAGCAATGTACCTGGAAAATAGAAATTTTAACATACTCATGTTAGTGAGTGAAGTAGAAATAATAATTTTTTGGGGTTAACAGTAAGACCAGAGTCATTCCTTATTTTATTTAGATTAAACATTTATAGACAAAAAGAGAGTTGAATATGACAAAAAAATATTTAGAAATTTCATGGACGTTATTAATAATATCACACACGATAAAAATTAACACATATAATATAAGATATTCTTTGTAAGATACTAATATTATAAAGGTCAAAATAACTCTGGCCGTTCGTTCGTTACGTTTTTAGGCTAAAACCGCTGAACAAATTTCGATGAAGTTACGCATAGATTGCATCATGGGCACGGATATAGGTTACCTTTCTTATTCGTCCCGTTTACCTTTCGAGTAAAGCCGCAGGCAAGAATTAGTTAAAAATTATCATTTTCTGAAATATTTTCATGTCTGAAGTAATAAAACAGTTAAATTTTGTTTTAAAACAAATACTATAATATTAAATACTAACCTAATATGGTTTATTAAAGATATGAAGAGAATTCCATTTCATTTGAAAACGATTTCAGGTATCAAACATATCATAGTCACTTCTCTTGCATAGTTGCCACGTTAATTAGACAAAAGCTTCTTGGAGTCTGTTTCCCGTGCAACAGACATTTAAACTGGTAATTTATTATGTAAATTAAGTTGAGTCTTGTAGTTTAGGGTTCCATACTTACATTGTAGAAGGTGTGTAAACAAATATTTACAGCTTTCGTGCTATTTATGTTTTTCGTGAGATATAAAAGAATGTATTTTACAAACTGTCTGTTAGTTTTCATATAAATTTAAAATTAAATATCCACATGTAGAATGTTATTTACTCTACCATCTAGGAAAAATGTAACCTGAGAAGAAATTTAATGGATATTTTTGTTTGTTGATAATTTTATTGTTTTCATAACTTTTGTTTTTATAATATTTAATTGAGTACTTAATTTACAGTGCTTTAAAATTGTATTCTTTTAAATTGTATGTTTTTGTGCCGTTTTATTTAAACTAAAATATTATCCTGATGGCGACCACATTATGATCATCACATAAACATAGTTTACGTATTATACGTATATCTTGAACATTAACAAATATTATAGTGCAAGTAGATTATAAGCAACCATAATTCTGCATTCTAATATATGTCATAAGTCAGGTCTAAACATACTTTTTTGCGCAAGAATCAAACCTACTAAGTAGACGACCTAGACCTAGTATGTCATTATGACAATTTTCAATAAAAATTATATACAAATTAAAAATCTATTAATATATAGAGCTTAATGTAATTAGCTAATACTTGATTGAAAATACAGTTTAACCATCCGTACAATTACCGGATGCAAGAGCAATGCAAGATGTGAAATTAGGTAAAAGCCACCCGTGAACCCAGACACGGCATGTAAACTGGCAACGTCTTCATTTCATTAAGGGGAGCGGTGCTAACTCACCCTAGTAAAGTCACGTCTGATGCAGAAGTGGGATAAGTAGTATTTTCAGAATTTTAGTATTAGAATAATAATTATCAAATAAAACTACGAGTAATATCGATTAATTTTTAAATTTAAGAATTTATATATTATTGTATGATTTCATTAGATTTTTATATATGTATATTATATATTTTTCTTTTAAAATATGTTTAAAATATTTTTTTTTGAATAAAGACATGCAAAAATAGCTTTTCTCGTTGATTTATCAATATTTTCTACAAACAATGTGTTAGTTACTTAATTATTGTATTATTATACTAGATATTTATTGTATGATTATTATTACGTACTAAATAGTAGATATCCTCAAATAAAATGAAAATTAGGTAATATGAATAGTTAAATTCTTTATAAATTATATAATTTTATTAGAAATACCTTTATTATATTTTTTAATATTTGACACTTATACCAGTTTGTTGTGTGATATTTATCAAGTAACTTATGTTTGCTCTGCACATTGCATTAGGGCTGTTTGTAAGCATTTGAGATCTCTTCCACGACTTGTAACTTGTTACAGAATAATAGTCTATAGCTACTGTACTTATACTTGTACAAAATAAATAATAATTAAATAAAACTTGTATAAAAATTGTGTTGTTGTTGTTTTAACTGCCTCGGTGGTGTAGTGGCTAGCATGTACGGCTGCACACCCGGAGGTCCTGGGTTCGAGTCCCGGGTCGGGCCAAGTTTAGTTATTGAGTCTTCCTGTATAGTAAGTCTCAGTAACAGCCCGGAGTTGGGAAGTTGGCGGTGTTTCACCCCCGTGCCTCGGAGAGCACGTAAAGCCGTCGGTCCTGCGCCTTAACTCTCACCGGTCGTGTCGAGTGGTCGTCCCACCGGAGTATGAGAGTGACAGGAATAGAGAGTGCCCTTGTGTCTGCGCGTACACTTGTGCACTATAATATCTCCTGCGCAGTTGGCTAATCTCATTGAGATTGGCCGCCGTGGCCGGAATCGGCTAGGAGAACATCATCACTTGTACAAAATATTTGCCTGCAATAAATAAGAATAGATTAATAATCTATACCTACATATAATATAATTGTAACTAAGCCGAATCTGTACATAAAATATTTTTTTTAAATCTTATTGAAATAAACATTATTATCGATACAGAGGCCGAATCTATAGTTTTTAGAATTTTTGTCTGTCTGTCTGTTACCGCATCACAGAAAGACCACTGGAGGGATTTTGATGGTATGGTGATAGCTGGTTATCCGGGTCAACATATAGGATACTTTTTACCGCGGGAAAATATCTTATATCTGAGAAAAAAATACAAAAACTGCATTGTAAGAGTATACTAATATGTAAAACCTAAGAATTTGGTTTTTGGTCATTTGAACGCGGGTGGAGCCGCGGGCAATGCTAGTAAATTATAAAAAAATAGGCATAATATATAAAATCACCTTTATTGAATGATAAATAGTTTATCATGTTAGCTATTTTCTTGTTATTATAACATATTGCGAAGTTGTAGGCAACATTTCCGTTTTCTTCCTAGGCTTTTTTGGCGTCTGCGAACTGTAGGTCTCAAGATAAGTTCTTGTTAGTCTGGAGCGCAGTTCAAGATAACAACACCAATTAAATGAATGTTGCACAGAACGAAACTAATTAATATACTTTAAGAGAATATTGTTTTCTATTTTAAGTGACATCTTATCCTCACACAAACTCGCGACTTGGCCTCGATTCGTTTGGGTACAACCTAAGGTGCCTTTTTAGGTGAACTATGCCCGATTTCACCAACGTCACCTAAGTTTAAGGGATCCCCTAAGCATAGTTAGGGGGCTGTTAGGTGACAGTTTCTGTTTTACCGACAGTTAGGGGTCACCTAAATATTAAAAGGCCCCCTAAATTTAGGTGCTCGAAATATGGGCTTAAAGACGATCGTAAAACGAAATTTAATTTAGGGGCTAGTTTAGAGGATTTTTAAGCTATGGATCTCATACGTAGGTGGTAGCTTATGGGTTGTTGATGAAATCGGGCACTAGACTTCTAAGTAACGATAGCTTAGGTGTTACTCGACGTTATGTACCGTCGGTGTACTGAATTTCATCAAAATTTGTTAAGCCGTTTTAGCGAGTAACAAACATACACGTACAAACTATCACATTTATTATACTAGCCCAATGACGATGAGATATTAAGAAAGTAAACTATTATGAATTAGTTAGAAATTAAAACTCCTTATTCAATATTGGTATTTTAGAAACACATACATTTTTTGTTTATCAGAAACTCTCCCAGTGTTCCTGAAAATATACCCCTTTAAATTAAAAAAAAACCGACTTCCACACATTAAAGAATAGTAAAAACCTATTTCTAGACACTAAAAAGTAAAAAAAAACTGAACCCTACTAACTGTACTACTATAGATAGCTAACCAGACTTTTCGAAGTTGTAACGAGCGTTTCATTTAAGATATTAAAATTCACGTAAATCGATGAAAGTATTATGGGAACCTCCTTTTTACAGTCGGTAAAAATGTTAACATTGAAACCTCCTCAGAATAAGCACCTATATAATATATTTTCGCAAAGCAATATAGCTCTTATTAAAGTTACCATACAAATTTTGTTGAATCCCATGAATACTGCCATAATGAGTGCACTAAGCTCCTTATTCTGCATGCATTCCTTTCTACATATCTGTACGTTACAATAGGCTATGATATAACGTAAGCGCATTGTACCTCGGGATGCCATGGTTGCAAGAGAAAGGGTTTCCATGGTGCCTCGTTGAAGTAATAAGTGTACTGTAAGGGCTTATTAAGCATTATTTATTACTTGTAATTGCCCGCAGCATTGCCCATATATTTTTTTTGTGGGATAAATGCCTGATTTCACCAACAACCCATAAGCTACCACCTACGTATGGGATCCCTAGCTTAAAAGTCCCCTAAACTAGCCCCTATATTAAATTTCATTTTAATTTTTCGCCTTTAAGCCCATATTTTGAGCACTTAAATTTAGGGGGCCTTTTAATATTTAGATGACCACTAACTGTCGGTGAAAGAGAAACTGGCCCCTAATAACCCCCTAACCATGCTTAGGGGATCCCTTAAACTTAGGTGACGTTGGTGAAATCGGGCAAAAGAATACTATACTAGATAAAGATGTATAGTCCAAGAGCTACTCTTTATTCATACCAAAATTCGTTGGAACTTGTTCTATAGTTACTGCATAAAAAATGCAAGAAACTTACACACTCAATCAGAAATTTTCGGATTTATACCATAAGAAATTTTACCACGGTAAAAAGAATCCTATATGCTGACCCGGATAACCAGCTATCACCATACGAAATTTCATCAAAATCTCTCCAGTGGTTTTTCTGTGATGCGGTAACAGACAGATAGACAAAAATTCTAAAAACTATAGATTCGGACTCTGTATCGATAATAATGTTTATTTCAATTAGATTTTCCAAAAAATATTTAATGTACAGATTCGGTTTAGTTACAATTTTATTATATGTATAGATAACTTACTATAATCCAATCTTTTACCTTTTATAGATAGATAGAGTCGTACACGTCCTTATGGCTAGAGTTCATTACAAGTCTTAAAACAATTAAAGTTTGAATTGAAAGCTCTGCAGTCGCTAAGTGCTTTGGTTGATTTGTTTAACTTTGAAGAATAAACGATTTAATGTGAATGAGGAACAGTTCAAGAAAGCTTTAAGTTTATTATCTTAAATGACATTCGTAAAAAATGTAAGGCTGTTGCTATTCGTCCGATAAATAATCGGATGAACATTCGAATGTTGTATGAATATCTATTTCCACTTTGTACAAATAGGTGATGGATACCACTTTGTATAAATATATAATCGATTCTATAAATCGATTTTTAAGTTCAAGGAGTAGTATAAAAATTGATTTTTAGGTACAGGACTTTCTATATGCAAAAAAACAAAAATAACTTGAACGTACCGAACTGAAAACTTGTTTTTTTTTAGATCTTAATGTTTTTTTTATAGAGACATAAAAATAATCGCAGTCGCTATATATTACATACTAACAATAGTCGGACGAATAATATGTTTTTTATTCTCTCAATTATAATCGGACGAATAGACACATGGAAAATTTAGTGTCTGAAAGGCTTACTTAGCTTACAGCAGTTTAAAAGTTCAAAATGATTATGTAAAGGCTACTGAATAGATTGGATGGGTGATTAAGTTGTATATTTACGGTAATGTGGTGAAATTTAATTCCTTTAAAGTATTTTTTAGTTTATTGCAATGTTTATACTTGAAATAACACTTAAAAATATAAACCAATTATATCTTGTGTAAAATTTAATTTCGAACCTCATTTTTGTCTTATTCTAACATCATTACTTTATGATACGCAGCTATAATAGAAAATTACTAATTTACTAACAAAGATAAATTTATACCGTATCTGGAGGTAAATCATCTGTCTATGGTTTTCGATCTTCAAAACGAAAGTTCGTCACAGTCATTTTTGAAGATGATAAATTAAGGTAATAAAAATTGTCTGTACATTTTTCTTACAACTTACTGCATAAAGACTTAAGCAGAAACCTCTCGTAATCTTAACTTTTTAACTTTTAGAAGTAGGTACTATTTAAATTAAAAACGAGACACACAGTGAACTAACTTACATAATTAAAAGTAGATTTATAGTCATTTATTAGTTGTCCGCCATTTATTCGGTCCAGTACTTGTTAATTGAACAAGGCCAACACTCTTGTCGATTAATTTATTTTGTTCTAATGCTCATAGACACTGAATCGTTTTTTAAACAGAATATATAAATATAAAAGCGCCTAATCTCGAGTTTCTACATGATGTATTATTACTTTTTGATAAAATTCCCATTTCTTTTTAAGTTTTTTTTATATTTTATCCACAGGAAACAAAGGAATTTGTAATAAAGTTTATAAAAATAGCTTAAATATTTAGCTGTAAAAACTAAAAAGACTGATAGTTACAATTTAAGTTAGTTCTATAAAAATTATCTTTATCTACATATACTAATATTATAAAGAGGTAAAGTTTGTGAGTTTGTGAATTGTGAGTTTGTGACGTTATAGGGGGTAATCTCTGGATCTACTGAACCGATTTAGATAAAATTTGGTAAAAAGATAGTTTAAGACTCTGGAAAGGACAAAGAATACTTTTTATCCTGGATATAATCCCTTAAGGGGGTGAAAATGAGTATGAAAGTTTGAATGGGGAATCAAGTTAAGGACGAACCCGTACGAAGCGAGGGTGAGTCGCTAGTTAAATATAATTTACTAGCAGCTCACCCTCGCTTCGATCAGGTTCGCCTTAAGAAAAACAAAAACAAATCTATCCCACGGAACCGTACATTTTTCCGGGATAAAAAGTAGTCTATGTGTTAGTCTGAAAGAGTAATAAACGTACATCCATACACCCATACTCACAAACTTTCACATTTATAATATTAGTATAGATTACAGATAGTTAGTTACACTTGAAAAAGGCATCGCATTCTTTTTATTACTTATAAATAGTAATTTATTTTAAATAAAAATATTTGACGTTCAAAGTAGAAAGCTTTTACCTAAAATATATTTATAGCATAGTCATGTAAAGGCCTATTCAAACTTCATGAAGAATAATTACGAGTGTACATTAGTCAAGTAATAGCAGTAAGTAATTCCACAATTCTAAGTATTCTTACAGCTTTCGTCTCAATAAATTAAAGTGATTTATCGAGAAAACTCAAAAGACGCCAGCAACTTTTGTCGTTTGCGGAAAGAAACAGATTTTCTCCGACTAATGAAACAGCCATTTTGCCTTTAAAACACGCCCTGCTTTTTACAAGTTAAAAATGGGTCGCGATGTTATAAATTCTGAAATATATCTTTAGCTTTAACATGCTTCAAAAGATAAGTATAATATCGTGATTAATATTTAATTTTATTTTATGACTGTCCGACTTTTTTCTAATAGGTATATCGCTCGTTTTTATATCAAAAATTATAATTTAAAATGGCACGTCTGAAGCATACTTTATACATTTTAAGACAGTTGTCAATCTATACATATAATAAAATTGTAGCTGAGTTGAATCTGTACATTAAATATTTTTTGGAAAATCTAATTGGAATAGACATTATTATCGATACAGAGGTCGAATCTATCGTTTTTAGAATTTTGGTCTGTCTGTCTGTTACCGCGTCACGAGAAAACTACTGGACAGATTTTGATGAAATTTGGTACGATGATAGCTGGTTATCCGGGTCAACATATAGAATACATTTTATCGCAGGAAAATATCTCATTTCTGAGAAAAATACAAAAACTGCATTGTAAGAGTATACTAATATGTAAAACCTAAGAATTTGGTGTTTGGTCATCTGAACGCGGGCGGAGCCGCGGGCAATGCTAGTATACTATATATTAGACATTAAACGACAAGAACCGTTAATCGTAAATAGCCAAGAGTAAGAGAGAAACGAAACATTTTCGAGAAAGGAATTGAAAATAATAGAAAAAAATCGAATTTTAGAATACTAGATTGTTCTTTGTTTCTGTCTATAAAAAGGGTTGCGGTGTGTCGAGAGATGAGTTCAATTTCGGAGCTAAGAGGAATAATTAAGAATACGAAAAAGTCAAAAATTGAGAAAAAGTGAAGTGAAGTCCTAGTGCAAGTGTAATCGGTGGTGAAAATAGTACTCAGAAAATGAGTTAGGCCAAAACTGTACATGTACTGCGGGTTTTTGTGAACCGCCATAAGAACCGCTGTGAACCAAAAGCAATAAAACATCATTAGTGCTGAAGACGTATTTTAATTTCTGATCTCAGAACTCATAGAACTATTATACACTAGGGGTTTTAAATAGATATAAATATGTAGTTATTAGCCAGCGTTAGCTATATAAATTTTAATTTTTTTATTTTTATTTATATAGATTTATACAAAATTTCAAAAATACCTTACGTTTCTATACTCAGAAACACGACTTTGCTCTGTTGTATGTCTTGGGGCTAATCTCACACCTACCTACAAAGTAGTGTTCCATGTCGCAGGATTTCACAGATAAATGGCGCGATCACATACAAAACAAGCACGACTGTCGCTCTCACGTGTATAATCTCTGTTGGAACGACATTGAAAATTCATTACGTTAATAACACTATAATTGAAGGTACAGTTATTTCTCACTAGAATTACAATTTATTTGCGATAAATGACGGATGTAAAAATTAATTTTTACTCACTGGAATTTATTTTTGGATAGATTGAAAGGATTTTATTTGGAAAAAACAATGATAACTATAAAAGAGGACTTTAAAATTTGAAATTAAACTATTTATTGATGTCAAAGTCTCTGTACGGGAAATAATATTTAACAGATGTACCTGGTGAAGCCAGAGCGGTCTCCTAGTATATGTGAAAGTAACGATGTGTTTGGTCGGCATAATCAAATTGGTTGATTTGATTGATTTTATTTTTGGTTAAGTCTAGTACTAAATTATCATTGTATGTTCTTCTTCGTGTTCTTCATTGCTGAAGGTCGTGCTTGTCCTGGAATGTTTGCACCGATTTGTCGACTATCTTCCTCTTCACCACTCTATCCTCGGCTTGTCTCAGGGCAGTCGGAATATTGAGTCCCGTTATATTTGAAATCTGGTCGGACCAGGTGCTCGACCGCGTGATCTTTTGCCTTCAATTATAATATATATATATATATATATATATATATATATATATATATATATATATATATATATATAGATTTATTTTACAAAATATCTAGTTATATTTTTGTTTCTTATATTAAGCCTTAGCCTTATGCCTCTAAAATAATTTTCATTTCAATTCTTAACGTAAAAATCCACTAAATACAATCTGCTACATACCACGTCATTATTACGATATTATACTTCACTTTAATAATATCTGACTACGTATATTAAATAATAATTTTAACGTCATAATTGCTTTTTAATGTCCAAGTCAGTGTAGTAAATTTACCTGGTCATAGTGGAGCATTATGCAAAAGTATGAACGTTTTCTTGCAACATTATTCGCAACTGTGTATCTATTTGCAACGGAGTTGGGAATAAATCTGAATAAATAAATACAACAGCACGTGTATGCGGCAGTTAAGTCGCGGTGGTTCTCTACGAGCATTGAAGAATTGGGTTATGTTCTAAGACTTGTTCCGTAAAATTAGATATGCTTTTCGTCACAGGTATATGCATATTTTTTACAAGAATATCTAATTTTATTATAATATTGAACACAATTATGAATCTATTGATAAAATTAAATGAATATAATAATTCACCATATAAAAAAAATTGTCTGTCCATCTGTATCTGCTAAAGTTAAGAACACCTGATTTTAAGCGAACCAGAATGACAAAGAAATTGTCAAAAAAGTCTGACAACAGAAGTAGAGTGACGAGAAAGAACACAAGGTATATCTATATTATAAAATTTTTGCGATGCTTAAACTACTTCAATGGCTTTTATGCTCATTTTTTCCTTGTCTCTCAAGATGCTTATTCGCTAAGCTTGTGGTAGTAGACATGTGTGACGTGCTTCTTAAACATGAATTGCGGGTCTACGGTCGCCAGCCAAACAAGTCGCGAGAAACGTACTCGCGTGACACGGCGAATGTTCCAGTATTTGAAGTCTGAATTTGTATTTCATGTCTTGATACTTTGAATTTTTAACTTATGCTTTACTGTATTATTTTACAGAAAAATATTATTATACAATAGCGAAGGACTTATTTTGTTCCAGTACCGTCGAATATTAGTAGCATTATTTTTTAATTCAAAATGAATTCAATTATAAAGAACATTAAAAAGATAAAATCAGTTTTACACTATACTTATATATATATATATATATATATATATATATATATATATATATATATATATTAAAAAGCGGAAAGGATTGTTTTTTAAGGATTTACTGCCTATTTATTGAGGAAAGTTAAGGGGTATCTTTAAACCCTTAGGAGGACCCTTAGGAGCGAAGTACGTAATTACATACAATTATTGCGCGATCGAAGCGACGGGCTAGATATATTTAAATATAATAAGAATAACCATCTACGGAGAGTGATAAAAATATTTATTGTTGATTTTTATATGGGATCACCTGGGAAGTTTGAAACAAAAAAAAATTTCCAAATCGGTTCAGGCGTCTTCGAGTAATTGGTGAACATACATTAAAAAAAGATTCCGATGAATTGAGAACCTCCTCCTTTCGGAAGTCGGTTAAAAAGTCGATGACATGAGAGAAAAAAATAAGATTTTTGTTTTAATTAGGCAAACTTACAAAAGTTTTATTATTTCAAATTCTATTCAATACCGTATTTAGTGTATTCATATCATGAACTTACACAGATATCCTATACGAAGCCTCCATACACGCACTGCTTCGACTGCAGAAGTTCTACGTCAAGAAACTAAAAGGCATACAAATCTAAACATACAGGTTGAATTGAGATATAATTATAAAAATATAATAAAATTTTGCTTTTTTTTTAAACTTCACTCCAGGCATTGGAGTCCTAATCTATTATAATTATTCGCTTCAAGGAGTAATTTGAGCTGGGACTCCCGATGTAGGAATCATTCTCACTTAAACAAATGCACTATGACGGGCCATGAAAAAATTTACTATCTAACAAAAACATAAAATAAATGTAAATTTCATCTTAATTTAGGTCATTCAACTGACGTCGCGCTATATAAACAATAATGGATAAAATTAGAGTTCGATAACAGTTATCTCTCAAGGGCATTATATCTTCATTTACACCCACATCTCCACTTATATGGCTCACTAATTGAATGAAAGAATCTTATCTTAATAACATGTGATAAGAAAATTGAATGTACCGACGAATTAATCGTACGAGAATATTGAATTATTATTTAGTTTCGAATGTTTGTAATTGAAAATTTTGTTATATTTATTTAATATACCATAAAATATGTACTATTTAATCTCATTTTAATAATATACCAAAAGTCTATAGCCATACAAACACTAGAAAGATTGCAGTCTAATGGATGTCCAAATGTCCGCGTGTGGTACTCAATGCTTTACTTGGATTTCCCTCTCTTAAATTCTCTGAATCCAGAATAAGACTCACTTGCTCTCCCTGAAGATGAAGACTCTATAATCTTTATGCCTCAATACTAGAAATGGCGATATTTGGTTTGGACAACTGATACCATGTCAGATATTTGAAAAACAATACTCAGTTGAAATACCGCCTTATCTGGTACACAGATGGTTTTAAAATAGAGTCGAAGGTGGGCTATACATAGATAGCGACCGAAGTGCAGCTAAAGCATTTATTAATAATATTCATTTAGTATGGATTGATAAGCATATATATGTCAAAATGAAATTTTTACATACTAACCAGATGTTCATAATAATACGTGTCATTTTTATTTTATAAAAGAAATAGTAAAGCTTTTCAAGTAAAAGCTAACTTGTAAAACGAGTGCCTCGTTAAAATGTCGTTGAAGGTTAAGTGGATAAACAAGTTAAACGAATTTTCCTCGCTTAATACAGCCTCTCATACAAATGACGTAATTTTACGTTGAATTGAAAATAGTATGAATGCAAGGCTGCAATTGCCCGAGTCGTTTAGTATAATACGGTAATACCATTTCAGCAAAGACCAAGGGGTGGAATCAAAAAATAAATACGATGAGACGGCTTTAAAAGTGATTATTAGCTATCTCTTAAGCTTAAAAAAGTTAAATTACCTAGAGGTATACAAGGTGTAAGCTGTCCTTACTATAGGAATATATTGTAAATACGTAAGTTTGTATGTGTGAATGTGTATGTATGTTTGTAACTTCTTCACGTAAAAATGGCTGGATGGATTTGGATGAAATTTAGTACACAGATAGACATGACCTGGAGTAACATATATATAGGCTACAGTTACGCACTCAGGGACTCACCTGAACAAAATGAGGGTAAATTAGTATGTAGTTTGCGTAATGTAAAAGTATGTTCGTTTGTTTATTCGTCTGCTTGTTACTCGCAACTTACGGAATATGATGCCGGAAAGTGGGCACTTTACCTATACCGCCACATTGTTAGGCTATTTTTTAATTATGGAAACCCACAAAAACGTGATCGACGTTTACAAGACTGTTACAAAAGTGAGCTAAGAAAACGTATATTTTAAACCGAAATCAACGTTTAAAGTGTTTTACAGTAGCAACACTACAGGTGAATTTTCACTTTAATTTGGGCACCTTGGGGCATTTGCATTATGCACATGTTAATAGCGTTTTCGCTAAGCATACTGTACTGCCATTTAACTCGGTATTTTCATTACATCTCTTCTAAATTTATTTACACAAGGGTCATCTAAGAAAATGAGAATGGATGCAAGCCAAGCCAAGCGTGCTTGTTAAATTTACAGCTTCTATTTCGACTGTGTTAAGACCCTGAAAGTTTAGTGTTACTATATGTTAAGTGCGTCCTAGGTGCAGTATGCTAATAAGATAGATTTAAGAGAAACGAGACGGTAATTTGAATTTATTTAGACACTTATTTTGATATCTCGTTGATTAATGTTTGTATATACATACATAGTACTATGTACGTGTTTATTTTCTTTAAAATAGTTTTTTTTTATATTTAATATGCCTAATCAATCATCTATTTTAATATTAACTTAAATATACTTGAGAATTATATTTGAGAATTAGGATAGTGAAAAAATTAAGTATAAGTAAATCATTAAGCTTTATAATTGTTATTTGTAAGTTGGAATAAAATTATGTCCTGGAACTTTAGACTATTTAAGAACTAACATCACGCTAGGTTACATATGTATATCTTAACACTGGAAGAATTATCTATACATACTAATGTATTATAAAGAGACGGAGTTTGTTTGTTTGTTTGTTTGTTTGTTTGTTTGTTTGTTTGTTTGTTTGAACGCGCTAACCTTAGGAACTACTAATCCAATTTAATTTTTTTTTTTGCATTTGATAGCCCGTTTATTGAGGAAGGCTATAGGCTATATATCATATAATATTATTATAGTCTATTTATTTCATAGTAACCGTTAATACGTACTTAGGAACGAACCCAAGCAAAGCGAGGGTGATTCGCTAGTAGCAATAGGTATAAAGAAATACAGTAAGACCTTATATTACTACGTTTTAATACAACAAAGTATACAATATTGACTTTAGAACTCATTGAACTGTCGTAAGCACAAAGTATTCTTTAATTCCGTTTGATTTTACATTCTTACACTAACCCTTCACCGAATTACTGTGTAAATTGTCGATCCCCTAAAAATAAATAGAGGACTTGCAAGACACCAGTTTTCTACATTTGCGCTGAATTACCGACCTTGTTATCTTCCCAACTTATTATTCGTTCTAAACAGAGGGTGCCTCAAACACACCACTTAGACACCAAACAAGGGTGTATTAAGTGTGAGTTAAAATTTAAATTGATTCCACCCTCCCACGAAGGAAATTCAAATAGTGCATGATTTTGAGCAATACTAAACTCAGTTTGTGGGATTCTTCTCTGTAAATTGGATGCCTCGGGCCGTTTAGTCACTAAAAGAGAATTGGACAGTGTGTCTATGTTTTTTTACATACACACATGCACAATGATTACATGCTTCATTTGTAAGGGAGGGAATTGAAAAGAAGGAGATAGCAAACGGTGATAGGAAAAAGTGATGCTTATAATTTAGTTTTAGTTGTTTTGATCTTATATTATAGCTTTCCGTGGTTTACGCCACACATTTGCTTAAATTACATCACCGAAACAAGTATATCTACATAGTCTTGTTAAGTAGTCTAAAATATGGTCTAGATCTAGCACATAGTCTACTACTAAAAACACTAGTTATTTATTCCAATGCCTATCATATATAACTAACCAAATACTATCAATAATAATCATATTACTCTGTAATCTATATCCTGATAATAAAATAGTAAAAGCAAAAAGAAAAGTTCCTTTTTGATTCATACATATATAAATATAATTTTTAAACTCAAAATGTATAAAAAACCGTGATTATTATCTATACATACGAGTATAATAAAATTGTAACCAAGTCGAATCTGTACATTCAATATTTTTTGCAAAATCTTATTGAAACAGACATTATTATCCATACGGAGTCCGAATTTATAGTTTTTAGAATTTTTTCCTGTCTGTCTGTCTGTCTGTCTGTCTGTCTGTCTGTCTGTCTGTCTGTCTGTCTGTCTGTTACCGCATCACGAGAAAACCACTGCACAGATTTTGATGAAATTCGGTATGATGATAGCTGGATATCCGGGTCAACATATAGGATACTTTTTACCGCGGGAAAATATCTCATTTCTGAGAAAAAATACAAAAACTGTATTGTAAGAGTATACTAATATGTAAAGCCTAAGAATTTGGTTTTTGGTCATCTGAACGCAAGCGGAGCCGCGGGCAATGCTAGTTAAGCCTATATGTCAATAGTTATGTTAAGTAAGCTGCTTATATTGGTTAATAGTAAAGCTAAGTTACTAAAGAAAATATAAGATCACTGAAAAGAGCATATTATCCTAGTTTGCAAGCCCAAGGTGACAACAGAGCCTCCCTTTGCAAAAACGAACCCTACCATCTGCCCAAATCAATCTTAAATATTGAATTTGCGTCGTAATCTGATGGCAACTTTTCACGAGGGCCTCTATTACGTTTCATTGCAATTTGTTTCAAATTTTTACCTTCCGCTTTATACGATGCTTGAAAGTTACAGATGGGGTCGAAATGTAAATTTTCATTGTTAATATCTCGATTATATTCGCGAATTATTTATATGAATAAAGTTGGAATTTAATATTACTTTTAGTATAATAATATCTGACCATGTAGTGTTTTACAGCTGGTAGTGGACTGTGACCTGATCCCCCTCGCATTGAAGGCCTGTGCCCAGCAGTGGGCTGTTAAAAAAGGGCTGTTACATATAATGTTTATTATTTACACAATAGTGTATTGATTGATATAAGCAAATCGACCCATCATCACTAGATTTTACCCATGGTTTAAATCGGGTGTTGTGTAAGGATGTAACGATGATAAAAAGTAGCCGTAAGTTAACTTTGTCGACGGTTTTAAGTTTTAACATGAATGAATGATGGTTGGCTCGCTTGAGGAGAGGACTTCGTTCTGCTGTGGATAGCAATAAGTCGATGATTATGAATGAACGGGGGTTTGAGATAATAATTATTTATTACTAGTTTTTAAAAGGTCTCGCTTGCATAGCCGGCTGTTGAAAAAGTAGCTAATATAAGCTATCTTATAATCAACTAGCATTGCCCGCGGCTTCGCCCGCGTTCAGATGACCAAAAACCAAATTCTTAGGTTTTACATATTATTATACTCTAATATTGCAGTTTTTGTATTTTTTCTCAGAAAGAGACATTTTTCCGCGGTAAAAAGTCTCCTATATGTTGACCCGGATAACCAGATATCACCATCCCAAATTTCATCAAAATCCCTCTAATGGTTTTTGTGTGATGCGGTAACAGACAGAGAGACAGACAAAAATTCTAAAAACTATAGATTCGGCCTCTGTATCGATAATAATGATTATTTTAATAAGATTTTCCTAAAAAATATTTAATGTACCTACAGATTCTTCTTAGTTAGAATTTTATTATATGTATAGATTTCCTCGTTGGTACCCGATTGCAATGTTTGTTATGTGTATTTAGTACCCTTATCACTGCCTATTTGGTCCACTGGCTAACCTGTATGTACGTACTGGGGATGTAGAGCCGCGGTTTAAGTCCCCGGTCTGTCTAAGTTTCAATAATAAATAAAACGTTGGCTCGAATTGTTGTCTCACCAAACTTTACAAATGAAAGGAAAAGACATTTTCAGTTTGTGCACACGTCACACACTGTCTCCTCTCCTGATCTTCTGATCATGGCAGCCAATTCATACGATTCAGTCATGGCAGCTCTCAGGGGGATATTAATATAACATCATGATAATTAGTTTGCTGAAGTAGGAAGTTGACGATAGTAACTTCTATAATTTGATTGAAGATATAAACTTGTTTTTAAAATTATTATTAATTTATTTTAATAAGATTGTTGTAACTTATTATTACAGAATTATATTACATTTCAGAAGATATACTTAATATACATAATATATGGATTATGGTCATAAATGCATATTATGGTGTTTGGTATTAATATGGCGGTACTAAATCACCTGGGTGACTGAGCTTCGTTCGGCGTCGGCGCTCGTTCATCCATTGGCAATGCAAGTATCCAAGTTGGCGCTATATGAGATTATCAGCATGAGAATAGAAAGAAAAAGGCTCTAATAATAATTAGTTACAAAATGTTATAATTTTTGTAATAAATTATGTTTTTTTTTTTCAGAAAATACATCTATGTAGATAAATTTGAAACTTTATCGAAATATAAAATTTTATCCAAATTGCTAGAGCCATTATCGTGATACACGATTTTTTTTGTACAATTGCTCATTTCATATTATAAGATATGCATGCATGTGTTTTAAATATAATGTTACTTAAATATTTTCATATTTATATACCTATTACTAGCGACTCACCCTCGCTTCGCTCTAGTTCGTCCCTGGGTACGTTTTAACGGTTAGTATGAAATATTTGAATTTCTCAGCTTTTCTGTACTATAATATGCATATATTATACACATAAGCCTTCCTCTTGAATCACTCTATCTATTACTGAAAACTGCATTAACATCTGTTGAGTAGTTTAAAAGATCCAATCGAACAGACAGCGGAAGCGACATCATTTTATACTATACTAGCGGACCCGACAGACGTTGTCCTGTCTACACGTCTTTAATTTGAAAATTTCAAACTTTTTGGACAAAATTGTGAATCTAAACCATTCCCAGATCCCCTTGAACACACACAAAAAATTTCATCAAAATCGGTCCAGTCGTTTGAGAGAAGTTCAGTGACATACACACTCACAGAAGAATTATATATATAAAGATAAAGATTACCATTACCACAATATTATAAAAGTATAAAAAATATTAAAGTAAAATTTAATTTAAAACTCATTTAAAACTTAATGCCTGATTGAATAGTGTTTCATAATCTATGAATAATTAAATTCAGATGTCAACTTGTTTTATCGAAATATTGAAATACACACATTACAGTAAAACATTATTAATATACATTTTCAGTCTGCCAATTCACGAAGGGATTATCGGCGCTTCAATGGCTATTCGTCCAAACTTGCCGCTTAAACCTTTCCCTTCTAAGTACGTACCTACCTTGTTAATTAACTAATTTGAGTTTGAAAACGTAATCCTTGTAGATGAAAGTTAAGTTATATAATGAATAAGTTATAAAAAATAACTTTTTAATTAAAATAATATTTTTTTGTTTGATTTACGCGAATATTTAACATTTTGTATAAATCAATCCTTTTTGGATTTTTTCGCGTAGTTCCCGACGTTTCGAATGCTTAAACTTTAGGACAATCATGGCCTCTCTAGTCATACCAAAGGTGTATTTTATTTAAAATTTCTAATGAAAATTAAAATTGTATGCTCGTACCGTATTGTCGCATTATTAGATTATAAGAATGAGGGAATAGAATATGAGAATATAATGAAGATATCGTATAGGCTATATTTTATCTCTTGATGGAATCCAATTAAAAATTTTACTCCTTATAACATCTGATATCTGCCAGAGAAAGTACCATCAAAATCGGTGCAGACGTTTCGGAGATTATCCAGAACAAACAGACAGAAATACAAAAAAATTAAAAATTGTTTTTTTCTTATTAGTACCGTATACACTTTCATATGCATTTAGTAAAAAGCTGTTATTTTGTCATTACAAACAGACACTTCAATTTTATTTATCTATATAGATGTGTAGATATCATCTTATTTCACATTCATAATCAGTCAAACAAAATGATTATCTCTCCACATTAAAGAGTATTAAAAAAATGAGCATCACATAAAATATGTAAAAACAAAATGTACAGAGCGTTTCATTAAAAGAAAACACAGTTAATGCTCTCTCATAAAAAGGGAAACCGTTGTAACTTTCGTTCCCATTAAAAACATGGAGATAAGCTCCGTCTGCGCTGTCAACTCATACATCGTTAATTTTGCGAGAGCCTTACCAACCTTTTTATTGTTGGTAATTTTTTCTTACCCGGTAAATATATTAGTTGAATAGACAAAGTATTTCTTTCTTTGGTTGTAAATAAAAAGAATGGTGCAACTTCCTTGTGGTCTTGTTTGTTTTCCAGGGGTTTAGCAAATAAAAATATTTGCCATGACTGTTGTTCTATTAATCTATACATATAATAAAATTGTAACTAAGCCGAATCTGTACATTATATATTTTTTGGAAAATCTTATTGAAATAAACATTATTATCGATACAGACGATTTTTAGAATTTTAGTCTGTCTGCCTGTCTGTCTGTTACCGCATCACAGAAAAACCACTAGAGAGATTTTAATAAAATTTGGTATGGTGATAGCTGGTTATCCTGGTCAACATATAGAATACTTTTTACCGCGAGAAAATAACTAATTTCTGAGAAAAAATACAAAAACTGCAAAGTAAGAGTATACTAATATGTAAAACCTAAGAATTTGGTTTTTGATCATCTGAACATGGGAGAAGCCTCGAGCACTGCTAGTTATACGATAATTGAATGCGATTTACATAATATATATGTATGTTGTTTCATAAAAAAATATTTTTCGTATCATAATCACTTTGTGTCCACTTTCGTGGTATGGCAATGACTACTACAAGTACATATGTATGTCGAGAGAGGTAGAAACGATGCTTGCATGGTATTTAATCACGTTTGTTGCCTGGTTATTTCCTTGACGTCGAGTATCTAAATACTGGTAAGCTCCAAGTTAGTATGGTAATAGTGGTTAATATATGATGGATGGATGATTCTTAACAAAATCATCATAAGAAGCCATAACAAATCTAAACTTATGGGTAATCTATATATTTTTTTATAATTACTACTATCTATACATATAATAAAATCGTAACCAAGTCGAATCTGTACATTAAATATTTTTTGGAAAATCTTATTGAACTAGACATTATCATCGATACAGAGACCGAATCTATAGTTTTTAGAATTTTTGTCTGTCTGTCTGTTACCGCATCACGAGAAAACCACTGGACCAATTTTCATCATCGTCATCTGAACGCGGGCGGAGCCGCGGGCAATGCTAGTTTTCTTATAAGAACATGACCTGTGGAAAATATTCTAATATGGTTTTATCCGAACAGGTCGACTTTCTGAATACATGCGATAAATGCGATAAATCCCGCGGGATTTTCTATTAACCGCTTTTCCTTGTAAAATGACATTCTGGGTGGCGTAGCAATGTGAAACATTTCTTACCTGCTTTTAATATTGCTGGGTCCACGCATGTAAAGCTTAGGCTCAAGGTAAGAGATGCGCGCGTCTGAGCTTTCATAGGCTATGCCCTCCCCTCAGTGAGGCTCTCGTTATCAAGGAGGGTGCACGTGGTTAGGCGGCATAACGACTTTCCGCCCTCGGTGTTACGTACGAATGCAATGCTTTCCAAAGTTTTCATTGTGCAGTGTATTGTGTAAATGACTCGGTGTGATTGGACTTGTTTGTTCCATTTGCTGGAATAATAAGGTAAGTTTAAGTTAACGCTTATAAGTTTAAGTTTTCTATTTGGATTCTTGTTACTTAGTATTCGGAGGTCGTATCTCCAAAACATGTTTTTATAATATTATCATCAAAGTCTCAAAATCTTCTGTTTTTGGTTTACTAAATAGTGTGGAAAGTATTATCAATAAATATTTTTGTATTTACAACACCCATAAAAGAAATCTGCGTCATTTAATAATAATATTTAGGTCTAGCATTGCCCGCGGCTCCGCCCGCGTTCAGATGACCAAAAACCAAATTCTTAGGTTTTACATATTAGTATGTACCTATACTTTTACATTACAGTTTTTGTATTTTTTCTCAGAAATTATATGTTGACCAGGATAATCAGCCAATATGACCATACTAAATTTTATCAAAATCCGTCCAGTAGTTTTTCTGTGATGCGGTAACAGACAGACAGACAAAAACTCTAAAAACCATAGATTCGGCATCTGTATCGATAATAATGTCTATTTCAATAAGATTTTCCAAAAAATATTTAATGTACAGATTTGACTCAGAAGTTTATTATATGTATAGACATTTTACCTGACTTCAGATAAGTGGATACATATATGAAAAATTTCGATTCCCTCTCTGGTCCACCTTTCAACAATCTATTCAAACTTTTACATTTATTATGAGCGCTGTCAGTGCTGCTAAAGCTGAAGCTCAACTTTGCAATGGCAAACTTTTTTATTACTCGTCCATATATTGAAAACCGAACTTCTCTATAATATTTCACTGATGTTGGCCAGTTCGAGCATAATGAGATGACCAAAAGAAAGGTTATTAAATACTTTTTGGTTTTAAATTTTTTTTTTCTTTTATAATTAGAATTAATGTTATGATATAATGATATGTGTTATGATGATGTTTAAAATATAATTATTATAATAAAATTTAATCTATACTTAATACATTTTAAAGAGGCAGAGTTTGTTTGTTTGTTTGATTGAATGCGCTAATCTCAGAAACTACTAATCCGATTGGAAAAATTCTTTTTGCATTAGACAGCCCGTTTATTGAGGAAGGCTATATAGGCTATATATTACCATGCTACTCAAGGGAGCGGAGCAGTAATCATAAATGTCAAAAAATCGGGCAGACTTCCATACATTATTACTAATAGCAGAAAGCCAAAGAGACTTTTTTTGTAGTTTTAGCGCGGGTGAAACCGCGGGTTCTGCTAGTGAATTCTATTAAAGCATAGAAATATCGTGAGTTTAAAAATATTTTTCGATATTTCATAAATTAATTGTCACGCATTTCCTTATAAGTAGGTACTAAATGGAGGGTATAATACTAAGTTCTTTATGTTATTTTTGCATGTGCCATATTATATAATTAGGCTTTTCTTATAATATTATAACTACCTAGTAAATTCTAAAAAAAACTATTAATTATTCTATACAGTATTTTAATAAAAGTTTTTATAATATTTCTCAGATTTACGCGAATATTTGACATTTTAAATAAAACTATCTTTTCGTTGATTTTTGGTTCCCGACGTTTCGAATGCTTTACAGTAATCATGGTCACGGGAGAGACTGAGGTATTAGATGTCTCGAAGGTAAAGTTGTTACAGACAGCCTTACAATATTTTATAACTTTAAACATTTTTATAATTTTAATTAGTTTTATAATTGAATATGGAATATTATTCATTTAATTTTTGCTGTTATCATTATAATTATTAGAATTTTAAAAATATTAATATGTAGTTTATATTTGGTGTTGCCATTATTATATTTATAACCATAAAGAAAAAATATAAAATATAATATTAATTATTAAGCTTATTATATTTTTTGGAAAATCTTATTGAAATAGACATTATTATCGATATAGAAGCCGAATCTATAGTTTTTAGAATTTTTGTCTGTCTGTCTCTCTGTCTGTTACCGCATCACACAAAAACCACTGGATGGATTTTGATGAACTTTGGTATAGTGACCGCTGGTTATCCGGGTCAACATATAGGATATTTTTTACCGCAGGAAAATGTCTCATTTTTGAGAAAAAATTGAAAAACTGTAATTTAAGAGTATACTAATATGTAAAACCTAAGAATTTGGTTTATGGTCACTTGAATGCGGTCGGAGCCGCGGGCAATGCTAGTATTTAATATGTGATAATATGAAAAATTCAGAGCGTGCTTTGTGGTGAAAGACTAAAGAGTTTTTATATGTTGTTTCGTTTCGCCCGTTTGAGAGAAGAAGGCGTCTTAAAATGGAACATAGAATGACATTACCAAGAACTACTGTGTAGGTACAGTATAGAGCAGGTAATATTACTTATTCGTTGTCTTCCTTCCGGTAGAGTCATAGTTATTAATATGCAGATTTTATAATATATATATCTCGATGAGAGAATGGGCACTTTAAATAAAACTATCTTTTCGGATTATTTCGCGGATTTATTTCGATGGCAATTGCCATTTTTTGAATCTTTGAAATCATTTTTGTAAAATAGTGGATAGGCACTGTCTATAACAAGTATGTTTGAGACGTCTATAACCTCAGTCTCTCCCGTGACCATGATTGCTGTAAAGCATTCGAAACGTCGGGAAACAAAAATCAAAATAGTTCCGCGAAATAATCCGATAAGATAGTTTTATTTAAAATGTCAAATATTCACGTAAATCTAAGAAAGTAGAATGGGCACTATAAGAAATTCGAAATATTATCTCAATAGTCTCGTACACCCAAACAAGTTCGTAATTTTTATTTCATGTGTATGTATTTATAAGATACATAAAAAAATTAGAAACTGATAACTTTTATTTTTATATGTAAAATAATTAAAGTAAATTTGACACTATGTAAAATAATAAGATAGAGAAAGAGAAATTTTTTAAATAAATCTCAGTAGATGGCGTTACAAGTATCGATTAGTTATTGAAATATAAAATGTAAAAATAATAAGAACTATTCGTCCGGATAAATAAAATTCATTATATATATATATATATATATATATATATATATATATATATATATATATATATATATATATATATATATCTATATATATATATATATATATATATATATATATATATATATATATATATATATATATATATATATATATATATATATTTATATTAATTAAAAATCCTATAAGAAAAGGAAAATTAAATAAAGCATTCTTAGTTAACAAGTTCAAACTGCGCATATATATATAGTTTTCATTATATTGTTCTCGTTCTGAGTTATTTCTCCCTGTCCCAATAGGTCTTAATCACGAAATCAAGAAAGTTTTGATTTTTAAAATTCATGATGTTTCACGCAATGCCTTATACTATGTATACATTGTACAGTGAAATAGGTATACCCAATCGCTAGCTATCAGGCGCCATCTATCGTCAATTCAATTCAAACATAAAAGCTCATTTTGAAGCGGTCAATTTTTTTGTCTAGTACCCCTTGTGTTTGTACTAATATATTGTTATTTATTAGTAATTTACCATTTGCTGTGCTAATGCTGATATTATTCTATCTGTGTACTAAGCTTTGATATCTGTCTGTTTCAATATGAGGGAGTAACATACACAAACAAACTCTCGCTTTTATATAGTAGTCAGATTATGCTATCTATGCCATACTTATATTATTACTAGCATTGCCCGCGGCTCCGCCCGCGTTCAGATGACCAAAAACTAAATTCTTAGGTGTTACATATTAGTATACTCTTACATTGCAGTTTTTGTATTTTTCCTCAGAAATAAGATATTTTCCCGCGGTAAAAAGTATCCTAGGATCGCGCGCTACATCGCCCGGTTTATATAGCTTGAGCAGGCGGTCGAGCGATGCGGGGCAGAGGGGATGGACTCGCCGTAGGCATCTCAATGCTCGCCAAGCATTAAAAATGTTTCGCTACTAATTACTTCTAACAACGATATCTCAAAAACTATTCATCTGATTGATTTAGTGTAAGGAGCAATTTTAATCTGCATTAAATGACTAAGCTAACTAAAATATTCATTTGGATAAGGATTAATACCGAACTAAAGAAAATAACTTTGAAAATAACGTAATGTTTTTAATTAAAAATGTTAACATAAAAGTGGTTATTGTAAGTCAACCGTAAGAGATAGAGATATGCTATCGCGGACTTTTTTGTAGCATTTTTATAGATTTTGAATTCTCTAGTACATTACTTAACTGTATCTTTGCTAGTTTACGCGGCGTTCGCGTGGAATGTTCCCATTTGGCGAGATTTTTTGCGACCTCTTCAACATTTGTCGCCGTATTTCAGCTAATTTACATAAAAGCATAATAAATTATATACCTAAACCTTCCTCAAGAATTACTCTTTCTATTGTTGAAAACCGTATAAAAATCCGTTCAGTAGTTTTCGAGTTTATCGCGTTCAGACAGACAGGAGGACAGACAGGAGGACAGACAGGAGGACAGAAAGACGCGGCCGGGGGACTTATTTTTATAATAAGTATAGATATAATTAAACTAGCAGTACCCGCGGCTTCGCCCGCGTCCAAACTTCCGATCGCTAACAAAATTTACAGGATCACCCGCTGGGCTAATCTGAAGATTTCCTGACATCAAAATCGAAACATACATACACATATCGATCTTTATTTTACTTAACTTAAATTTATTTATTGCTCGGAAAATGGAGTCTTTTATGAAAATATAGTGACACATCGACTGCAGCGCCACCTACTGGATCCATTTGTAAATTTAAACCTTGCAGGGACCCACTCGAACATACACACAAAATATCATTAAAATCGTCCCTGCCGTTTAGGAGATGATCAGTGGCAAACCGACTGCAGAGCCACCCAGCGGGTTCAATTGTATTTTAAAACTATCCAGGTGCCCATTGAAATATACACACGAAATTTCACCCATATCGGTCTAGCCCTTTAGGAGGAGTAGGTTAACAAACACACGTACAGAAGAATTACATATATTTAAATGAGCAATATTATTATAGTATTTGCGCTTGTTCTGTTTATCTATATATCTATATGAATAGTAATTAAATAAATAAAATGTTGATAAAAAATAAAAGTAAATCTACTATGTTACTCTCCGACCTTATTTATGACGAGTACTAGCGACTCACCCTCGCTCCGCTAGGGTTTGTCGCTACTTACGTTTTAACGTTTAGTATAGATTTCTCAGAGATGAGATATTTCCCCACAGTAAAAACTATCCTATATGTTGACCCAGATAACCAACTATCATCATATCAAACTTCATCAAAATCTGTTCAGTGGTTTTCTCGTAATTCAGTCACAGACAGATAGACAAAAAATCGAATAACTATAGATTCGGTCCTGTATCAATAATAATGACTATTACAATAAGATTTTCCAAAAAACATTTAATGTAATTGACTCAGATAGAATTTTATTATATGTATAGATTTCTATGAAAAGAATCATGGCGGTTTCTTACTCCAATTCCATTGTCAAAACAAGGACAAACCAAACAACACACCTTCGCATTTACAATATTAATAAAGATTAATATGGATAGTCCAAATTATTTTGAAAAATGACATAGATATATTTTTATACAATTCAATCTATAAAAAAATGTGTACTTTACCTAATATTTTTTCTAAAGAGCACTAACCACTTGTCCAAACAGAAAACACGGGAAATAGTAAAAAGGCATATAAATTACACCAACGCTTTGGACAACGGACAATACGAACAAAGATGTCAGAAATAGAGTCATTTAAATCCATTGTACTCTAAAGATTTCCTATTGAACCAAACTATTGGGCAATTCTATGTAAAAATTTGAAACTCTCCGTCTCATAATTTTAAACCTTATTACTTCGTTGATAAGGTAGATATAAAATAAAACATTAGCAAAATTACCTTTGTATAACATTACAAGCAAACTGATAAAAGAGATAGAAGCAAATGTAACAAAAGAACTTTACAAAAGGTATTATTACAAATAAAACACAGTTTAGTTAGTGTAATAGGAAGGATAAATAACATTTATTATCAAATATTTAATGTTTTATGAGTAAGAATATTTTCAGCTGATGATCTAAGTATATGATATTTATTATTTAGAGACTTTAAAAATAATTATTTATTGTAAACATGTAAAAAAAAATATTCGTACTTAGGGGACAATTTCTGATATTCCTGAGTAGATCTGATTTTTTTTAACTTGATGGAAAGCTTATGGAAAAGAAGGTTATCATAGAACAATAAGTGGGTTATTTCTAACACGTTTTTATTCCTCACTTCAACTATTCAATATTGATAATCGATTTTAACCTACTAGAAGCAGGTTAAAATCGATTAGCGTCATATTGATTTGGAAATGTATAAAAGTAGTTGTGTGATATCCGGATAACAAAACAATAATTATTTGATAATATCAAACTGATCTGATGATAAAACCACGAGGCAAATGTCCTAAAAAGACGGGTAAGTTCAGTATCGTCCTGGATGGACGTCGATGAATGGACGAGATCATATCAAAAATATTTTTTCAAAAATTATACGATCTAATAATTTTCTTCTCTCTCGCTACCTATTTGATAAAACAGTTAAAACCTAAGCCCTATCTTTTACGTTTCAATCATATTTTAATACCATTTAATCGATAACGAAAGTGTGACAGTTCAATCGGTTGCCCAAAAGATCAAGATCAAAGTAAAATTTACCACATGATTTGTCAAACTTTATCTCGTAACTAAGCGTCTATGGCGTGAGCATTGTTCAATAATCGCCGTACCGGTTCAATCCCATCGAAACAATCCGTACAATTTATATACTTTTATCTGATGTCACATCAAGCGGGCGTATCTATTACGAAATTGCGATTTGATAAATCGCCAAACATTATTATGGGCGGCGAAAGAAATAGACCTACTCAACTTGAAACAACCCTGTGGATCCAAAAATATGTTACAGGAAAATATTCCCTGTCTCTAAGCTATAGAGAACATTTTTCGAAAGCGTTAAGTTTAGTTCCATTCCATCAAAAATAAGCATTATTAGTAAAAGGAAAATATTATAGCGCGGGCCCTTTGACGATGGCGAGTCTTTTACCAAATTGGCTGCATTTTGAGTAAACATTAACCAGGATATTTAAATAAAATAGTACTTAAGATTTTTCTTGACTGATAGTATTTTTGTTTTATTTTATGTTTATTAATTCATTGGATAGCTAGCTAAAAAGGCAAGCACAAACATCGATAGATATACTCCTAGGGATTGATTTATGGTCTTTAAAAATAGCAAATCTTAGACAATCCTGGTAAAAGTTCTACTTTAGATTATACGATTAGTTTCCGGATATAGTTAAAAAGCAGTAACTATTTTCCGACTAAAATGTTCAAACCGTAAGGTGGATGTATGCATCGTTTCAATTCTAGGCTACCGCATAGCCGTTAAGGACTGATCAGAATTCAATTTAAAAACCTTTGAGGATTTATTCTGTTTCAGTTTGGGAGTCTATTTCTACTGATATTAAAAGGCTGCATTAAAAACTGCATATTTATTGCGTATGTTTAATTAACATTTTTAAATTGTATGGAAACGGTTAACTTCCTTATTGGTTTAATGGCTAGCATGTACGGCTGCTAATCCTAATAGGTCCAGGATCTGGGTTCGAATCCATTTAAGATATTGGGGTTTGGGGTTTCTTGTTAAGAAATTTTGCTTGGAGTTAAAAAGCACTTATGTACGTATATATATATATATATATATATATATATATATATATATATATATATATATATATATATATATATATATATACATACCTACATACATTACATAGGCACTTATGGCATACTTATAGGCATAGGGTGTGTATGTTTGTTTGAGTAAATGTTGGCAAAACTCTTAGCATACTCAGTTTATAGGATAGATTTAAAATACCTTTTACCCTAATTCATATATAGACTTTATTTTAAAAACTCAGCCTGAATAAAAACAAATAAGCAACAGCAATCGCTGTAAATCAAAATTTAGTATCTTGTCTTTGTTATCAGTAGCAAAAGTTTTGTAATAAAAATATTTGTTATCAATAAATTGTTCTAAGTGAATATTTCACATTATATTATATTTTGCCTCATAAATAATTCCTTCGCCATTTCAATTAAAAGTTGTTTTTGTTTATGACTCAGCGTGATAGAGACCCATTAATTTTCATATTAAATATCGTATTGAAGTTTGAAACGAAACCATAATATGATTGCATACCAAATTCGCATGGCAGTCTTACGTTAAATAATTAAAATTTGATTACTATTGTTACATAAAGATAAATTTTAAATACATAAATAAATAATTACCATGCCATTGCCATAGTTTTTTACATATTTAAGGCTTTTATGTAACTTAGGCGAAAACTCCCTATGCCTACAAAATGTTTTAATTATTTCTTAAAAAGTACTATGTTAATTATTATTTTAGATACTAAATTAAATAAAAATTAAATTAAAATAACATTAAATATTGCATATGAAACTGAAAATTTCGATTTAAATCTAAGTTTCAGCGTACAAGCGGTTAGCCAAAAACCACATTCAACACTATATAGAGTGCTGTATAACAAATAGACACCACAGGCCGGTTTCCACGCCGAAGTCTATTAGGGAAGCATGCCAGTAAATTATCAGCCCGCTTTTCCTTCTTGGTAAGGAACGATCGCGTGCCTGTGTCTGTAGGGGCCGCACGCGATATCAAAATTTCCTATACTCCGCAGATTACGTCCACGTATTACTCTCACGTGTGCACACGAAACCTTGTCGTCAGATTTACTAACTATTAACAGATGTTCCTATTGCCACACCCGATAATTAAGACTGTTTCGAGATTGAGCGATGGCTTAGAATTACGTTACGCAAACCAAATACTTGTATGGGACATTAAATTGTTGTAGATAGTTTATAAGCAATGTAAAAGATTTTTCAACCTTGAGGATCTTCAGGTATTTTAAATTTTAAGTCGTTTCATTTTACTAATTAAATGTATTTGCGTGGTACATAACTTTATTTACGTTGGTTACGTCCTTACGCACCTAAAATAGCCTTTGACTCCAGGTCATTGTCTATCTGTATACTAAATTTCATCCAAATCTGTTCAGCCGTTTTAGCTTGAAATAGTAACAAACATACACACATACAAAATTTCCAATATCATTTTATTCATCATTTTATATCACAAAGCTCTTTATTTATAATGAGACTAGCATTGCCCGTGGCTCCGCCCGCGTTCAGATGACCAAAAACCGAATTCTTAGGTTTTACATATTAGTATACTGTTACAATGCAGTTTTTGTATTTTTTCTCAGAAATGAGATATTTTCCCGCGGTAAAAAGTATCATCATACCAAATTTCATCAAAATCTGTCCAGTGATTTTCTCGTGATGCGGTAACAGACAGACAGACAAAAATTCTAAAAACTAGGTATAGATTCGGACTCTGTGTCGATAATAATATCTATTTCAATTAGATTTCCCAAAAAATGTTTAATGCACAGATTCGACTTAGTTACAATTTTATTACATGTATAGATTGTGCTATTGTTTTGCAGCGGAGGAACAAAGAAATAACCTTTATGATATTTTAATTTGATTTAGTAATATTATTAAGATTTCATATATATATTTTCAGTTAAAGGCCAACATTAATTTTGTTAAATATAAATTCTAAGGTAAATATTATTCGTACGAATGTCGCTTCTGTAGAATGTTATCAACAGTGGAATCTTAATTTGAATGTCAAATTCGATTATTTTGGTAAGCTCTATGTAGCGAAAATGTTCTTTGTTATATATTTCTTTGCTTTAGTTTCTAAATACATATTGTTGTGAATATTGAAAGGAAAGGTAAAAGTTTTTAACCAAGTAATGTATATGAAGCCCATAAAGTATTGTAAAATGGAGTGAACATATTAATTTTATGAGGTATTTTATATCTAAGACGACTTATAGAATAAAAGCTGAAAAGTTAAAAAGTCACAGATACACAGCACTTTTCTTACTTAGCATCTAATATAGCCTTAGTGTTTAATTGTTTAAAATATGTATACCAATACTCGTTGCGAGTGTTTTCCCCTATTTTAAAGACAAAGCTTTATTTCTAAAACTTACATATATATTAAAAAAATTTTTTTTTTCAGCTTTTCTAAACTTAAATGTATATTTTATACCAATAAAAGTTACATTTAAAAGTAAATAATTCAGTATTAAAAAATCTTTCGCCAAAATGGTCATTTGGACAAATAAATACTTAGACGACGTAATAGAGACAATACAGACAAAGTTCTAGGAAACAGTCAGTTTCAATATAAATAGTTAACAACACCAGAGGTGTTAATTGGTAACATGCAAAATGCATTTAGGAAGGTCAAGGCGACAACTAAACGTGAAAGCGGCAATTAGATTAGAGCTCCCTGTAAATTGTCCAGGGGGTGTCCAACTTTCCCTGTCTGTTCTAGTACGGACGTTTTGTATTTTGTTAGAATTATGGGTAATTATTATAACAGTTATATTATAATACTAGCATTGCCCGCGGCTCCGCCCGCGTTCAGATGACCAAAAACCAAATCCTTAGGTTTTATATTATATTACTATACTCTTACATTACAGTTTTTGTATTTTTTTTTCAGAAATGAGGCATTTTCCCGCGGTAAAAAGTATACTATATGTTGACCCGAATAACCAGCTATCACCATACCAAATTTTATCAAAATCCCTCCAGTGGTTTTTCTGTGATGCGGTAACAGACAGACAAACAAAAATTCTAAAAACTATAGATTCGGCCTCTGTATCGATAATATTTAATGTACAGATTCGACTTAGTTAGAATTTCATTAGGTATATGTATAGATTACTACTATATCGTAATTTATTGTATACGCAAAAACTTACAATGCAATATATTTGAAACTAGCGACTTAACATCGATTCGCTCCGTGGTGCGTCCGTAGAAACGTTTTAATTTTTTTTAAGCGGAACCCTAATTATTAATTATAGCTTCAGCTATCTACCAGTAGTCTCGTTAAAATCAATCCAGCCAAACAAACAGACAACAGACAGACAGACAAAACTTTTTAAATTGTGTTTTTGTTCATTCAGTAAAATGCTGTTATTTTGACATTACAAACAAACATTTCAATTTTATATATCTGTATAGAAGTATAAATCAAAGACCTTTTTTATAAGCAAGGTTACAGGATCGATTCCCGAATTTAAAAATATAGAAATCCGGTGTCTAGTCTATCATATTGTTCGATACCTTTTTAGATGACATTTTTTTATTTATTACAAAAATATATAAAGGTGTAAAAATATAAAAATATATAATGAATACAACCATTCGTAATGATTATTATACTTATTATTCAGTCGACCCAACATTACAAGCATTGTACCTAGAGACTATATATTACAATGTATTCATAAGTAAATATCAAATAACGCAAACCAAATTACATAAGGATCGCAAAAACTTACAATACGGTATGGTACCCGCTGCTTTTGAATAATCAATTCGCCACGCGTCGCGGTAAAAATATTTTGTCGTCCGCTCTCCACAAGTCCGACTTTATTACACTTCAGTCCTACTATTTAACACTTATAAAGGATTTTTGAGAAATGCTTTAACAATAGACCAATGATTATCCTGTACAGTTAAATAAACGATGTCCAAAAGCTATTGTCTTGTATATGCTATTATTACAAACTT
The DNA here is from genome assembly GCA_951806755.1 of Brenthis hecate. Classification (NCBI taxonomy): domain Eukaryota; kingdom Metazoa; phylum Arthropoda; class Insecta; order Lepidoptera; family Nymphalidae; genus Brenthis; species Brenthis hecate. The sequence continues at coordinate 5,294,812 of OX638274.1, forward strand.
CTAATGCTGAGCGTTTAGAGTATACTAGCATTGCCCGCGGCACCGCCCGCGCCTAGATGACCAAAAACCAAATTCTTAGGTTTTACATATTACTCGTAGTATACTCTTAGTTTTTGTATTTTTTCTCAGTAATACGACATTTTCTCGCGGTAAAAAGTATCCTATAAATGTTGACCCGGATAACCAGCTATCACCATACCAAATTTCATCAAAATCCCTCCAGTGGTTTCTCTGTGATGCAGTAACAGACAGACAAACAAACATTCTAAAAACTATAGATTCGGCCTCTGTATCGATAATAATGTTTATTTCAATAAGATTTTTTAAAAAAATATTTAATGTACAGATTCTACTTAGTTACAATTTTATTATATGTATAGATTATTAATCGATTTTAATTTTTCAAAGTAACAATGTATTTGCATCGGGACGCGTGGGGCGAGGAGGCCCTGTGATTTATATATATCTTTTGTTTTTGGCTGTTTAGCCAGCGCCGGTATCAATGGCACACGGCTATGTCGTTATTCTTGCATTGTGCCACCAGTATTGTCTCTAACGACATCGTTAGTAAGTAAGCGGGTGGTCTTGCACATTGAAATTCTATTGATGACGTGATAAATCTTCACCTTTCAAGTTATTGCTGGAAACGATTCAGTTAATTGTTGTAAAGCTTAACATTATATGGAAATTTGTTCTGTTACGTTTGGAATAAATGTATATGACGACACGTTTGGCTCAGTTTTTAGTGACCCGACTTGCTGCGCCAGCGGTCGCGGGTTCGAGTCCCGCTGGGAGCATTTATTTGTGTGGTGAACACGAATGTTTGTACCCCAGTCATGGGTGTTTATATTTATAATATGTATGTATTTAAAAGTTATATATGTGTAGTGTAACAACTATATGGTTTCCATAACACAGGCCTCGTAGCTTACCATGGAACTAGATGGCGCTGTGTGTTAATGTCCAAACCTATTTATTTATATTATATGTATTGAAGGCAGGTGGCTATACATATCGACTGTAGTTCAATTTATGTATTCCATGCTTTGAAAAAAAAAATGTATTCATTGGTTTTTTTACTTGTGTCAAATCCATGTTGATTTATTGCTTTATATATAACAAAAGAGTGTTCTAGTCCGTTTGTCAAAATAAAACGGTATCGGCCCACACTTTATAGAGAATGTCACATTCACCAAAAATGTCACACGCATGGACGATTTACTAGTTTCCGAGCAAATGACAAATATAAGCAAAAAGGTTAGACATTTTGAATACTTCAGAATTAATGTTATTATACGAAAGCTTTACGCTCAAACGTAACTTACACTATGATGAGAGTTTGGAAAGTATTCAAATTACATGTTTAAGTCTAATTTGATATATACCTATATATAATCTATATATTATTTTGTTTTATTAAAACGATTGATGTATGTCAATAATAGCTAAAGTCATTTTGCCTTATAATAAAAGCTCGTCAATATACAAACATATATAGCATTTTTATGACCCAAAGCCCGTGATCGGCTCAAAAACTTATTACAAAACCAAAACTGTATTGTTGCGAGGGATGGGTGATCCGTGATGTCGTCTATTGTGCATCGCGGTGTTGAACAATAAGTTGACCATTGGAAATAATCTTTTGTTAGCGGCAGCTGAATGTTTCTGTTGAGAGTGACTATCAGACCGAAAGAAAAACGACTTTCATTGTGATCTAGCCCTTGCTGTTTGGTGGTATCTAGACCATACGATTTTCATATTTCATTTTCATATTTTTGCTTTTATTTGTTTTGAATATTTTCTGGAACTTACTATTATTTCGAAATTTAGTCTAAAGAACACTACTTATTTAAATTTTAAAGTTTTTACGTGTTATACGCCTTCACGATGAAACGACTGAGCGGATTTGGATAAAATTTGAACACTTACATGGCTTGAAAGAATACATATGCTGAAATACCAGACCTGTATACAAAGTTTTCTTTTGGACAAAAATCTGCTAAAAGGTGGCGCTGATCGTTTGCCAGAAGATGACATACATATATAATATATATACATACGTATGTAAAGAAATGTTGATTTAATATGAAGTTGCATAAGGTACTTAAGGACCGAATGAAGCAAGGTGAAGTCACTAGTGTTATGTAGCGTTGATTATAAGTAATATACATAAGTAATAAACGCGTTGTATTACTAACCATTACCACTCAAATACGGGTAAAAAGAGAATTATAGTCCCTCACATAAAAGAATTCGTTTGTGACAAAACTACATTATTGTCTACAAAAAATCCATTCAGCCACAGAACTTTATGGTAGCAGCGCGTCGTCATTCACGATGGGACATTATATTTTTCTATTAGATCTTTATAGACATTTTTTACATTAATCATTACATTGAACATGATTATAAAAACATTCAGTTTTTCATTGTCAAATAGAAAACCTTGGCATCTCTTAAAACGACAATAATAGAATTACGACTCTAACTCATAAAATTACAAAAAATATTTCAATATAACATGCTGTAGTTGAACAAAAAAATTGATCTTTTCGAGAACATAACCTAAAAAATCAATGCTAGAATCCAACATTGATTTTTTATTCTTATTTCCTGAACAATGGCGTGGACTTTTGCTTTCCCTCAGCCAAATAACCTCTCAGCGTTAACGAAGCAAGCAATAAAGAGACAGAATTAAAAGGTACTGAGTGAAGTGCCCTCTAACAGAGACATTTCATTAACCCTACTACTATAATGAGGTAGGCAGTGAAACTTTGGAACGGATCCAGAATATCTAGTAAACATTCTAGAAAGCAATTGAGGTTAAAATATTAAAACAAGTTACTAGGACTATCAAGAAAGTTACGAGTAACAAGAATAATTTATTTCCTTGCCTCTAAAGTATATTTATTTAAAGTTCACATAATACTTTCTTAGATTTACGAGAATGTTTGACATTATTAAATAAAACTATCTTTTCGGATTATTTCGCGGATTTATTTTGATTTTTGATTCCCAACGTTTCGAATGCTTTACAGCATCCATGGTCACGGGAGAGACTGAGGTGTTACATGTCTTAAAGGTATAGTTGTTACAGGCAGCCTACCCACAATTAACAAAATGAAAATTGCACCAATTACATTACAATATTTATTTAAACTTGTTGTAAAAGTTAAAAATTTATAAAATTTGAGAAATCTACTCATAATTACCTTATTTGTTTTAAACTTGTTGATGTCTCGTCACAGTTTTGGTGATTTTTAGGTGGAAAGAGTTATATCGATATAGTTCAAACTATCAAGATATTAACATATTGAAATAATATGTATAATATTTCTAAATTTTATATTTTCTGTACTTTCAAATAGTATATATGAAATAGCTTATGAAAAGTGTGTTAAAGTACCGATTCACGACTGTACAGTTGCATGGCTCTTCATGTACTGCGGGAAATTCTGAAAGCTCCTGGGAGCTTACAATGTGCATGGAGATTACAGAGTTTCGTTATAATTAAGCGTCGTGTAAAAATTTTAAATGCTTTATCTCCGTTTTGTACAAATTAACACTGTAAAGCTCGAGTAATTTGTTATACTGTGGTCAATTATATTACTTGTATCACCAGTAAAAGTAAATACAACGAATATTTTATAAGTAAAATTCATTGATACAAAAACCTAAAAGAGTACATGTAGGTACGTCCCAACACGTAGACCCTTCATTTCTTCCGCTCATAATGAACACTCGTATCTGTTGTAACTTGTACCTTAAAATTTTTACTTACAAGCCGTGTTTTCGATAGGTTTTGTACCAATTTCCACGTTACTTCAACAATGATATACTCCCATACAAATATTTATACCCTATTTAACCCTTTTAGGAGATGAATTTTTAAAAATCCTTCATTCATAGACTCTTTCGTTATATAAGGACATTTTGTGCATAATTCAAGTGTCCATCATCCAATTTTAGATGGTGCGATTAGTTAGTCTGTGAGCTAATCATTGTGAGAGTTTTTTTAAGTAAATTTATAATATGAGTATTACATAACAGACGTCATACAACAATCTCAGACAATCTAGTAATATCATGATAGAAGTATAGAAGTCCCATAAAATAGTTAAGCTATAAGTATACAAGAAAATGAAGCTCAAGAATTCCACTTAAGCTCTCAGACTAAGAGTTTAAACGAGTTAACTTCACGCCGCATGTGACTGTTACTGTTTGACTGTAAAGTGAAAGAAAAGAAGGAGTATGTATTTTGTATTTAGCCCTTTTTAACGTCCTACTGCTGAGCACGGGCCTCTCTTCAATACGAGGGGGATCAGGCCATAGTCCACTACGCTGGTCAAATGCGGGTTGGCGGACTTCACACGTCTTTCGAAAACTTGCTAGGTTCCTTCAGACATGCAGGTTTCCTCACGATGTTTTCCTTCACCGTAAGGCAAGTGGTAATCATGTTGAAAATGATTCGCACATGAAAATATCAGAGGTGCGAGACCCGGGATTTGAACCCGCTTCACTTGGTTACCCACGCGAGCGCGTCACCACTGGGCTATCACTGCCTTCCTCTAAAGAAGGAGTACATAAATAATACTAATTAGTCACTTTAACGATAGCACAAACTATAAAGAGGTTTCAATGACATTTATAATATGAGATATCAATATTCATATAGTCTACTGGACTGGACTGTAGACTAATGTTGTATAAGAAAATATAAAAATCGAAAACTGTTGACAATTTTTACTATTTTAGTCTGTCACGGCGACACTTCGTAATAGTTTAGGTACAACCTTTTTATGTTAGGAAATACATACCATCCGTGGGACTCACCGGTTAGAAAAACCAGTACTACCCACTAAAACCTCCCCCGTCATAATGGGGTGTCGTAGGATCGCTTACATATTCAACCATGACGCCCAGACGTCACACCATCGGAGAAGTACCAGGAGCAACCCGCATGGTACACCACCCACCGAAGTGGGCCATCTCACAGTGCGTTTCTTGGTTTTGCTCCCGGCTGAACTGCCGGACGCAAATGAGATCCCCCGCTACGACAAGGTGAACGCACGTTGTAGGTACGTTCTATGTTAATAAAGAGTACTATAGCTTTCTATTGATTATTATTTACAGACTTATGAATAAATTTTACTTTTTTCTTAGTGTAAAATAACTAGATTATAAAGTAAAATGATAATGCATCAAAATATTTAAGACAAAGTGCCCTTTCACTATAGAAGATTACTTCTACATCATCAGTATATAAATATTTAAAAACACTTGTTGCTTTAAAATATGAACTATATTAATAACACAAAACATCACACCAGAATGCATTGCCAAAAACATATTTTTTAAACAAAATATCTGAACTTTTCTCTTATGAAGCACTTAAAAGTTATTCTAGGCAGTGCCAAAACCCACATCACTGTACATAAAAGAACTAAATGGTTTCTATTATAGTCTTTATGTACAAAGCAAGAAGAATCATTTTTTTGGTAATATACCATGCGGCGCCACACGCTTAAAATCCCCATAGCGCTACTAGATTTTGAGAGCTTACCTCGACACTAGGGATTACTATCCTCTAGATTAGTTTAACATGCAAACTTAACGATTAACATGTCTGTTAACATAACAGTACCAACTTAACAGGACATGAAAGGCGGCTTTTCCTAGAACATAGCTCATTTAGAAAGTATAAACTCATACTTATCTTGATACGTTGTTATGGGATATTCAATATTAACTTACGAGTCAGATATGATGATTAGATTACGTTAGACAAGATAGTAGTTTTTTAGTTTAGTTGGTTTTAGTCTTGTCCTCTTTACACAATAGAATTCTGAAGACAATGTAAATATGACCAAAGTAAATTAAAAATTACATTTACTAAATAAACAGTATCTAATATGCTCAAAAAATATAATATTTGATTTGTAATATCTTCAGTTCGAACAGAGCGAATTTGGATGTAGTAGGTGCACATATAAACTATGAACGTGGTTGCTTCGTGAAGACAATATATTTTTCTTACGCTGTACCTTTTTTCTAATTTCCTCAATTTTCGCTCGAGATAATAATCATCATTATCACTAAGAAGTGATAATGATGATTATTTTAGATTAAAATATGCCTAAACGAAGGCGGTTAGGCATATTTTACTATAAAAAACAGTTAAATAAGATGAACCTGGAAAAAAGTGCGATACGGCGAAACACTAAAAACACGAATGGTGAAGATTGACGCGGAACATAGGTTGTCCTTTTTTTTGATTAAAAAAAAGTAAATGCTCTAAATATAGTGCCAGTTCGGCGTATCACTGCGCGATACTACATGTAATCTGTGCTAATATCAAGGACGAAGCAGAAGTATAATTATTATTAACTAGCGACTCGCCCTCGCGTCGCTCGAGTTCGTCCTTTGGTTGATTCCCCATACAAACTTTCATTTCAATTTTCACCCCTTTAAGGGATGATTTCCGGGATAAAAAGTATCCTATCTCTTTCTAAAGGTCTCAAACTATCTTCTTACCAAATTTTATCTAAATCGGCTTAGTAGATCCAGAGATTACCCCCTACAACGTCACAAACCCACAAACTCACAAACTTTACCTCTTTATAATATTAGTAGATTGTTCGAAATGCAAAATTTATCCAGGAGCATACCAGATTAAATCTACTCCCATGGTATACTGTACTGATATAACTAGCTGTATACCGCCTATTAGCTTCTTTAAATTATATTATGAATGCATGTCTAAGAAAAAGAAAAGGTATGATAGGGTAGCGTTATTCAGCTTGACTGGTGTTGCCATATCATCCTACTTCTATTACTCAATGCCACTTTAAACACTTGAAATAAAGTCTCCCGTCATATGAACATCAATTTGTCATTTCACCCGCATCTTATGTTTCTGAAAGGTACTTATTATTGATTAAGATGCAACTTACAACGCTAAGTGAAACAGTATAGGAAGCTTAAAATAAAGTCGCAAATGTGACTAAGTATAAGCTCTGTTTTGTGTTACTGTCATCCAATTGAATTTAAAATCACTGGTATATAATTTTCATACGATATCACATATGTATATTAATTACTAGCGACTCACCCTCGCTGCACTTGGGTTCGTTCCTAGGTGATTGTTTAAATTAACATAACTTTTTATCTATGAATAAAACAAATACTAAATGTTAAGTGAAGCTTACAACAGTGTATTAGTGAAAACCGCATTAAAGTTGGTTAAGCCGTTTCTGGGATTAACGCGCACAAACGCACAGACAAACATCCGAAAATTCTAAAAATCATTGTTTTGAGTTCTATTGCGTTAATAAAAACCCCCAATAATAGTTTTTCTTAATATATGATTCCATGTATAGACAGCGATCAGTTATACTTTTATGGCGCCGACTTCAAAAATATCTAATTAGGTATTTATTCTAAATCGAGTAATCGGTGAACATACATAAAAAAAAGATTCCGACGAATTGAGAACCTCCTCCTTTTTGGAAGTCGGTTAAAAATAAAACTCATACCTGTAGTTCTCTGCATGGAGATAGTTGGAGGCCTCGAGAGTGAAACTGATATACTTTTGATTACTTAGGGACTGGCTCGAGCGAAGCGAGGTTGCATCACTAGTTTATTATAATCATATCCTTATCATTATCTTAGGATATCGTTAACTATATCTCAAATAACTAATACGTTCATGCTTAAGTCTGGAGTAGAGAATAGTCAAACTGAAGTGAAACTTCATAAGACAACTGAGTTTGCACGTTTAGAAAACTTATAATTCAACTAGCTGACTGATTCTACTGTGACTAAGATAGTCAATGTGTAAATATATGTGCATCCTGTATACCTATATATTTGTAAGTATTTAATGAATTTTATCGTATTACTTTTTTTCTATGTTTTATTGTATTAATGGATACTAAACAAAAGAAATTGTTTGACAAATACAGGAGAAAAAGGCACTGAACTTTTTTATTTATATCTATCTATAAATATAAAGAAAGTAAAATCCGCTGACAAACAAGAAAGGTAGGTACTGTTTTGTCTTTTCCTATTTATTTAAAGGTACTTTTTAAAGTTTTTTTGAAATTTATTTACTTCATATATATATATATTAGGGTGTCCAAAAATTACGATATTTTTTCTTCGCTCTCACCCCAAAATATCTTAGAAAATGTCCCAACAAAGCTCCTGTTAAAAGTGGAGCCCAAAATTCTAACTCTAAGAGGTTCTCCATCGAACTTTAAGTTTTCCTATACAAATTGTATGGAATAATATTATATGTATGATTTTGCAAACTATGATGAAAATATTTTTCAAAAAAAGAAACACCAGAGTTCTATCGAAGGCATAATTCACGTTCCTATTAAATGGCAGCAAGGTATAGATAATAACGGTATTTATGTTGATTAAATAAATATGTTAAATTAAAAAAAACGGATTTCAATTTTTCAGTACAAGTCGGGAATTTCATACTTTAACCCCTATTATTTACACAATTTGTGATAAGTTACATTTTTTAGTTAAAACAAAACGTTAAAAAAAACAATTTATTAACAAATTAAAAACTGATTTATTAAACGTATTACTAAATTCACAATCTTGATCTCGTTAGAACTCGTATTGTATATACATAATGTCAGTACCTACTACCTAGGTACTTAAAAATATATTAAAATAGCGAAAAACAAAAACAAATCTATCCCACGAGAATCGTCCATTTTCCCGGGAGAAAAAGTTGCCTATGTGTTGTTCTGATGTATGAGCTATATATATTACAAGAGACTCACCCCCGCTTCGCTCGGGTTCGTCCCTAGGTTGCTTCCCCATACAAACGTTTTTTCCCATTTTCACCCCCTAAATGATTTCCGGGATAAAAAGTATCCCATGTCCTTTTCAAAGTCTCAAACTATCTACTTACCAAATTTCATCTATATCGGTTCAGAAGATCTAGAGATTACCCCCTACAACGTCACAAACTCACAAACTTTATCTCTTTATAATATTAGTATACATTGTAAAGTTTCATTAAAATCCATTCAGTAGTTTTTGCGTGAAAGAGTAACCAACATCCATACATCCTCACAAATTTCCGCATTTATAATATTAGTAAATTCGATTGTCACATAAGTACTCGTAACATTGAACATAGACGCGTCTAGTGTTATTCTCATTCTGCACAAAACTTTATACTAGGCAGTTAGACGGAACTAAATTTAAACTTGATCGATACGGATTATATCCAGCTTCCAGTGCACAGTCATTGCAGACATTTTATTAATAGAACACCTATTGCTAATCTAACTGAAACATACCGTAGTGCTACGTTTTATTAATTGCAACGTATAATAAATTCGTATTATAATTTTTATAACTCACATATTTACTGATATCTCCAAAACAATACAATTACAAAATTAAACTAACTGTAAAAATTTCACGCAAATAGATGAAGAATTTAAAAAAAAAACCACCACCCAAATAAAAGCGGTATGAAAATCTAATATTTAATGAATCTATCAGTTCTCCATACCATAGAGTTAATTAAAACAAGCTATTACACCTTTGTACGCCATTGTTTCAAAAATCACCTCTATTGACGTATTTCGGACGTTTATTATAGGGGTATACAGGGTTGATTTACCCCTGTCCCATCGTCTAGACCGACAGCCAGACTAGTACTGCTTTAGCTACCGGCGGGGAAGGACGTCACCGCTCCGTTGGCGTGAGTTTCGAAACGCGAGTGTGTGTTGTGTTTTTGTGCAGCCCTTTTTACGATTGACTGTTTTTATTTTTGTGTATCGTGCAAGTTGTTATATTTTGGGGATAAAGGGCGAAATTGCGTAAGTTATTTATTGTAATTATTCGTGGATATCATGGAGTTGGTGTAAACTAGATGTCATACTTGTTTATATGGAATATTAACATTTATATGGTTTTTTGTTTGAAATAAATATTTTTCATAAGTTCTTTTAATACCTAAATATTGTAGGGTTTAGACTTCAAAGGAAAAGCCGAAAGCTTTTCACAATTACTATTTAGAAGTCGGTTAAGCGTTTTTTAAGGATATGGATTTGTGTTACGTTTGCAATAATAAATAATTATTTATTTTTGATTTACGGAGACTAGCAACAGTAACTGTTACGAAAGAAGACGTTATTGTTTGTTAATTGCCCATGAAAGATGAGAGCAATCAAATTGGTCTTATATTATGCTAATAGGCAATACTTCAGAGTTTTAATTCAAATATCTTAAAGGGTAAACCTTTTTAAAAGAAATTTATATTTTGTAACAAGGTATATTCTCCATTATTATTTTTTTTACAGATTTTACTTTATTCATTAAAGATTATGTTAAAAATTAAATACAGCTAGCTAATACTTTCTTAGATTTAGGCGAATATTTGAGACTAGCGGCTCACCCTCGCTTCGCTTGGGTTCGCCTCTAGGAAAGCACAGACAGATCTATCTCACGGGAACCATTCATTTTTCCGTGATAAAAGTAACCTGTTGTTTGACCGGTAATATAAGGTATCAGCATGCCAAATTTTACTAAATTAGGTGCTTAAGTTGATGTGTACTAAGCTGTATAAGTTACTATAGTTTTTAACTATCTCACGGGAACTATTTAATCTTTTGGGATAAAAGTATCTAAAATATTGACCGGGGATATAAGATACCGCCATGCAAAATTTTATTTAAATCGGTCGAGCAGTTTCGGAGATTAGCTCGTACAAACAGACAAACAGATAAAGAATCATAAAATTAAAATAGAATCTGGATATGTTCTATTTCTCGTCTTACATCCCCCTGACCCCGTTTGTAGATTTTTTTCTATGTACAGACATTCGAGCTCCACAGTTTTATTATATATATATATATATATATATATATATATATATATATATATATATATATATATATATATATATATATATATATATATATATATAGATTTAAAAAAAAAAGAATCTTTTTGGATTTTTTCTCAGATTTATTTTGATTTTTGGTTCTCAACGTTTCGAATGCGAATGAAAAAAATCAAAAATATAGTATTTCTAAATATCAGTTAGCTAATTTAATTATATCTTTAAATAAATAGTCTCATCAGACAGATCACTTACATACGAGTAATGAGTCTTTTAATATTTATAAGGTCAGAACACCATATACTTTAACGATAATTTAACCTAAATTATACGAGCATTACTGTTTTTTCATCAATAATAAACGATTAGTAGTATTATATTGTACAGCACAGGTACTTACTTTAAGTGGTTAAGTTTGCCCATTAACTTAATTGCAATAAACTAAAACATTGTGATATAACAGGCTTTCATTGAATACTATATTCTGATTTGGTATTGTACAAAGTACAAACCAGTCGACAACGCAATACTAAATTGCTATTTCGCCGAGTACATTTCAGTATTTGCATGTTTTTTTACGATCCTGAATGAAATTACAATAGATTGCATAACCTTTGTTCGACGTATAATTTTATATTTATTTTTTCATCTAAAATTGTTGCGGAGAGTCATTATTTTGGAATCAATGATTCTAACGAAAGCTTCATGGTAGAAAAGAGGGCTCGAGAGGTACAGCATTGTAAAAATAAGTGCAAAAGGGATGTCAAAACGCACTTAAGAGCGAAAAGTCGTTTTCGAAGACATTTTGTAAAGCTCTCGAGAGTTTCAAAAAGAAAAAAAAAACGACTTCCGTCCCGACCCGTCCGCCACTTATCACTACGGACAGAAACGATGAATTAGCGAAAATATAACAACTGTAGGTACATTTCTGTACGCGAATATTTTAAAAACTTATTTTTATTATGTTTAAATTGTATTTACATATTCACATTATTAAGCAGGATTCAAATGGACTTTTTATATAAAGAATCGCCAAAGCACTGGAAAATCCTAGGATGATTCACTTAAAATTGTACGAAGGATAGGAAGACGATGAAAATAATTTGCGAATTATTCTTTCGAGCAATTCGCTACAGTATTTAGTTTTTTCAACTTTTATATGAATGAAAAATTAGAAAATGTTTCATTGTTTTAAGTTCGTAATGTATGAAATAATATATAGCTGATGAGCTTTGGTTCGATTTTTGGAGGAGATTGTGCGAATCTACCTAAAAGTTTTAAGAAAGCTTTAACATTATTCTTGAAAAAGTACAGTGAAGAAAACTACACCGTAATTTTTTGTTAGGGTAGTTTGTTGTACTGTGGCGTTGATAACAACCAATCGATGTTAGCAATGTAGCACCCAACTTCAAAATAATAATATCAGGAAAAATACAAAAATTATTAAGGTTGTATAAAAAAGTTATTACACTATCCATATCATATTGGTTAACGCGTATTACCAAAAATCTGGAGAAACCAGGTTCGATTTTGTTTTTTTTTTGTTGATACATAGTACATACTATCTTATTAATTTATTATTTTTTTACTAAAATTTACGTTTTAAAAATTGAATAAAAAACTATTTAAATAAGCAATTTTAATTTTATGAAATGATATTAAGTTATCTAGATTAACTTACGAATTTGCTTATGCACTAAATCCGTAAAGTACTTACGAGTATATGTACATTGTTAGGTTCTATTTATATATTTGTAAGTTATTGTAAAAAGGTAAAACCTTATTAGTCTATATCCTTATTATCTATTATTAATATTATTAGCCTTATTATCTATACATATAATAAAATTGTAACTAAGCCGAATCTGTACATTAGATATTTTTTGGAAAATCTTATTGAAATAAACATTATTATAGATACAAAGACCAAATCTATAGTTTTTAGAATTTTTGTCTGTCTGTCTGTCTATCTGTTACTGCATCACAGAAAAACCACTGGAGGGATTTTGATGAAATTTGGTATGGTGACAGCTGGTTATCCGGGTCAATATATAGGATAATTTTTAACGCACAAAAATATCGCATTTTTGAGAAAAAATACAAAAACTGCAATGTAAGAGTATACTAATATATAAAACCTAAGAATTTGGTTTTTGGTCATCTGAACGCGGGTGGAGCCGCGGGCAATGCTGTTTGTTATAAAACACCATTAACACTTAAATCAAGTTTGAACTTTACCTTACAACGTGCATTATACTAGTACAGTTATTCTATTTGAGTACAAATTAACACATTATATAGAATATAATAGCATTCTTTTATCTGAGATGCGGTAACAGCATTATCGTGTTATTGATTCATTTCGTCAATCCGCCTTGCACGTATGTTAGGTTTTATTGCTCGCATGCATTTGGTATATACATACATACATACACACATACATACATATGTGTTTCACCGCTAATGTTTCGTGAGTGGAAGTCGCGTGATTCTTGCGTGATGAATGTTTGGACCATTCACTTTACCCAGTAACTTTTGCCTCTGGCTGCTTATTATGTATAAAATAGCAATTAAAATTGATTCATAATGACGACGTGTTTGGCTCAGTTTGTAGTGATCTTACTTGCTGTGTCAGTGGTCGCGGGTTCGAGTCCCGCTGGGGACATTCATTTGTGTGATGAGCACGAATGTTTGTACTCCGCTCAAGAGTGATTATATCTATACATATAATAAAATTGTAACGAAGCCGAATCTGTACATTAAATATTTTTTGGAATATCTTATTGAAATAGTCATTATTATCGATACAGAGGCCGAATATATAGTTTTTAGAATTTTTGTCTGTCTGTCTGTCTGTCTGTCTGTCTGTCTGTCTGTCCGTCCGTCTATCGTCCGTCTGTTACCGCATCACAGAAAAACCACTAGAGGGATTTTGATGAAATTTGGTATGGTCATAGCTGGTTATCCGGGTCAACATATAGGATACTTTTTACAGCAGGAAAATTTCTCATTTTTGAGAAAAAATACAAAAACTGCAATGTAAGAGTATACTAATATGTAAAACCTAAGAATTTGGTTTTTGGTCATCTGAACGCGGGCGGAGCCGCGGGCAATGCTAGTTTATAATATATATGTACTGTGTATTTAAAGTTGGATATTATATGTGTATTGTATCAACTATCTGGTATCCATAACACAAACAACGTAGCTTACCATGGAACTAGGTAGTGCTGTATATTAATGTTCCAACATACTCGTATTTATTTATTTATTGAGCTGCTCCAATGATTAACGGGTTCTATTTAATATAATAGATTATTCCTTTAGTAGCTAAAAACGAAAAATGGATGGCCATTGTCGTGTATGTACTACCCTAAGAGAACCCCTAAGAGAAGTCACGTGTCTAAATAAATTATATATTTACAACAAATGAATAAACAATGAAATATTAATTATCAGAAAAATATTATTCTAAAAGATCCAATTTTGTCACGAAATTCACTGAAATTAAACACAACTGTTTTAAAATGACAATACTTTGTTCAAATTCAATTAACACTACTTCCTTATATTACTATTTTTCGTATAAATATTAAAAAAATGATGTTCCTTCTATTAATACTAGAATAAGTGATTTTACACTGTAAAGTATAGAGACTACTCTATGGCAAAAGTTGAAAATTTAATTGTGAAGACTTTCGAATTTGATTCGAATTTGATGATTTGAAATAGTTGCTACTAGATGTAACATAATGTTATAGTAAGTTATAACATACATAACTATTACCTAACCTTAAAGTACCGCTATAAATAATCTCTTAAATATAATATTCATTTTATATTATATTTTTGTTATCTACGTAAATTTCTCAATATTGGTTAGAAACCAATAAAACAAACCTAGATTCAACCATTTTAACCTAAATTTCATCGCTATATACGTAATTCTAAAGGATTTTGTTGTGTAAACATGACGCATTAGTCTTCATCAATCATAAAGCAAAACATTAAGAGGTCTTAAGCCTGCTTACTAGTTTCTTAGACGGAGAAGAGTACTTGATCAGTCTTATCAGAGCGCGTATAAAGGAAATATTCCACAGATTAAGTGTTATCGCTTTACAGCCCTTGGTATCGATTCGAGATACTAATTCTTTAAGCGACATCAATAGTGTTATATATTAGGTATAACATTCGTTTAAAAATTACTGTTTACTAATTTATAATGAATTAACATATTAGTATACAACAATACTTAATTGGACAACCTTCGTCCAATAAGGTATTACCAAGTTCAAATGTACTTAAAAGTAATTATTCTCATAAAAGTGGATGAAAAAGAATTATGAAAATTGATTTACAATTATTGCGCAAATATATCACGAAACATACCCATACAAATTGGAAATCAAATTGGAAATGATTCGCACATGAAAATATCAGAGATGCGAGACCTGGGATTTGAACCCGCTTCACTCGCTTTCCCAAGCGAGCGCGTTACCACTGAACTACCACTGCCGTCAGATATAACATACCTACATATAATAGATACAATTAAGCTAAGAATATTCATATTTAGATTTAAAAAACTATAAAAATATCTTTCGCTCGCGGTTCCTATAGTTAGCATTCGCGGTTCCTATATTATTACCACGAGTAAATATTTGAAAATTTGGCTTTATTAAAATATTGCATATTTGCCCATCAATCTCATAGAATCCTCGTCAGTGTTTTATTTTAATCCCTCGCGAGCTATTTGAACTACTAACGGATATTAAACGCGTATCACGTAAAAGTTCATTCAACGCTCGACAAATGTTTTAACTTGATTACACGATCATCGAAAATTGACTATAAAATATTTCATATGTTGCTGAAGTAAGATTTTTTTTTAATATTCTGCATTCTCTTTGCATATTGGGATGGGTTTAATATTCTTTCAACTAATATAAGCAATTTAAATATAGCTCTTTCATATATATATATATATATATATATATATATATATATATATATATATATATATATATATATATATAAAGGTAAGAGAAGTACCTACCTACTAGATATTATTCAAGGTTTTTTTTATAATTTCTTTGCGGTTATAGTTCTGTTATTATTCAGTTATATCGATTGATTTGAAATTTTAAACTGCGAAAATTTGAGTAATAATAATAACAATACAATAATTTCATACTAAAACCAAATAGAATATTTCAATTGTTAATTAGTAAAACCTTTTTTGGTTTTGATTTTAGACTCATTGCGTACATTTATTTATTCTCTAAAACAGCTACATATCGCTAATCATACTTGTGCTGATTAATTATTATTAAAATAATATTTATTTATATTACTAGCACAACCCGCGGCAACGCTCGCGCTAAAACTACAAAAAAATCTCTAAAAATGTAGTTTCATACAATTTTTTTTCTCCTATTATACTCCTTTATAGGATAAATTTCGAAAAATGCTAAAACACGTATTCATTTAATTTCATTGAAGATCATTAATACCAAGTTTCAAGTAATTCTGATCATAAAACTCTTTTTTACTCACGGCATTGAGTAGTAAAAGCCGGAAGATTCAAAGTTACAAATAGAAACATTACTTCTTGTAATTTCGTCATACGATCCCATGTTAATAGTATTGCATTAACGAATTAGGGGAGTAAAAAATGTTACATGTGTGTAACAAGTTGTTTTACTGCTTTATGAATGACTATCGACTTACTCTCGCTTTGCTCGGGTGCATCCGTAAGCATGATTTCGTTCACAATTTCATTGGTTTTAATTTTTTTGCGTAAAACCATAATTCTTTTTCTAAAATAAAAGCCTAAAGTAAACGTTACTAAGTTATTCCTTATAATATCAGCTATCTGCCAGTGAAAGTGCTATCAAAATTGGTCCAGCCGTTTCTGAGATTACTAGAACAAGCGGACAGACAGTTAAATAGGCAGACAAACATTTTAAAAATAGATTTTTCCTCATAAGTACTTATCTTATACATGTACATACTTTTATATGCATTTAGTAAAACGCTGTTATTTTGATATTTCAAACAGACACTGCAAATTTATTTATTTGTATAGAAGAAGTTTTTTTTGTATTTTTTTTTCTACTTTAAAATTAGATCGTTGTGGCCTACGAATTACGTTTCAGTCTAAGTCTTACTACTAAGTTTAGACGGTCTGGATAAGACAAAACGTAAACAACATTTACATAATTGTATAAGGAGTTCGTCTATCTAAATGCACGATAAAAGATAAATTATTGTTATTTTACGCCTCTTACTTACTTACAAGTGCCTATTTTCAGTAATATTTATAATAAAATATTTTTGTTATTTCGGCTACCTAAAGCACTCTTCATATATATATATATATATATATATATATATATATATATATATATATATATATATATATATATATATATACATATATATATATATATATATATATATATATATATATATATATATATATATATATATATATATATACAGGCATAATAGACAATGGTACCATTATATTTATATATAGAAAGTTAAGAGTCTATTTATAACGCTACAAGGAGATCGATATTATTATTCAAAGACAAAAAACCTATCAGAGTCCTTAAAATTCAATGTAATATCTACTTCGACGCAATTACAATAGAATTGGGAATGGGCGACAACCGTTCAGTAACGGCTTCGATCCTGTCTGTGAGGATAGTGACACACTAAATTTATTTGCTAAATAACAAAACAATATTGTTTTTGTAGGATAAAAATGCCATGCGTTTTTTATTATTAAACGATAAAATATGTAAATAATAAATATTATAAAAATATATATACAAATATTTTGAATATAGTTTTAAACTAAGATACTCGTACCTTAAGAGCTATATAACGGACAGGTTGCTTCCCCATACAAACTTTCATCCCCATTTTCACAGTCTTAATGAATGATTTCCGGGATAAACAGTATTCCATGTCCTTTCCAGGGTCTCAACCTATCTTCTTACCAAATTTCATCTAAATCGGTTCAGTAGTTTCGGAGCCTAATCGGTACAAACAAACAAACAAACAAAACAACCTTTCCTCTTTGTAATATTAATATAGGCAACAATAAAACGCCAGAATTTTAGTACTGTGCAAATAGCTATTTAAGCTGATTTGGTGTATTTTGAAATCACAGTTAACTACTTTAATTTTGTTTGTTGTAGTTTGCAGAGTCAATCGGACATCATTCACATGCTACTGCAGTCACTTTGAAATATTATATTAGACATACCTACTGTTCTTTTGTTAATTCCGTATATACTTATGTATTTAAAAAAATATGTTTATAAATCAAAAGTTCAGTGTGTCTATTCTTAACACAGTGTCAACGAGGTCATCAGCTACAAACATCCATCCCAAATCTATTCGTGGGTTTATTTAACATACAATACTGTGTAACAAATGCGCATATTTACTCAACTAGAGCTTAAGTCACAATATTTAGCAGCGTGGCTTGCAAAACTGCAGGAAGCAAAAAGTTACACCCGTTATACATATTTACATAAACATTTATAAAACATATGTCGCATGTCGGTTATTTTCTTAGCGATTTGCATACGAAATTGCGGGCATCCGGTTTAAGTATTAGAATTTTTAATGATTTTTAAGAGGTCAAATTACTTTTTCATTTTTGTTAATAATCTAAAGTATATTTTTGGGTTTACCAAACTAAAAGTTGGACGAAATCTATGATTTTTAACCCCCGGCGCAAAAAGAGGGGTGCTATAAGTTTGACGTCGATGTCTGTCTGTCTGTGTGTGTGTGTGTGTCTGTCTGTCTGTGGCATCGTAGCTCTCCAACTGATGAACCGATTTCGATGCAGTTTTTTTTTCTTAGCTATGTTTGGTTAATATCGGTTCAGCAGTGTAAGAGTATCAACTCTTTTCCAAAATGATGTAAGGCATTTTGGCGTATTATTACTCGAATAAGTGCTTTTTTCTGATAGCTACTAATTTATCCGGAATATTAGTGAGTGACGTTAATTTTAAAGTCTATTGAACTAAGTATTATACTTACTGAATTAAAATCAATAGGTATTATAATTTTATACTTATCAAATATAAAATTTTGGTACCAAGTAGGTAATATGATTGGAACATATTTAGTAGCGTAAATTATAAATAATATAATATAAATATATTGGGACATAGGGACACACAGCACCATCTAGTTCCATGGTAAGCTACGAGGCATGTGTTATGGATACCAGATAGTTGATACACTACACATATATAACTTTAAATACATACATACTATAAATATAAACACCCATGACTGGAGTACAAACATTCGTGCTCATCACACAAATGAATTCCCCCAGCGGGACTCGAACCCGCGACCGCTGGCACAGCAAGTAGGGTCACTACAAACTGAGCCAAACGTGTCGTCAAATATAAAATACTCTTATTGCCTTGTGTTACTATAGAAATGGTAACTTTTATTATGTAGTCGTATTATTGGTATTGATGATTTATTTCCATTTTATAACAAATTTATTAACTTTTAATTATTTAACGTTTAGTATAGACTTTTCAAAGATAAGATATTTTTCCGCAGTAAAAAGTGTCCTATATTATGTTGGCCTGCATAACCAGCTATTATCATACCGATTTTCATCAAAATCTGTCTAGTGGTTTTCTCTTAATGTCGTCACAGACAGACAGACAAAAATTCTAAAAACTATAGATTCGGCCTAAGTATCGATAGTAATTACTATTTCAGTAAGATTTTCCAACAAAAATATTTAATGTACAGATTCGATTTATTTCGACTTTTATTAGGTATATGTAAATTCGAATAGGTCACGTAATTACTCTCTTCAGTATCAGCGGCCTCGGCTTTAAAAGCCTATTCTTGTCACAGATAAAGCAAAGATATCTCGTGACCTCGGTATATCGTTCGCTTCGAGGATAAGAAACAATGAATTTTAATTCTATACGCAACCTGGTCGCTGGGGTCATAAATAAATCCCTTATCGAGTAGGTAATTGGTAATATGGGCGATCGCTCCCGACTGGAGAGATAGTGATGCCCAACACGTGGCTATAAATGAAAATATACTGCCTTAACTTAAATGTATGTTGTCATCGGCTAAGTGGATCCAACGAATAATAATATAAGTAATTAATAAACGCTAAGAAAAAATACGTTAATTTTATTTAAACGCGTTATCAGAACAAATTATATATCAAAGTGCAACTTCAGTAGTTTTATATGACTAAGATAAGATATGAAGTTGAAAGTTATAATAATTTTTATGGCTTAGAACACCCAACTTGATATTCGGCATTTTTGTTCTTGTTCAGAATTAATGTTAATATTATTTGAATATAACGTGTTTATAATATTTAATTTATTGCATCATATTATATTTCAATTTGTATGAAATATCTAGGCCCCTTAACAATGTTAAAGTCTGCCAGATTTCGTGAGTGACAGCGGGACCTAAATCCATCATTAAGTCTATCAAAATCGAATAAAGTATAATTTTCTCCCATTACCGCCCTTCATATCTTCCGTCATTTTACGTATCGTTTCCAGGCGTAAGAGGGTAGAAGTAAAGACGAAAATAATAAATCCGTATCGAATATATGCACGAGAGAACCAGTGGACGAAATGTGATATGTTCTGGTAAATTTCATCTGTCAGAGCTCGCGGCGATCCATCACCAATTAAATGTTAGGTCGTTGATACATTATCAGATGCGAATATACCTTTATTGATGGTTACTGGTACCACAAAACTGTATATAGTATTGAAAAGCTTTCTGTACTATTATAATTAACCATAGTCTCACGGAAAAAATATGAAATATGTAAGTACAAATTATTTTTGTGGCAAAATTATAGTTGTTAAAATAACTTATTACTTAATTCAATATAATAGATTTTATTTTCTTATTTTAATACTGGATAAAAGGTCATTCAAATCTATGGAGCTGTTACAGCGTGAAGAAGTTAGAAACACATGCTCACTTACTCTACACAGCAGTGGTAGCTCAGTGGTAATGCACTCGCTTGAGAAATCAAGTAAACCGGGCTCAAATCCCAGGTCTCGGACTTCTGATATTTTCATGAGCGAATCATTTTTTTATGTTTACCACTTCTTTTACGGCAAAGGAAAACTTTATGAGAAAACCTGTAAGATTGACAGAACTTAGTAAGTTTTCCGTGAAATTCGCAAGCCCGCATTCGGCCAACGTAGTGGACTATGGCTTAATCACCCCGTATCGAAAGAAGCTCCATGCCTCAATGTGGCATTAATAATTGCTGCTACAATAATAATGTAGAAATATTGAAAAAAAAAAATAGATATTTTACTTACTTATTTTACGGAATAACTATAATATTCAATAATAAAAACAATTTTATTATTGGTACGTATTAGGCTCAACTCATGTTTGTCATCGTTCAGTATTTGTTATTCGAAGGAACAACAAAATAACATTGAATATGTCAAATTATTTTTATAGAGAGGGTTGTAATTACAGCCCTGGTTTCGAGCTTAATTATTCTATCCGTTAGATAATTAATTTAACAAAAGGCGCCCCGCAGGCCTAGGTATTAAATGCGACTATTGTTTGTGTTCACGGAGAAAAATCTTCGATGCTTCCGGCTTCTTCGGGCTAAGCTTTGTTAAAACTTCCCATTTTCTAAACCGAGAGCAAATTATGCATTTATCATTTGTCAAAAATATCCTATTGACCTTACAAATTGTTTATTAAACGGGCGTTTCAAATCAGTCTCGAAGACTCCCGATATCTTTTTGATTGGAAGCGAGGGACGGTTTTGTAGATTCTTTGTTCGGGGTCGGCAGTTCCCATGGCTTTAGGGTGTTACGCTATTTCAGTATGTCGTCATGTAATTTATGAGCGTGCAATGCACAGACGCGCTTTTAGGGAGATGGCATATCCATTTGGGCAACGATTCTTTAAATTTATGCCCTAGTAAAAATGATAAGTGGCACATAAATAGCTTACTTAAGATTGCCTTTTCACAATTTTATGTTAGTAATTAATTGTTAGCACAAAACAATTTCCTTTATTAGTTACTCTTGTTAGTTTAGTTTAACGTTCATTTTATTGCCTCATTTCTTAGAACAAAGTATAAGGTAATGTATTTTGTTGTTTATATCTGTAGTATAAAATTCAATAATTTTAAAAAATGAGTGCATAAATAACAATTTCAACATAAACTTGTAATTATATGCGAAAAGTCAGTATTAGAATAAATCTGCTCAAATATTATTAATTTATTTTATCAAGCCATTATAATATAAAGATGACTTAAAATACTTATGTAAGGTTTTTTATTTCCAAAACTTACATCAAATTGTAACTTGTGTGTATTATCACTACTCAAATTTGAAAAAAGTTTAAAAATATAAAATGTCAAACAGTTCTATTAAAAAAAAAAAATACTTCATCTTCAATATACTCGTATATAATCTATTTAACTATAGCTTCACGCTTACGTTTAATGGGGCAGTTTGGCTGGGGTGGGATGCTGGATGACAGTTCTCAAATACCGTGACTTTTATATTTATAACAAAAAAAAAAAATTAAGAAATATCTGAACAGTGAGATAATTTTACATATATCCGGAATCGAAAACAATCACGCTAAACAATTTAATTTTAATCTAATACATAGACCATGATAATATCTATATATTCTCAATAAAAACCTACCATTTCAATTATACTTTTTTAGAGTTACGCGAAAATTGGAGATTTTAAATGAAACCTATCTTTTTGGGTTATTTCAGCGTCACATATGTTGTACAATGTACAATACACCGTCCGTAATAATAATAATAATTAATTATATGTATATCTAATAACTTTTGAGACTTAAAAGCTTAGTCTATTCCGTGACAATGTTTGCTGTAAAGTATTCAAAACGTCGGGTACCCTCGAAATAATCCGAAAAGATAGTTTTAACTAAAATACCTTGTCAATTCTAAATATCGCCATTTCATATTTTTCCACCATTTTCATGTTGGCACGTCAAGTATTTGTATACTTAATGAACCCATTAAGTAGGTGAAACATTGAACTCGTTCTCTACTTAAATTATTTGTCGAGAGTCCATACAGAAATCGTTGCCAGATTTAGCTTTGAAGGGTTGTAAATACAATTTGTTGTTACCAATGAAACAATGCCGACCGATGTTATGGTAATCTTAGAGGCGGCAGAGCATTTCTTTCGGCTTTATTTCGTAAGCAGTGCCTTTTTTGTATTCATAGATGTAAGGGATATCTTGTAGGATTTGGATTCGATTGTGTTATACTTGTTCCTTATTTTAGTAAAGAAGAATTTTTTTTTTCGACTTACTTGAAATCTTATTATTTGAATGTTTTAATTTCTAAAAACGTTTTAACATGTAGTGTAGTGTGATTGATTTGCGAAATGTGTACCACGGATTTTATTAGAACAGAGTACGTAAATTCCATTCTCGACGAATGTTTGTATTGATCGTGTAGGTTTATATTTAACTAGCATTACCCGCGGCTCCGTCCGCGTTCAGATGAACAAAAACCAAATTCTTAGATTTTACATATTAGTATACTCTTACATTGCAGTTTTAGTATTTTTTTTTCAGAAATTAGACATTTTCCCGCTGTTAAAAGTATCTTAAATGTTGACCCGAATAACCAACTATCACCATACCAAATTTCATCAAAATCCCTCCAGTGGTTTTTCTGTGATGCGGTAACAAACAGACAAAAAATCTAAAAACTATAGATTCGGTTTCTGTATCGATAATAATGTTTATTTCAATAAAAAAATTCCAAAAAATATTTATTGTACAGATTCGTTACAATTTTATTATATGTATAGGTTAATTATGGAGGTTTTGATCACTGGTTTTGCCAACATTATCCATGTACCTGTGACTACTAATATGAATTGAATTTCAATGAATTGAGAAAATCAATTTAAAAATTATTTTAATACTGGATAAAATACGAATTTATTCATTAAAGATTGTGAAATATAATTTTATTTTTAGGTAATATAGACTTCACTTACATTATAAGTATTATGTTTAGTCGATTTTATCATTGTACTCGTACAACCGTTGTAGACGTCCATATCGCAATAAATCTGAACCAATGTACTAATGTTATTGCAAAAGTTGATATCTTTTATGCGACAGCGCAATGTCATGGAAAAGGCAATGAGGTGTGAGCGTTGCACAGCTGCTGCTTTTGTACTCGTTATAGTGTTTTGTGAAGTTCATATTTGTTATTGTTTGCTCTTATTTTCATTACCGAAAAAAACATAATCGGATTATCAAACAATTGTTGAGTAAAATAATATTATTTTTAAAATTTCAAGGATTTTACTTAATTTCATTTAAAATTTTCTAAGATTTACGTGGATATTTGATATTTTAAATGAAATCGGAATATATAGTTTTATGATAATGAAGCAAAAACTATTTTAAGATATTTTTTATGTTTCCTTTTAGTTTTTCCCTTAACCTTTTTGTGTTTACTTTACTAGTGTCAATACAAAAAAATTACTTTGGCGAGGTTCGAACCTGTGATCTCCAACGTATATGCTATACCAGTCAGACGTAATATCACTTTCGTTAAATATTTGAGAACTTATTCTCTACAGTAGTATAGTAACCTTATTTTTTATAACTATTTAATCTATGTATGTACAATGTAAGAGTACTGAGTAGATACAATTTTTTATTCTCTAATTGGCATATCTGTTAGTAAAAGTTTCTATGGTTGCATCCCTCCGGGAATAGAACAGTAAGTTGAGTATATAAATTAGCTGTCAAGGCGCTAATCGCTCCGACATCCCGCGATGAAACTTTAGAGTCCATCAGTGGCTGTCTAAAAGGCCCACGTATGTTCCTAAAATAAACCTACAATAACGGCATCCATTTATTTTGTTATCCTATTAGCAAAGTTATTTGGATTAACATCGTACGTTTTTATTTAATCCTACCGTACTGATTTTATCATGTTCTATATAAATAACCTTTTAGGTAGCGTGGATTATTCGTATCGGAAATTTCCCAAACTTTTTTTTTTTCATTAATTTTGAATGGTAAGCTAGCGTGAACGTTGCGAATTAGGGCGACTGTTCCATTTTCACACGCTTCGCAGAAAAATGGCTGCGGGACGTAGTACAATAGAGCACAATTACGTCGGGAGTCGTAATGAGTGTGCCAATGAGATAGCAATAAAATTTCGCCTCAGAATACGGTGATAATTAGAATTAACTGTTTCATTCTCGCCCACATCGGATGACCATTTCAATTTTGCTCCATTGAGATTGTTCAGAATTTACTGCGAGCTGTTGTGATTGCCCATTTATGTATGTAGGTATATGGAATATATACGCATACTCATCTTTGTTATCGAAACGCTAGTGAGGTGTAGTAAGTCGCGAATCCAATACCCTTAACCAATTAGTGTTTTATAAATAATTCTTGTTATATATAAAAGTATATTGTGTTTTTTTCCAGTCCTATTATAAAAGTCTAAAAAAAATTCTTTACAGTATTTCCCTAGTAGAAACACTATGACAGTGGCACTTTACTGACACTCAATAACTGATAATAGTTTCGAGATATAGACTATTTAAACCGTAGATTCGTACATACATTGTACAATCCCCACGCCGGTTTTGACTTCAAACTAAAAGTCCGGTACCACACGTTCGGTTCCAATCTGTTTGTAACTTTAAAAATTGCAATATAAAAACTGTTTGGACAGTAAAGTAGACTATTACATAAAATGGGTTATTCACGAAGCCTGAAAATCTAGTAAAAAGGTCGAGTGGCAGTTTATGAGTAGTGTTTTGTTTCTGCAAACAGCTGCCACACAAAATGAAGGGCCCCTTGTTTCCTTTCTTTCGTGTAACCGAGTTTTTGTCAAATCAATTAAAACGATACAGTTTCTTAAGAGGGCTTGTTTAAATTCACGGATTGCCACTCGAACGTTTCTTAGTGGTACCTAATTTAGAGGGTTTAGTGGGAATTAGAAATGGGTACAGCGTGATGCCATTGTTGGTGGTTTTGAAAACAATAGCTTATTGTGCATAGACTTGAACGACTTAACTGTATTTTGGTATTTAAGTGAAATATGCCACAGATTACATCAGGATTCAGAGATTTCGTATACGTTATTGCATTTTGCGTTTTGTTTTTTTTTTAATATAGGTAGGTATATGGATTATTGTGTGTTTTGTATACCTATCTATAATTTTCATTTAGTTTTGAAATTTTATTATCTACTAACTGAAAACGCATTATAATTTACATCCAAATTGTATAAATGATAAATAAATATAATTGTGGGTAAATTACAAAATAGTCTTTATAACTTCTTGTAGCTTACGTTCTAATCTGCTTATTCATAAATAACAAGTTCGTTATATCTGATAATAATAATTTAAATGAAAATAAATAGCAGTAGCTTATTAAGATTGTATAGTTATATTATGATTAAAAAATTCGCACTGAAACGTTTAATTTGCATTATAAAAATAAAGAAATCCCGAAGATATTCACCATTATTGGAAACGCTGTTTATGTATCATCAATCAAATCTTTGATATTCAATCTGTACCTTTAGACCCTCCAATTAAGCATAATTTGAGATAAGCCTTTAATTTTTGTTACGGGTGGGCCTCAAGTGTAAGCCGGTCATTAGCCACCTTTTTTAATACAACTTTTATACCTTTTGTCTTAAGTATCTCATATTTATAGAAGATAATCCATAATACATGAGATACGTTGCCTTCATAGCAATTATCGGTAATAAATCTAAAGTTAGATCAACTACTAGTGTCTAAATATATTTTTACATAACATAATGCCAGCGGATGCGTAAATTCTTTTTATGGTGAAATAAAAAAAGGGTCCAGATTAAATAACAATTTCAGCTTATCAACCGAATGCCACTTCAGCACTCATACTCTAGGCACAGTCAACCGTCGCGTCGTTATCATCGAAAATAAATGACCAATTAAATAATCTAATTCATTTCGGGTCCCGGTCCTCGTCGTATGGAAATATAAATCAACGTATCGTCGAGTGGCGATAAACATTTTGTGACTTTGGGGGCAGGTGATAAAAAACGGCTATTTTTTTCGACATTGCACCCGCAAAGGCACTAAAAGGGTGACATTTTTTAGCTCTAACAGCTCCTTAATTGTTGGATGGCCACCCTTTATGCTTAAAATCGTCCCTTTCCACAAAAAAGGGCCTAATAAATGACCATAACGATTCAAGGCGCGCTCGAGCAAAAAAAGCGGTAGTCTTATTAGACGTTAATAGAAAGAAAGGTTGATAAAATTAAATTTTTGTTGACATTATTCGCTCGTTCGATGTGACGCCAGTAAGGTAAATATTTTTTTTATAGCTCATGCTTACGGTGTAAGTGCCGGCTAATGGGGTAAGCAAATAAAAGGTACACTTGTGTGCATTAAAGTGCTACAATGCGCTTGCTGGATAAGAGGGTCAATATTTTGATAGCGCGTGGTGGGATTGTAGAAACATATGGTCAAACATTGTGCAATACGAATGTGGCTGTTTAGTCGCGGTCATAGGCACGCACGAGCCAAACAAGCGTCCGCTTTCGCTGCGCTTCTAAACACTAAATCCAGATTTACAAGAGCTAACGTTCTGGAAAAATGGGGAAAGTAAAATGCTTTTACGTCATGTAAAATTTATTATGTCTTTACAAGTAGAATTAGATGCCAATTTTTAAAATGTTGAGGTACAAGAATTTTTTTGAAACTAAATTATAAATAGTCTATTTACTAAGTAAATAATTCTAGGTCGAAGCTATAAAAATATGCAAAATAAAGCAAGGGTTTTAAGGTAAGTTGTATTAGACATAATAAATTACCATCAAAATAGGCGAACAGTAAGTAAAATTATCAGTCGTCTCTTAGACTAAGGTGTAGATGACAAAAATAAAACTAAACTCTCGTGATGAATCAGCTGCCAAGCT
Organism: Brenthis hecate; assembly: GCA_951806755.1. Taxonomy (NCBI): domain Eukaryota; kingdom Metazoa; phylum Arthropoda; class Insecta; order Lepidoptera; family Nymphalidae; genus Brenthis; species Brenthis hecate. The sequence continues at coordinate 5,322,726 of OX638274.1, forward strand.
CAGACATTCCTCACATCAAAGGCGCATATTCGCGGAAATGCACTTTTTCATGTGGAATTAGCGACAAATAATAATTAATTTACACAAGAATGATGTTACATTTGCTTTTAAGTTTTACATCCTGTGAAACCGTATTTATTTGAATACTTTATGGTATGTTATGTTTGTCGTTTACATATTAGCACCTAAAGATCAAAGTTGAGTAATATATACATTACTTTTACTAATTAATTGTATAGTAATTAACCCAAAAATGATCTATGTTTGTTTTAAGTATAAAATATAAAGACATTATATGGGAAGAGACCATGTAATTCAATAGATATTAAATACTATAGTCTCTGCCGACGGTTCTGCTCGAGTGGTAGGAACGTCCATAAAATTAGCTTAATAAATAATTAATAAATATGTTGGGACATTAACAGATAGCACCATCTAGTTCCATGGTAACCTACGAGGCTTGTGTTATGGATACCAGATAATTATTACACTACACATATATATTACTTTAAATACACACATATTATAAATATAAACACCCATGACTGGAGTACATACATTTGTGCTCATCACACAAATGAATGCCTCCAGTGGAACTCGAACCCGCGACAAACTGAGCCAAACGTGTCGTCGACGTCGTCGCTTATAATCTGCATTAATAATTTTGAATAAGGATATAAGCTATTTCCATTACGAATACCACATGAATGTATTGGGCAGTTACAGCGTTCAGAAGTAACAAACACTGACTAACTCACAAACTATGGTGTTTATAGTTTTAGGTGATAGAAGGAAAAAAAAATATAATATTCTAAGGAGTAAAAGAAAAATATAAAAAAAAACATAGTTAAAAATATAATCTCTTACACATACATAAGGCCTGTTACACATCCATATGAATTAATTATCGTGGTTAAATGAATTTATTGCTTTTAAAGCCCTTAAATAAACTGTTTGGGTACAATATTATTTGTAAAGGCACAAAATCTCATAATATTTTTATAGGTTAAAAAATCCAATAAAATTTTAATAACGTACAACAATAGACATAGCGCGAGGTCGAGGCTGTTCATGATTTTATTTCACTTACATGCACAAATAAACCCTGTGAAATATGAAAAATACGAAATAATTTACACATATAGTTAACATATTATTTATTATTTGACGACACGTTTGGCTCAGTTTGTAGTGATCCTGCTTATTGTGCCAGCGGTCGCGGGTTCGAGTCCGCTGGGGGCATTCATTTGTGGATGAGCACGAATGTTTGTACTCCAGTCATGGGTGTTTATATTTGTAATACGTATGTATTAAAAGTTATATATGTGTAGTGTATCAACTATCTGGTATCCATAACACAAGCCTCGTAGCTTACAATGGAACTAGATGGTGCTGTGTATGAATGTGCCAACATATTTATATTTATATTATTATATCCTATGTCTATAATCCTTAATTATAACATTGATATTAAAAAAAATATAATGTCTGTTACATTTATAATGTTATAAATTAAAAAAAAACGTACTCTAGATGCACTAGTAAATAAAATGTACAAGCTTAAACTAGATCAAGTCTTACGTACTTAGAGCTTTAAATTTTTTATTTGCTTTCAAATTCCTTTTTAAACGTTTTTAAAATGTATATATGTTTATACGTATACTGTATAGTCTAAGTACTGTTCTGTGCACTATATTTACACTAGCATTGCCCGCGGCTCCGCCCGAGTTCAGATTACCAAAAACCAAATTCTTGGGTTTTACATATTAGTATACTCTTTTATTGCAGGTTTTGTATTTTTTCTCAGGAATGAGATATTTTTCCGCGGTAAAAAGTATCCTTTATGTTGATCCGGATAACCAGCTATCACCATATCAAATTTCATCAATATCCCTCCAGTGGTTTTTCTGTGATGCGGTAACAGACAGGCAGCTATCTGTCTATACAGACAAAAATTCTTAAAAAATTAGATTCGGCCTCTGTATCGATAATGATGTTTATTTCAATAAGATTTTCCAAAAAATATCTAATGTACAGATTCGGCTTAGTTACAATTTTATTATATGTATAGATTAAACATTTTATGTACTTCACAGTGAAACTGTAAGTTTCGCAAAGGTCCTTACGCTCTACGACTTATATTTTCCTGGGGTACTATAATAGTTTTATTTACCAACTCAAACGTTGGACTGACAGAATATTATGTTCATGAAGCTTGCCAGGTGTGAGAGTAAAATTCAATGTACGAAATAAACTTTGCAATTAAATTTATTCTAATAAAATGTAAAGGATAAATTTCAGTTAATTATTTTAGAGATGCTTTTATACTTATTATCTTCAAGTATTCAAATCTATGTAGTATTTATTCTATATGTATTTAAAACAAAGTCAGTTTTGTTACAACACTTATAATTCGAGAACTGCTGGAATGATTTTTATGATCTTTATTTTTTTGGATTTGTCTACACCCCGAATAGCAGAATAACTATTAAAACATGGGAAAAAAATCACGAAAAAACAAAAATTGAAAAATAATCTATACCATACTAAGCTGCTAAACGTATCTAGAGACGAACCTGAGCCAATCAAGGGTGAGTCGCTAGTTATATATAAGAAAATTGTAAAACCAAACTGAGCTTAAAAATATTTACGTTCTTCATATGGTTCCGTATACGTATTCAAAAACGGATTAATAATAAATAATCTATACTAATATTATAAATGTGAAAGTTTAGATGTTTGGATGGACGTTTGTTACTCAACCACGACAGAACGGCTGAACGGATCTGGATGAAAGGCACAGAAATATATTATAGTCTGGAATAGCATATAGGCTACTTTTTATCCCGGAAAATCTACGGTATCCTTGGGATAGATTTGTTTCTAGTATAGTATATATCAAATACCTTTTGAGAAATATTATAAAATATAACCTTATACACATTAAATATTGTGTGATATTAAATATCTCATTTTATCTTTAAGCTACCAGAATATATAAGTTTAATTATTAAATCTACATACTGTTTGGTGATACGGAACCCTCGGTATGCGAGTATAATATTAAGGACATCTGATTTTTGTAGTTTGTTTTTTGCTCCTAATTCTCTATTTAAAAGGCGCTTTATGTTAATCTTACGTCCTATGCCACATTCTAAACAAAGATGTAAGATTCGTGTAACACCGTCGTCAACACCTCAAAGGTTAAAATCTATCAATCGAGGATTCATCAAAACTATATGTATCTATATAAAAAACAAAACCTTCTTTCTTGAACAGTCGGATTATATGACATCATGGCTGTTAATGTCTGAAGAACGCTTGTCATAATTTTTTTTAATTCATGTGTGGGTGGCAATAGATCAAATTCCTAAAAGTTCACATAGATTATCCAAAGAGGTTATCTATTATGAATTATGAAGTTTATCGTTTTGACTTAACTGAATATTATCTCACAAAATTACGCACTTCATCGAGTTCACAATCAATTAATTGTGATAACTCTATTGAAATTTAATACATAATACTGTAATATTACGGTACATCAACAGTTTTATTCGATTTCTTTGAATTTCGTTTAAAATTTTATCGATGTTGTAGAATCGCGATTCAACAAACTTAAACGTAGTATCGTAAACCAAACTTTTCCTCGATTCTGCGCTGTGACATTTCTATTTTAAACTTCAAAGTTGCTGTCAGTTTTATTTGTTATTTTGTTTCTATGTACGACATTTTTATGTTTTTATTTGTTAATATGTTTTGACACAATTCGTTTCTATTATTGTAAATTTTATATGGCTTAGGTTTGTTTTCCTATTTTATCTAAAAACTTTTTTAATAAAAACTTTGTTGTTTGGGAGTTGCGGTTTTAGAAACAGCTTCTTTCAACTACCTATCAATATGACAATTTCTACACGCCGAATAACTCAACCATTGCAGTTATAGATAACACTAGCATTGCCCGCGGCTCCGCCCGCGTTCAAATGACCGAAAACCAAATTGTTAGGTTTTACATATTAGAATACTCTTACATTGCAGTTTTTGTATTTTTTCTCAGAAATGAGACATTCTCCCGCGGTAAAAAGTATCCTATATGTTGACCCGGATAACCAGCTGTCACCATACCAAATTTCATCAAAATCCCTATAGTGGTTTTTCTGTGATGCGGTAACAGACAGACAGACAGACAAAAATTCTCAAAACTATAGATTCGGCCTCTGTATCGATAATAATGTCTATTTCAATAAGATTTTCCAAAAAATATTTTATGTACAGATTCGGTTTAGTTACAATTTTATTATATGTATAGATATTATTTGTACTTCGAGATCATTCAGCGTAAAATAACGTATATACTTAAAAATAGTTTAAAATAGGTATTACATTTCAAATACCCAATCATTCATGAGCTCGCCCCGACAATAATTTCGTAGCAGCTTTGTGTTGCCGCTTCCGGCGTATACAATAGATGCATGCAAACTTCGTGAAATGGGTAAAAATAATCCTCTACCGGAGCCTAATACATCACGCGAACTGTCAGTGGAGACCGCACGAACAAAAATATACTATTGTGAGTCGAGTAATGCTTTGTTAGTAACTTTGGTAAAAACTTGTGCAATTTTTGGTGATACGCACCAACGCGCTCCCACAAAAAAAAAAAACAATCCGACAAACGAACTTAATCCTCTGGCAACACCATGTACCCGGCCCCAAATCAACACCCATTTCAATTGACTATCAACAAGATCGTTAAGGCTTAAATCAACGCTATGATTGCTAATGAAAAAATAACTCCCCACAATTCATCGTTTTAGTGTTTTTAAATTAGATCGCAGACATATTTTCGACTCAACCTACAATTAATCAATTCAGAAGTAGAGCACTCATTATCTATAGGTACATATAATAAAATTGTAACTAAGCCGAATCTGTACATTAAATATTTTATGAAAAATCTTATTGAAATAGTTATTATTATCGATACAGAGGCCGAATCTATAGTTTTTAAAATTTTTGTCTGTCTGTCTGTCTGTTACCGCATCACAGAAAAACCACTGGAGGGATTTTGATAAAACTTGGTATGGTGATAGCTGGTTACCCGGGTCAACATATAGGATATTTTTTACCGCGGGAAAATATCTCATTTCTGAGAAAAAATACAAAAACTGCAATGTAAGAGTATACTAATATGTAAAACCTAAGAATTTAGTTTTTGGTCATCTAAACGCGGGCGGAGCCGCGGGCAATGCTAGTATCTTATGAAGCTATTCAATAGCTCTTTGTGTGGGTCTATGATACGTCGACACTCAATTCTTGACTCAACAAATATAGTAGTCGTCGTCAAAACAAACTTTCAAGAACATGTTTGAATTTATTTTTACAATACCATTCTAGTTTATAAAATCACCGCGTGTGATCTAAGCGGGCGCAGGTTTCGTGAGATTTCTCTATTTACTTTTAAGGCTTCTGTTCAAATATTAAGATAATGTTGCCATAATCCATTCACTAGAATTTACCTTATGAAAAAAAATGTTGTTATGGTAAATGACTTATGCAAGTTATGACTTTTAATGGTCTGTTAAAATAAATATTATTCGTTGTATTACACATGAAAGTTCTATCAACCTTCTCGGCGCTATCCGAAATGCTAATAAGTTGTGTTGACGTAGCAAGTCGTATGTGAAAAATAAACATTATGAAGCCCAGAGCTTAGAGCATGTGTTAAGGTATCTTACATCGCGCTTCAAAAGTAAAATGTCAACAGTCGCATTATACTCTCAAGAGTCATCACTTAACTAACGATGTTGTTATAGTGAAGGAAATTTCAATATTGATATTAATAATAAACAACGAGTAGGTAACGCTTAAACAAATAAATTTAGAAATGTGGATGTATGTGGAAACTATATCTTTACATATAATAAAATTGTAACTAATCCGAATCTGTACATTAAATATTTTTTGGAAAATCTTATTGAAATAAACATTATTATCGATACAGAAGCCGAACCTATATTTTTAGAATTTTTGTCTGTCTCTCTGTCTGTTATCGCATCACAAAAAATCACTGGAGGGATTTTGATGAAATTTGGATGGTGATAGCTGGTTATCCGGGTCAACATATTTACCGCGGAAAAATTACTAACTTTTGAGAAAAAAAATACAAAAATTGCAATGTAAGAGTATACTAATAAATTCATTTAAATTGATTATAAAACCGTTAGACTTTTGTAGTTAAAAATAAACACGAATTGAGTACCTTCCTTTTTTAAATTGTTCATAATATTTACTTTTAACTATAATACTTATTTAATTTGTTCGATATGAGTTAGTACCTCGTCCACCGTCTCCGCCATTTCGACGCGCCGGACCACTAAATGGGGCTTTGTTTATTGGATTGAGCGATACATTTTTTTCTTAACAACCATTCCGTCAACGTTCAAGTGGCAATAAATTATAAACTTAACCTTGGCCACGTTTGTTTTGGTTAACCGTTTCTGAGTGCATATGTGCCTCGTGAGAACTACTGCTAGTTACCACTGTACACTATAAATTTAGTAATAAATGTTTATTTTTATACTATTTATTGTAACATGAACCTTACTAACTCTATATATCAATACTAATATTAAAAAGAGGTAAAGTTAGTGATTTTGTGAGTTTGTGACAATGTAGGGGAAAATCTGAGGATCCACTGAACCAATTTAGATGAAATTCGTTAGAAGATAGCTTAAGACCCTGGGAAGGACATAGGATACTTTTTATCCCGGAAATCAACCTTTAAAGGGATGAAAGTTTATATGGGGAATCAAGCTAGGGACGAACCCAAGCGAAGCGAGGGTGAGTCGCTAGTACTATATAAAAACGTTCTTAAAAACAATTTTGAAACATTAATTCAACAAAAGAGAATTGTAATTACATTATGTAAATTAAATTAATTTTCAAAGCACAAGAGTGATCCTAAATGATGATAATCAGTAATTGTCAATCTAAATTTTAGATATTCCATCTAATTTTCGATTCGATTTCCGATTCCAATGAGACTAATGAAGTTCGATTTGAACACATTATCCGATGAATTAATGGGTTCAGCGTATTACTGCTGATTAAAATGGAAAATGAGAACACGTTTAGTTATTTATTATGACATAACTGGTAGATTATATGTGTAAAACTTCCTATATCCTTAATAAAATTATATTTAACCTACTTTAAAAAAGACGGAGGTAATCAATTCTGGTAGTGTAATAGGTCTGATATGTGTGATTTAAATAGTTTTATACAACGTAAATTTTTTGGTTAAAAAGCTGTCCATCTGTCGGTAAACCTCTTCTTCCTCTTAGTTAAAAAAAAACACTTAAATGCTGTATTTAGTATAGTCAAATAAGATAAAAAGTAAAAACTAAAAAGGCATGCCTCTAAATGGAATATAATATGCTATTCAAACTTGTACATACCTCGGTTTTGCCACTTTGTAAGTTAGTAAGTTGGATTCCCACTCTTCACGCTCTATTTCAAGACCAGTCTACTGTTCTTGAGATAGAGCGTATTAAATATTCCTTAAAAAAATAAATTTGTAGAGTATTTAATGCTGTAAAATTTCCTTACTAACTCTAAATGACATTCTGTACAAAGATAAATAGATATTTACTAATACCGATTTTTAGATTGTGATGCGCTTACAAGGTCAAATGAAACTTGAATCAATTTATCGAATGCTACACCAAAACGTATATTGTATAATACACCAGTGTTTTGTCTTCCATTCTAATGCTAAATCTATATTCAAATCGACTAATTTTATTTTATTTATCAGTCCGAAAACAAAAACTATAAATAATTTGCACCCTGTTGGAATCGAAGCTGCGATTTTCGTCATAGAAACCAGTGCCACTCCACATTAACGTACGGCGGTCGTCATAAAAGTGGAATAAACATATGCCTTATCATATACCAGGCAAATTTATTGGCTGTCCCGTAATCTCTTTATATTTATAACATGTATCACCCGGCCTTATCGGGGGCTACATCTGCAGCATCTTATTACAGAAAGATATTTTTATCACTGCCCTATAAAATGCGGTGAACAAAAAATATTTACATGTTGTAAAAACTAACGATATACTTATGCTTGTTTTTTTGATATGATTTTTTAATTATTTTTTTTCAACCGACTTCTTCAAAAAAGAGGAGCTTCTCAATTCGTCTGAAGCTTTTTTTTTCAAAGAGTGGTCCCATTTCAATTTTATCGAAAGGCCGAGCAGTTTTAAAGAAATCAACAATAAAATATTTTTAAATAAATGGCTTAATCGAATATGTTATTAAAAAACTTTTTTCTCACAAATACCTACATATTATTACGTCTACACTAAAAACTGAAAAAAAAAATTTAAAAAATAAATAAAACCGACCTCCAGGTACTAAAAAGTAAAAAATAACTAAACGAGGGGTTTCATTTAGAATATAATACCTAATCAGATTTCTTTAAAGATATAAAATTTTAAATAGGTACCTGAGATGAATGAAATATAGCTACTGGTAGTTTAAAATGCTCCAGTGAATGACGGAAGCTTATATCAGAGGTAGTTGAGCCGAGTAATTTAAGCCTGTCAAAAGTTAAAGCAGGGTCATACATGCGTGGAACAATATACAATAATAGGCTGACGACTTTATAACTGATGGATTTTAAGATGTATTATCGATGTTTCGTTTTACTATAACAATTTGTACTTTATTTGTTTGTATAACTTATATAGAGCATGTCTCGGTGGTATAGTGGCTAGCATGTACGGCTGCACACTCAGAGGTCCTGGGTTCGAGTCTCGGGTCGGGCCAAGCTTAGTTATTGAGTCTTTCTGTATGGTAAGCCTCAGTAACAGCCCAGAGTTGAGAAGTTGGCGGTGTTTCACCCCCGTGCCCCGGAGAGCAAAAGCCGTCGGTCCTGCGCCTTAACTCTCACCGGTCGTGTCTCGCGTCGTCCCACCGGAGTATGAGAGTGACAGGAATAGAGAGTGCACTTGTGTCTGCGCGTACACTTGTGCACTATAATATCTCCTGCGCAGTTGGTTAGTCTCAATGAGACTGGCCGCCGTAGCCGGAATCGGTCAAGAGAACATCATCATCATAGAGCATGTAATATTTACATTTGTGATAATATATGATTTATTTTACGCACTTTATAATTAGCCTGTCTGATGTCTCGCTTGCTGTTATCGTATGTCGCTATCTCTTAGATAATGCAAAAGACATTGTATCAAACATTACTATCTATGAGACACCTTGTTAGCTTTTTAAATGACAAGGTAGCAAATTTATACTAATTTTACAGATATATTTCTACTTATCTACCAATCTTACTAATATTATAAATGTGAAAGCCTGTTACCAGAACGGCTGAACGGATCTGGATAAAATTTGGCACAGAGATAGATTATAGTCTGGAATAGCACATAAGCTATTTTTTATCCTGGAAAAAAGTGCGGTTCCTGTTGGTTAGATTTGTTTTTGTTTTTCTAGAGACCAACCCGAGCGAAGCAAAGGTGAGCCGCTAGTAAAATAATAAAAATGAAGCAATGAAATAAAATTAAGATTTTTAAATA